>CM031244.1:296463136-297063136 GCA_018340775.1 Taxus wallichiana var. yunnanensis | reverse complement strand
TAAAACAAATGTTGATCATAAATTTATCAAAACTATCACCCTTACTGAACATAAATAAATTAGTGACTCACTTCATGATAGATCAAATGTAGATTAGATGGGGAAATGCATGGAATTCGAAGATGTAATGGAAAAATTATTACAGAGGTATAAAAATGAGGACATAGTATGAGGTAGATGACACTTGGCCTTGGGTAACTTTATATACTACTTGAATCCATCTAACGAATGAGATTACAAAATCCATGAAGAATATTTGGAAAACTAAATTGATACTCATTTAATTCCACTCAAAATATAAAATATGAAAAGTAGAAAAAGATGTAAGCACATGTAACAGATATAATATCTACATTGGGTGACACAATGACCTACTTCATATACTTTGTGGGTTGGCCAACTGGAACCCAACATAAAAAAGGAGTTTGATGTTATATAAGAACTCGCAAAATCATCATGTAATATGAAATCAAGTTAGATATAGATGGATTTATTTGGAGAATAATTATGTATTTAAGATAACAATACTAAATAAATTATATCACAAAGGATAAGACTATAAATGACATAGATAAGTATGGGAGCTTAGTACATAAAAATTTTGAAGAATCTAGAGAGGTGACTACAGAGCTAGAAATGTAAATCATGTCAATCAATGCAAATCTTATAGATTCTAAAATTAGGTACTAGCTATCCATAATTCCCAACTACAATAGATAGAATAGAGACCCCACCACACAAATAGTAGCATGGAAAGAAATTGAAAATGGATGACTACCCTATTCACAAAGATATAAAGAAAGAGGTGATTTGAAGACTTTATAAATATACATACGCTTTATTTTATTTTTGGATTGATTTCCTTGTCCCTAAACTAGCTATAAAAATTGATCGAATAAGGTAATATAGCTCCTTATACTATATTTTTAATTTGTTTATATTTTATGGAAAATTTTACCCCTAGACTAGTGTAGAAAATAACCTAAAGAGTGAAGTAAATAAGAAAAAATCAAGTTTTAATGGGTTATTCATCCTTTAGTTGTCTCAAGGATGAGACAATCATCCAAGTTTAGGGATGATGATGACATGGTTATTAATATAAATGTAATATAATACTTTAACAATGGAATTTATGTAATATATCACACTTTGACATAAGTCTTGCAACAAAGTAATAAGGCTTCGCAGTTGAATGAATATGTTTTATTTACAATAGATGCAAGAAATAGTTTTGAACTTATATATCATATCTAATTGTTTAAAATTAAAGAAATGATAATTTAGATTAGTATGTGTGATGTATTGATGGTGATTAATTATAGATATTGTAAGTGTGTATTTTAATGAGTATATTTGGAAGAGAGGTATGTATGTGTGAGAGTATGCAAGATGGAATAGAAACAAAGTATTGAGTTCAACTAGTATATATTTATTCACTTGTTTTGTAATGTAAATATATATATATATAAACACACAAGGTGGAATTAGAGTAGGTAAAATTATTTCTATGTTATCTTACTTGTCCTATAATATGATATATATGTTGAATCTATAAGCCTAATTTAAAATTATGATTGCAAATGTGCTAAGTATTTTGTTTAATCAATTGTTATTATCTTTGTATGTATAAACTGTATCTAGACAAAATGATCTTATTAAACTATAAAAATGTATAGTTTATGCCAACATGTGGCATGGAGAATTTACCCCTTAATATTTTGTCATTAATGACTCCTTTTCTAGAATAAAATAATCTACCAAGATATATTACCCACCATAAAAACTAAATTAAATATATGATTACAATTCATAGTACATGAGAGAGGTCATCATTGAGGACAAAAAAATATGACATTCTTATGTCCTCTACAATGGTTAATGCATTGGAGAAAATTAAATATTAAGAAATTAATATTGAAATGCTACAAAAATGTTTTAGGAGGAAAATGAAAAAAGTAGGCGGTAGGTACTTGTAAAAGATAAGGAATTTGAGAAATCATATACATATCTTGTTTAGGCTTCATGATCAAATTTAGATTTTTTTTAGGTATAGGGACATGCTAACAGCTTACACATTATCCTTAAGGGGTCACTTTTTTATATTTATGCTATATAGGGAATTGGAAAATGAGATACCATATTTAACTTCACCTACCAAGTTTTAAGAAGTTTTAAAAGTGTTATCTAATGAGGATAGAAATAGAATTTTGAAGCCTACATTCATAAAATGGTTTTACCAATGAATTCCACTTAGAATTTGAATAACATTGTTGGATAATTTTTTTATCATCTATGTTACACATGGAATTGGAAAATGAGATACCATATTTAACTTCACCCACCGAGTTTTAAGAAGTTTTAAAAGTGTCATCTAATGAGGTTAAAAATAGAATTTTTGAATCCTACATTCATAATATGGTTTTATTAATTAATTCCACTTATAATTTGAATAAAATTGTTGGATAAATTTCATATAAAATCCATACAAATATATGCCTAATGAAAGAGTGTTTTCTTATCAAAGATTGTCATATGGGAAATGGGAACTTACTTGTCTATTATTGATCTTAGGTGAGCACCCTGATCTTTTTAATATCCTAATAAATATATAATCTAATATGGATAAAAACATATTTATGAATTTATTTTTAGAGATAAGAAGAGAGGTGATGGGGAGTTTTGCAGGGTCATGCGAGATGAATTTATTGGAAGTGTAAATGATGATTGTATTATTAGTGGTCCCTCCCATATATACCCTTTAGAATCAAATAAAATCACTCTCCTCCTCATTTTTTATATAACCATGAAAGAATGGACTTCTAATTCAAATATTTTCTAAATTTTTTTAAATTTTTATTGCTCTTATATTTCATTTTTCACCTCTTTGACATCTCATTCCCAATTAAAATTTTTATTTTCCTCTAGTACAAGATATAGATATGATAAAGTGTAAACATATGGAATATTTTAAAAGGATTTCTATCTCTTTTGGATTTTCCATAAGTACCCCTTTGATTTTTAATTGATTTTTCAGTGGGAACTAATCAAAAATGCCCCTTCCAAATAATCCTTAGCAAATAAATAGGAGTGTAAGTTCTCTAGATAAAAGTTGAATTGGTTTTTTGTTTTATTATTATAAACTACATAAGAAGGGTCTAATGGATTATAAATCTTTCATCACTAGAGTAATTTTGTGGGAATTATTTTATTATAGCCTCATGTTACTATTTTGTTCCCTATAGAAGCATTTTTTGGAGTGTTTAGTTTCTCAAACTATTTCTCAATAATGTATGAAGCATAACTTCTATAGATGATATTTTTATGGAAATTGCAAAAGTGTATGCATTAATCCATCAAGTACAATAATATGTGTTGAGATCATGTTTTGAATTTACTAATAAATTTTCTTTGAGGATATTAAATTTTTTCATCTCCACGTTATTTATAGTAATATATATATATATATATATATATATATATATATATATTGAGATATAACTACATGATTATAAATAACAACAACATTATGAGGAAGGTAATCATCATGAGAAAGAACATTGTTAAGAAAAATAGCATCATCATGAGCATTGGGAAAAATAGGCATTTCATCTAAATGAGGAGCTTCACTATTACATCAAATATCATCATCACTATGTACATCACTAGCTATACATCGAATGTTAACTCACCTCAAATTAAAACTCCCTTCCGAGCATTGGTCGATGGTCAGTATAGTGGTAATGAAATATCTTACCTTAGAAGGAAAGTTCAGGAAAATATTCTCCTATCACCTCTCAATTCTCAACTATCTGAGAATAAATCAAGCCATGAGATTTCCCTATTTTATATTGAGATCCCTAAATACATTTATCTCTAATTTCAAAAATGACAAGGTGGATGTTCCCCTACATCAAGGTCTTATTCTATTACTATTTCAAAATGGAAAACCCTTAATCCCCACTCAACCCTCAAATTACTCGGTGAAATGAAATATAACTACGAAACCCTAGTTGTGGCCATGAAACATTTCAAAAAGGTGGGGGATAGGATAACACGGATGGCATCATGGATGTTCTCTACAATTTGAAATAGGGTGTTAAGGAAAGGGGTGAATGCTCTGCTAGTAAAGATAGAGATCAAAGTTTTATGGACTAGGAGGCCAGATTGTTGTGGGCGGAATCCATGATGGACACCATCTTACTTGTTAAAAAAAACCTAGTCCAAGAGCTCGAGGATTTTCATCATAGAATTGAGGTATAGAATAAAAGGATTGGAGGTCTAAACACTAAAATTGTAATGCAAGAACATAGGATTTCCATCCTGTAAGACCAATTTTCCAAATCTAAAGTAGAGAGAGGTAAGGATAATATGAGGCTTGTGTTGAGTATCTCAAAGGATGAAGAATCCATGGACACTAAGGTCAAATAAAACACAGGAAGACTCCAAAAAGGGTGATCATTAAAGTTGCAGGCTCTAAGGAAAGTGGGCCGAGTACAGGACCCGGAGTAGAGTTCCTCCCAGAAAATTGAAATGAAAGCAAACCTTTGGCTACCCTTTTGGTAGTATTCTGTGTTTTTCTTTTATACTATCTTATTTATGGCTTATGTTTTTGTATTAATGTAATAAAAACATATATTATATAAAAATATAGGCCCTTGTTTGAGTCCGGCTTCGTTCGGGTTTCCTTTTTGTCAAGCATGTTTGACTTGCACCCTTTTCTCTCTTTTGGTGGGTATTTTTCTTCTTGGATTATCTTTTGTAAAGTATTTTTGGTCCCTTCAAACCAAATTTTATTTACCTTATCTAAAAACTACCTATAGAAATATAAGAATGGTCATCGTTACCATTATCAATTATATCAAGAATGTGAAGAAAGGTAGGAAGAGTTTCTTTAGGAAACTATGTGGGACATGTCCATGTACCTAGAAACTCATCATCATTTGAAATGGAGTCATCTATATCCTCAATAGATTCTACATCATCGAGGCTACATGATAGGAAAATTAGGCAACTTAGTTGAATTATTTATTTTTGGAGCTTCATCCCTACTAAGAAATTCATTAACACTAGAGGCATATTCAAAACTAAGGTCATCAAAAAAATAGGTTTAAACAAGTTATCAATATTATAATTATTTCTTTTTGAAGATTCATTCAAATTATGCAAATAAATTAGCTCATGAGGTGCTTATAAATTGGGTAAGGAACATCGGTATATGGCACACTAATGGTATGTAGCTTACTAGGAGTGGAAAATCAAGGTAGATGTAGCTTAGGATGAGGATAATATGATTAGTTTTTATACCCATAATCTATATAATCTAGAAAATATTAGGATGTATTAGCATAATCGTTATTCACATCAAACGTAAAAGAAAACATATTAGGGTATGGTATAGAGGGATCATAATTTTTAAACACGCAAAATGATTGAACCTAATTAAAGGGATAGTAACACTTTAGGGTTTTCAAATAACTATAACAATTTATATATAATGTTAAGAAGAAATGATGCATTCCCTAGGGTTGGTATATAACAAGGTCTAACTATGGAATATACAAGCTAAACCCTAAGCTAGATAAAGGGTTCGAAATGGAAGGGTTCACTAAAATGTATCAACCCTAAATTAATTTCATATGATTTATTCAACATATTTAATGAGTATTCAATAATATATAGTATAGGGTATAGAATAATACATCCTTTTACATAATTATAATGGAAATTGGGCTATTTACAAGCATGTCACACTCGATAGAGAAATTGAAAATATAAGAGGGGTTAAAAATATGACTTAGTTGGTTTCATATTAGTCCAAGACAATGCTACTACCAAAAGTGGGAAATATGAAGGATTCTAAAAAAACCCCGATCAAATATTCTTTCCAAACTTCATTTAGGGTAGGACCATACAAAATTTCAAGATCGGATCCCATAAATTGGCCTTTCCTACTATCTCAAGCAATTAACTCTTCCAAATATAATTATTTATAGGTGTCATCATTATCACCTATATCACAATTTTATAGGTTCATATTCTCCTATAACCATAGATTTCATGCGTATACATACAAAAAAAAACATAACTTTTGTAATAACCTCAAGAAATAATAAGATTTAAAAAAATGAAAATGCTTGAGTTAGACTAGCCTTAGTGGTTACCCCATGTTTGAGTCACTGAGTTTTGCACTACATTTCAGACTCAATGTAGTTCTTCTAGTGTTTTATGTCAAAGCGCATGTAATCTAGTACCCTTGACTTAGTGTTGTTGTTGTCTTTCCACACCAATAGTGGGATATGCTACTTTTCTCCCATGAAACCCTTGTACTTGTATGTCAATATCATATGCATTCCCTTCTATGATGTGATATATAGTCTAAAGAATGTTTTTTTTATTTTTATCCTTGTATTTGGTACATAGGTATTTGTTATATGATAAATTCTTAAGTTCAGCTTGTATATATAAGAGTCTATAACTTTGAAATTTGAATCTTATGACATGCAACGTAGACCATAAATTTAAATTTTTAAACACAAAAAGGTGGAAAAGAGACCCAATGGAAGAAAATACCCAAAACATCAAAAGAGGCAAGAACTTACATCTTGGTCAAGACCGTAGTACAACCTTGATCAATATATATGGTTTTAACCTAACATTAGCAAAAGGATAATAAACAATAAAACAAGCTATAAATATTTATGACATAGCATAAAATCACAAGAAAGCATCTATAAATTCAAATAAATAGATATATCAAGCAATATAAGAGTGAAATGACAAGGACTTGCACCACTAAGACTTAGTTTTATAGTTCAATACTCACATTTATAAAGATTACCAACAACATGATGTAGTAATTATTTTGTGCAAATTTAAGTGTCTACATTTGGGAGTACATTTTTTACAATGTACACATTATGGGGGATTCAATAATATTTTATAAATATTCATAAATGGTCCAAACTAGCCCACAAGAATTAAAAAGCACTATGTAAAACCAGCACAACTCTAATAAACTCAAAAGAGAATAGATTTTAATAAGGACTTGCATCCAATATAAAATATGTAAAAAAAATATTCAAAAAATAATTGTTTTTATGGTTTTTCTCTAATATGGGATTTGTTTAAGAATAAATGTGTCATCTCTCTCCCTGTGTGTAATAATGAGTGAGGATGTTATTATTTTATCCTTTAACCTATGAGAGATGGTGACACAATTCGAGATACCCAAAGTATTTTTAGCTAATTATGGAATCTTGTATCTCATTCACTACATTTTGTAGTTTTCTTTATACATGGAAATCTCCCTCCCTACCATTAATTATGTGATAGATTTTAATATATGAATTATTTGAGTTCTTGACCCCATTTTCTTATGTTCAATTCCAATATTAGGTTCATTGGCATTCCTTTACCAAATAAGATCTTAATATTCTTTTCAATAAGAGTATACAATCAAGAACGTATCAAGTTACTCCTCTTTTTATTATTTAAAACTAATTGATAATGGTTCATTTTTTTATTTCTCATAGTTCATCTCATATTTAAATCCAAAATTATATTTTCCTAGCATTTGAATGAATTATAAATTGTTTCTATAAATGTTTACAAAAATTCTAAATTTGATAATTGTTTAGAGTTTAATTTTAAGAAATGGTCAGCTATTTTTTTAAAATGACATCTCCTAGTTGCTAACTCTACAAATAATACCTACGAGAATTATTATTATTGCAAAAACTGGACCAGTTGGTTTAAGGAGACCCATGCTCTAATAAGGATCTTTACAAGATCTCTTTTACAAAATTCTTACCTTGAAATTAATAAAGAACTTATCTAAGAAAATCATTGTGGGATCATTGAAAATTTCATCTTTTAATTTTTAAATCTTAGTTGAAATTTAAAGTTTTGATGATTGATAAATAGCCCATTTCTAGACATGTTTGTAAATTTGATTTAGGAGCTATCATGTGGAGTAATAAAAAATAACCTATTGTTTCTATTTTATCTACAAAATCTTAGTATAGAAGTACTATAGAAGCTATAAAAAGAATTAATATAATTTATAATATTGTTGGAAGAACTCAATATGAGTTTTAATAAAAGTTGAGCATTTCTATGTGATGATCAAATTTGCTTAGCTCTAGCCTAAAATCCAATACACCATCAGAGAACTCAAAAAATATTTTTTGAAAAGTGTAAAAAAATGATGCAATATATCATGGATATGTACCCACACCAAAGTGTGTGAGTGGGCAATATCAAATGGATATGCAACCACACCATAGTATAGGTGTAAGAAATTTCAATGGATTCATATTGTATAATAGATGGGGATGCCCATTTAGTTAGATATTGGAGACATGATAATAATTTACATCCAGCTAAGTAAGGAATTCAAGAAATAGATAAGACCTAAGGGCACATTCAAGGCCTATGGGTATTGTATTTAAGTCTTTCCAAAATCCATCTTTGTTTCATAATTTTTGCAAAATTTAGAAAAAAATAATAGAGTTTTAAATGAACTTGTTTAAGAAAAAATCCTTAATGGAATTATTGATATTTAATTATGTCCTACTACAGATTAAATTGTAAATATATTCATGAAGCCTCTTTGTGTTGTGAAATTTTTCAAGTTTAGATAAATGTTATGCCTTTCATAGTTGTCATTGAGGGGGGTGTGCATAACAATGTCACCTCCTAATAGCCTTGTTTTATTTTCCTTTTATGTACTTATTATATATTGTCATAAACATTGTAAGAGATTACCCTATCAAAGTTTACTAGAAAACCCAGAGAAGCATTATGTTATGGAGTTTCTTTGTTTTATAAAAGACTCGGAAAAATCATGTAAGGATTTATGTATGCACTTGTCTTGAGGAACTTTTTGATGTATCAAAATGACATAAATACAAGAGGAAATGATAGGATTTTACATCCTACTCATTTTAGATTCACTAAAAATATGATTCAGTGCATGAGTTGTAGCGTGTTGGTTATTTAAACCAATATTGAGGGTGTTTGTTGGACTGTTAGTCCTTTTAGTGCCACTTTTGCAATTTCTTCACTTGATTTATCTTTGAAAAATATTCTCTAAACTAAATTAATCTAGGGAAGTACTCAAAGAAACTAAAAAGGGGAGAAAAGGAAGAGAGAAGAAATATGTTCAAATAAATGTTTTTAAAATTGTTTTAGTACATGATCTTGTAAATAGCATGATTTCCTTGTAAACCAGCAACATAAAACCTAGATATTACTCAAATTTCAATGTTATTGATGCATAAATTCAAAGGAATTAAGGTTGTAAACTAAATTTACCATGTCAAATTGTTAGATGCACATTCAATGGATGAATTTTACTCGCAAAAGTTATAGTAATTGAATCTAAACGTGTATCTGCACAATTTAAATCAATTAGTATAGGAAAGTTAGCATGTAATATACCAAGCACTAAATATTATAAACAAAAAGATCTAAAGCAAAAATAGGAGAATGTAGATCAGAAAAATTTAGCTTGCATGAGTTAAATTTAAATTGGCTCACCTTCATTCATCAAAAATAACATTCTCTCTTTGTAAGATTAGAGGTGGGTCTATTTATAAAATTTGGGTCGTTCTTTTACCACCCATTTTAAGCAATAATTACAATAGACTTATGAATATTGCCAAAATTGGTCTTTCAAAAATATTCTAACTGATTTTTGTTAGGATAATTACAATGGCTAAGGCTAATATGATAAAATAAAAATTTAACCAAGGACTTATTGTGATTCCTAATTTATTGTGTGGCCTTTCTAGACTAGGTCTACTTGTGAAGGCTCCTCTTGTTTTGGTTCAGCTTATGTGTGAGCATTTTGTGTTGGATCGATTAAAGTTCCCCTTTTCCTATGGTAATGAAATCTTCCTTGCAAATATTTTAATCTCTGTCAAGCTTTACTAGGTCAACTATTGTCTTTTTGAAGAGTGTGGGAGCTATATCAAGTAGGTTCTTATGTGTGGCTTTGGTTTTCCCCATGATATCCTTTTAAGGTTTCTATTTTTGTACCTTTTCTTCATCTCCGAGAGACAATCCCGATTACCTAGGAAGCATCTATCTCATTTACTTCTGTTATGTTTTTTTGAAACTTGATTTGGAAGCTCAACAAACTCAATAGTAGTGGACACTAATCCATGTTCTTCCTTAAAGACCCATATAACTAATGCGTATGAAATTAGATAACTTTCTCTTGAAATTACATCATCTAGCTGAGGAAGAAGTTTGCTCATTTGGTTAGTCTATTCCCTTAATGTTTCTCTTGTGTAAGTGGCATATGTCCTGCATATACCAATATCATCCATAGTCACAATTGCAGGGTCTTTGCATATCCCTTCCTTAATTTCTTGTGCCATGATTCTTAGAATTTTTGCATAACACCCATATTTTCAATGATGGTGTTGGCCTTTTTTAGTAGGCTTGTTCCTTCTTTTTATCCTCAATGTTTTCTTTGATAACATCATACAAGCTCAGTAAGGCTTCTTCAACATCTGAAATAGTGCTCTCAAGAATAGTGGCCTTGGCTTGATTTTTAAGCTCTTTATTTTTAGCCTATAATCATATTACCAACTCTACTACTAATTAATCTTAGTTCCTCATGTGAGACATATGGTCCTCTTCATATTGGGCTACTTGGGAACCTTTGGCTTTCTTTTTCTTTGTAAGAGAGAAGAGGTCCTCTGATGTCTCATGCCAAATGATGGCTTGTTGTGTGGAAATTCTCTTTCTGGTCACCCTCTTCAAGGTCATTGTTCTAGTATTGAATTAAATATTTATTAAGGGATCTTCCTAAAACACTAAATCTTGTTACTCCATACGATAAATTATGGCCTATTCTACCCAATCTTATTAAGGTTGATGGGGAGTGGTAGGAGTAGTCTTAATTGGCTTTTCTTACACTTGTTGGGTTGGAGCCTCTACTTGTGTAATTTTCTCTTCTTCATCTAAAGAATATAATTCATAGGTCGTTAAAATAGGACCTTCACTTATTTTGGTCCCGACTTTTTGAATCTCTGTAACTTTTTCCTCTATTGGCTCTAGGAGATAATGGGAGGAAGTTGGATTTGGTGACTTCATGAGTGGTTCTGAATAACCCACTTCCTTTCTCTTTGTGAAGTCCTTTTTATTGTTCTTCTTAGAGGAGGTACTACCCTATTTTTTCATGTTTTGTTTGATTAGGCTATCATATTTTTTGGTAATCTATACCCAATTATTGGAATCAGACTTATGTGCATAAGCTATGTTTATTTTCCCTCTAAGTGACTTTAAATTTTTGGCCACTCTTTTCCTTGAGTCATATTGTATTAAAGGGTGTTGGGGAAAATAAAATAAATTTCAGTTTGGTGCTGCAACTTTCAAATTAGGAAACCATTTAAATTCTTTACACCCTATATTGATTGACAAGGGGGGTGAGTTCTTAGCTTTTTTTCCTTACACTTTTATTTTATACCATTACAAATTTGGTATGCTACTTCTTGTTCTATTAGTTTATCTGATACATAGTATGGAATTTGTAAAGGAGGTGTAAGTATCCCCTCAATCATGATAACTATGTATTATGGGTAGAATAAAAGATCCCACATTTTCCTTATTGAATTAAGGACACTAGTATATAATCTAGCCATAGTTATCTCATGTATTTCCTTGTAGAGAGTGAGATAAAATGAAATGCAGATGTCCTCTATGTAAGCCATAAATGTATGAGAGTATAGGTCTAAACATAATTCATTCACTTCAAAAATGCATGAGGGAGACTGTGGTTTACATAATTCTATACATTCAAGAAAACCATGAACTACATCCAGTAGATAGGAGGCCGTGTAAAATGGTTTCTTGTGATCCACGAAATTTTTTCTTTGGCAAACCAAGTTGGAAGTGACTACTTTCCCTAAATAAGGAATTTTTGGCTCATCAATGATCATGGAAAGTAAGGGAATCTAGGCTACATCAAATTTATTAATGGAAGGGTTTCCATACATTAGATTCATTAGTGACATGTGTATATAGACCTTGGGTCTTAATATTTGAATGTGGATGTTGTTTGGAAGGAAATCATCCATGTTATCAATTGGGTACTTGGCCCAACTCTGTAAAATAACCCTCACTATCCCTGTGGTCATCCATGCTTTAGTTGTCATTGAATTATAGATAACATTAGGTTACGGTAGTTTATAATATGAATTTAATGTGTTCCCAAATTAGAAAGCTACTATTTTCTTCTTAGCCTTTACGTGAATTAGAAGAAAAGACAATAGTTTTGGGCATGGAAATACCTTTGGCTTAACAAAAATTAACTGTAGCAATTAACTGGAGGCTAGACTTTTTAATGCCCTAACATCCTTAAACTTGATCCATCCATATTTTTGCTTCGTCCCCAATATCTATGTCAAGTCTTTCTCTTTTTATTTTGGATAAAATGGTTGAATAGTGTTGAAATTCATGATCTAAGGAAATGGAATCGAACGTTATGTCTCTCATTACTCTAGTTTATGCATATGAATAGAGGAATGTATCCACGTTGGATGGTCTTGGTTCTCCCACCATGACTAAATATTAATAACTTGTAATAGTTGTAATTAATCTCTTAAATTAAATCTTTTTCAAGAGGGATAAAAAATGAGATTAAACTCCACAGTAATTTCTATAATTTGAAGGCTTAAGTGAATTTCCTTGTTTAATATAGGATCTTTATAATTGAGGCAATATTTTTATCTAAAATTTTGTGCTCCATATTAATGTTGTGTAATGTATTACTTGATTTTTTTCACCTCCGAGAGAACATTACTTTTGAATTGTCAATCCTTTTAAATATAGACCTTATATATGTGTAACCTAGGATAAATCATAGTCGCAGTCTTAATTATCCCTTGAGACCCTAACACCATGTGTATGATATATGATATACCACGTGTATGATAGATAAACTGCCATGTATGATCCAAAATCATAAGCAAATTGCAAAACATTCACCAAAATTTGCTTTAAAAGATGATTTCATGGATTAATTTTGACATTACAAATTTTCCTTATTTTTAATTATTTTTAAAAATCTACAAGCTCTGTGTAAATCAAAGAAAAACTAGACTAAAACAAAGAGAATCAAGCCACCCAATTGATAGCAAAGTTTGGGTCCATATAAATACGATTGATCTATTAAAATAAGCCTTAATATACTTACAAATGAAATTTAAGGAAAAATTAGACATCCAATCGCCACAATATTCCTCCAACAAAATAATGCCTAGTCTCTTTTGGAAATTTTCTCCAATTTTTCTCCTAGCTCTCATAATAAGCCTTTGAGTATACACAATCTTATAGAATTAGCTCTTCAAATACAACCTCTTTCCTTTTATATATTTTCTTAACCACTTGACACAACGACGCCCCATTATTTTGGGAAAACATGGGATAAGGGTTTGAATCCCTTATCCCTCCTTCGCCGCTTTGGTTTTCCTTTGTGGGAATAGTCCAACATTGAGCATGGGTTAGGTGGGAGGATTTTTAAATGTAGGTTGCCATTGAATGTATATTAGTCTTAAGACATCTTTTGTCAATTACAAGTGTGTATCCTGTTGGGCCAACAACTTAAGTTTGGTGGTGAGGAGATAAGAACCAAGTTGTAAGATGTAGTGAGTATTTTGTGAGGAGATAAGAGAGTTGGCAAGGAATTTACAGGAGATAACAGATAATTTGGGAGCACTGATAGATAAGAGGTGAGCTAGCAGATAATGTAGAGCTCAACTCGGTTAGTTGAGCTAATCAGAGCTCAACTAGTCAAGTCGAGTTAGCTTCAATGCAATATAATTATAATTACATAAAAAATTATCCCATATTCATCCCTGTGATAGAAATATGAGATAATATATATAGAATCTCAATAATGGTTATATGAAGATTAGAGAAAATTCACCCCTCTAAAAAATGAGTGTGTGACCCTAGTTGAGGGGCCCAAGCCAGCAAATAGTGGGGCCCACCCATTTGTAAATGAGTTTTGAAGACCAGCGTCGCAAAAACAAAAAAACAAATCATACCACTTGTGCCATTTGTGCCACTTTTCATAATTTCATTAGTCTACTTAGTGGATGTGCACATGTCCATGTCACTTGTGTCTAGTCCATTATTTTTCCAGTTGGCCAAAAATTTTAGCGGGCTATATCTTCTACACACAAGCTCGGTTTTCAAAGAAACAAGATATTGTCCAAAAGCTCTTAATTTTCTCCACACAATGCAACTTCTTGGATGATTTTGAGAAGATCATAGATCAACGTTTCTCAATGAGGATCCTCTAGATCACTCCTCCCCATTGAGAAACTTTTGGACCTCCAAAATTTAATTTAATTGGTAAATAGGTGAGGGTACTTCTCCCTCACCTTTCCAATTTCCATCCATTTTCCTTGTTCGAATGCACACCTTTCAAAACCACATGAATATATTCAACATCTCCCCTTCGTGAGGTTCTGACCTTCCTATCCAGAATGATATCTTCTTACAACTCATCCAAATGTCAAGTGTAAAATCATCAACAGAAGGTACAACATTAGTGTCATGATCAATAATTATAGGCAGTTCATGCAACTTCATATTTTCAACATTTGCAACTGAATAAATCTACATGTAAGGTGGTAAATCTAACCAAAAATCGTTATTACCAATTTTCTCCACCATTTGGAATGAAACCTTAGAATTTTTATTAGTTCTATGTTTATCATGCCTATCTTTATATTTTTCTTGACTTTTCTCTAATTGTTCTTGGATAAATTGATGGATCGATGTATTATCTACACAAAATTCTTAGATTTGTCAAGTATCACTAAGTCCACTAGTAATAGTTTCTTGTCCAAAGAGAAATATAATGGAGATTTAGGTAGATAACTAAAACAAGTCTCAAAAGGAGACTTCATAGTAGAAGAATGTAGTGCACAGTTATAAGCATGTTGTACATAATACAAATGTTCATCCCATAATTTAGGATGTTTACCACAATAACCCCTGAGTAGATGTACCATTGTGTGGTTCACAACCTCTATTTGACCATCGGTATGTGGATGAAAAGAAATGATTTTCTTTAGTTTAGTTTCCATCAAACCCCAAAAAGTTGACCGAAATTCCCCAAGAAACCTGGAATCCTGATCACATATAATAAAAGTGGGAAAACCAAAATGAACCCATATAAAATAAAAAAATAAATATGTAGTCCCTTCAACAGTTATTTTTTAGTACAAGGAATCAACACACACATTTTTCTAAATCTATCCATACCCACATATAAATAGTCATGTTTCCTTTGTGACATGGGAAACCCTCCTAAAAATTCATGGAAATACTTTCCCATGGATGTGAAGGGACAGGAAGAGGAGTATAAAGTTCCAACTTCTTGTTGTTATGATTTCTCATGCTAAAAGGTACACATCCTTTTATATATCTGGTTACATGTTCCTGCATTCTAGGCCAATAGAAATACATATGTAAATGTGTAACTATTTTACCAACACCAAAATGACCAGATATAAGAGAAGTGTGAGATTCCCTAATCATATGCACTTTTTCATCTTGTAGAATGCAAAGTTTACCAAAATGATACAAGATTCCATCATGCACATGATAATCCAAATCTCGTATTTTTTTATACTCATTAAATATTTATACACTTCTTTAAAATCAGCATCATAAAATTATTGTTCCTTATAACTATCATGAGCCAAATAACTATGTTGTAAAAGAACAGATGTAACAAAAATTGGAGGTCTAGATAGCATATCAAAAACCTTATTTTGTATACCTTTCTTATACATGATCACAAGGTAGAATTTCTGCAAGAATCCCATCCAATGGAAGTGTCCACTTTGTTGTAGATTGGTTTGTGTTTGTAGATACTAGAGGGGATGATGATCTATATGAATTACTATTTCTTTAGCCATCAAGTAATGGGTCCATTAATTTACATTCTAAAACAATGCACACAACTCTTTATCATAAGTTGGATAGTTTCTTACCACACTTGTGAAGGTCTTAGAATGGTAACAAATAAGTTTTTTGTTTTACGTCAAGACTGCCCCCATTACATATTCATTGGAATCTGTCTCGATCTCAAATGACTGCTGTAAATCTAGAAGTTCTAAGACATTAACGGTAATGATTTTATCTTTCATCGTATCAAAATCTATTTGATGTTTTACTCCCCATTGAAATAAATGTTTAATACTAGTCAAATAATGTAAAGGAGATGCAATAAATAAGAAGTTAGTAATATATTTTCTCCAGATTGTACTACACCAAGAAAGCTTATAACTTCCATTATTTTATTAGGTTTAGGAAAATTTATAATGACCTCAAATTTTGTAGGATCAATTTTCAATTCACCATGTCCCATAACATAACCCAAATAAACTAAAAATGTTTTCCCAAATTCAAATTTAGACGTCTTCATATAAAATTTCTCCTTTCTTAAAGCATCTAAGACTTTCTGAATATGAATGACATGATCATGCCATGATTTAATAAAAACAATAATATCATCTAAGTAGAATATGACAAAATCATCAATGAATGGCCTAAAAACATCATTCATCACATGCATAAATGTAGCGGTGCATTGCAAAATCCAAAGACATAACAATCCATTCAAATAAACCCTATTTTGTTTTAAAAGTAGTTTTCCAAACATCACCTTCACTGATTATAACTTGGTGATAACCACTTCTTAAGTCTAACTTAGTGAAATAAATAGTATTTTTAATTGATCCAATAAATCATCAATACGAGGAAGAGGGTAACAATTTTTCACCGTGATTTTTTTAAGGCACAAAATCAACACACATCCTCCATGTGCCATCTTTCTTTGGCACCAAAATGATTGGCGAACCATAAGGAGATGAACTTGGACGGATAATTCCTTTTGCCAAAAGTTCCATCACCTATTTCTTGATTTCCTCATTTTCAACCACAAACAATCTATACATACCAATGTTAGGAAGAGGTACATCCTATAACAACTGTATCTCATGTTGAACCCCTCTTTTAGGAGGTAGACCCTATGGATCCTAAAAAACATCATCATAGTTAGAAATAATTTTAACCAATTCATTACGATTTTTAGGATCACAATCCTCAAAATCTTTTTCATGATCTTTCTCTTTGGATTTGATCACCATGAGTACAAAATTCTTGCTTGAATTTACAAGCCTTTTCATTTGCCCTGCAATAACCAAGGAAAGACATGTTTTCACATGATGAGCTCTAACAATATATTCAATCCCATCCTTAACAAGAAAGTATTTATTCTCTTCCCTATAGAATATTGCTTTATGATCATATAGATAAGGACTTCCCAAAACTACACCACAAATATCTAAAGGAACAACATCCAAATAAACCTCATAAATAAACTTGTCTGTAATGGCAAATCTGAATCTACAAGTTTTTTTACTGCAATTTTTATCATCACAAACCCAACCTAAAGGATAAGTCTTAAGATGTGACTTGGTTTGAGTCCCAGCTTCTTCATAACCTCCTCTAAAATCATATTAACTTAAGATCCACTATCAAATAGAGTGTCTATTTGTGTATGTTTAGAAACAACTCTAAGGTGGAAAATCTCATTTCTTTTCTTTTCATCATGCATAGATTGTTGCTTAGAATAATATCCAACATTAGATGAACTGGTGCTAGAATAAGAGGAAGAATTATACCCTTGAAAAACATGACCGTGATCTTGGTTTCATCTCCTAAATCAAACCCAATATCATGTACCATAGTATTTGTTAAGTGATACAATACAACTTATGTTAGGATAATTAATTATGCATTGTATAATTAATTATTTAACTATTGTTATTAATTAATTATTGTTATATAGTTTTTTTATATTATTTTATTAACCATATTTGGCTTATTATATTCATGGGTATAATTGTTATGTTGTTATAACAATTATGTCATTATTCATTTGTGCTTCCCAGATGTATTTTGGAAGCTATTGTATTTTATTTTGTTGTTGCATAGTTACAACTCCATATTTATTTGTATCTAGGCTATCCAATATGTATAAATATTGTATCCTAGACTATTGTATTTTAATTTTTTTATTAATATAATTCTAAAGGCTTCTGTCCCTATTCTACATTTGGTACTAGAGATGGTTGAAGCTCCCGGCAACGTTGGAGATGGTTGCGAGAGGAAGGAAAAGTTTTAGAGAAGAAAATTGCTTCATCGAGAGCCGATGTCGCCTCCTACAAAGCATCCCATAACTCCCTACATTCCCATAACCTCATGTGCGCTCTCCGGTAAACGGAAAGAAAATTGTGTTTTCCTTTGGTGCTCTCTCGCACTGAAAATTTGTTTCTGGAGCTAATAAATTTATAGGAATTAAAAAATATATATTATTTTTTCCCCATTCAAGGTTTTGTCACTAAAATATAGTGACCTTGTTAGCCACAAATGCACTAACGTGAAAATAACATGATATTTGGAGAATTTTTTGCTATTTTAGAAGACCTTTCCATCCATTCCACCGAGTTGCAGATGAGCTAGTGGCTAGTATTTTGACCGAGTTGTTGGTAGATCTCTAGCCGAGTTGAGTCTATTCAACCAAGTTCTCCACACGAATTGATTGAGCCCTCCTCTAATCAAATAAAGCTGGAATACCCGTGATCGAGCCATATCTTCTTGCATTGACATTGAAATACTCAAGTTACATGCAAACAACCATAGTCAAGATGAATAACATTGGACTCATGTCTAGATTTTAACAGCAACAAATTTGTTGAAAATCGAGCCGTGTTCATTGTTTGCCAAGCAAGGCCGAGCCGTCCCCCAACGCATATCCTATGACTTGCAACCTACAAAAACAAATAAAGGTGGATTCAAATGAATTCAAAGAAAAGCGGAAGAAAACAAACAAAAACAACGGTAGAGAAATTTAAAAAGTGAGCTTCCTCCACTCCCACGAGCCGTTGATCGACCCCAACAGTGATCGAGCTCCTCACCTCTCCATTTTCCATCACCGTATCTCCCATTGAGCTCCTTCTCAAACGAGAACATGCAAAACTCCATTGCCGACCTACATAACTCCGTAGCATATAAGAAATAGCGAATATAAGGAGATAACAAAATAGAAAGTGGTGGAAAGCAAAATGAGGAGATAACAATAGAAGAAGATCCATTTTTTGAGCAAGGAAAATACCTAACCGCCCTCCTCCAAGTCGCAACCACGTGGAACTCTATCCCTACCACATCGCCATTGAACCAAGGTTAGTATTTTTCAGTGCAGTATAAAGTTCTATTCTTTCATTTATATGTTAAGCGCTCATAAGAGCTGAGTTGGTAAGTGAAAGTGATTTGGGGATAGGAGGTTTGGGGTTCAACCCCCACCCCCAACATATTTTTTAAAACAATTGTGTTTAGCGGCCCAATTGGAAAACCACCAAGTTTGGAGGAGAACTTAGTGGAAAAACCTCCACTAAATAGCTTAGTTCTGACTAAACAGGGCTTCTAAAACTTTTAGTGAGAAAACCCTAATTTAAGGAGAAAAAATTCTCCTAATAGGCCTATTTTTTTATTCCAAGAAACTTTTGCTAAAGGAGGTACACCAAAATATATATTTTTTCAGCTTTTTTTTACAATTTTTGGCATAGAGGGTTGTTTTGGGTTCCGAGGCCACTGGGCCCAAAAAATAAAAAATATTTTCCCGCCCTTCATTTTTTCCAAATTTTTGAATGTAATTACATGCTTCAATATATTTTACTAATTTGTAGGTTTCCATAGTCAACCAAAAATATTATAACTTCTCAGAACCGCAGATATTTGTAAAAAAATAGTAAAAATTGGTTCTATAACACTCACGAGATCCTATATCTCATTCGAGCGTTCAAGTATATATAGTTCCTCTGGGAATCACTTACAGGTAAAGTCGTCATGACTACTACTACACTTAACACCTAATATATCTACAACAATGTTTTCTAGGCATCGACCCTTTAAATCGATGGGGAGTAATAAGGTCATAGTGCACACACTATGAGCCATCCCATCCATCTCGTGAGCGATTGCATGACATAACTATAGGTGAGAAATTATCCGAGTATATAGAGAAGTTACATGCGTGTATGGGGATATTTCTTTGAGTTGGTGTTAATAATCACATAGACCCCTTTCGGATTGTCTTGGTACCACGTATTGAATTATTTTGCATACATTAATGCCTCTTTCATGTACCACCGTATATAGAAAGGGCGAGCTTCTTCCACATACCACTTTGGATATATCGGAAGGGTACGTATATAGAAAGGTTTGTTATATCGTCGATGGTATATAGATTGGGAGACCTTATACCTAGAGTGATAAGAGCCTAACACTGCTTGTCGGTGATTTCTGCAAAATGGGCACCAATGCCCCCAAATGTTTTCTTCTAGATTTGTAACTACTCGGAGGAAGGAACTATGCTACATAGAAGAATAAAATCAAGACATAGCTTGAGTTTGAAGAGATCGGCTTTGTTATGACTGGTACTGCCGAGATCAACAAGCGACACAACACAACAACAGTAGTTTGATAAAGAAGATTAGAAGGACAAACTCATCATTTTTTTAGAGTGTTCGATGATGTACAACCCCACATTCTAGATGCCAAAACAACCAAATAAGCATGTGGGATAAGTTGAGCATAGTATATGAGGCCAAAAACAAGAATGTCATATTGAATTTGTAGAGTCATTTATACACACCGAAGTTCAAGAGAATGAGAAAATTGAAGCTTTCTTAAGAAGATTTACGAGTTGAGGGCTTCACTTCTAGCCCTGAAGAAGAAGCGATCACGATGAAGCTCTTGTTCCCATTGTTCTAAGAGATCTCCCTTCTTCTTACTGCATTTTTGTAACAACACTAAACTTGTCAGATATGACAGTTACTTTTGAAAAACTCGTAAACCTACTACAGCAAGAGGAAGCCATGCATAATAAGGATTATGAAGAGGATAAGACACTTTCTTCACATCAAAAATGGAAAGGAAAAGGTAAAGGAAAACCTAATTCCTATCAAAAGTCCCAACATCAAAATTAGCATCAACATCAAAGGGACAAACAACAAAAGAAGTAATGTCCAATATGTAAAAGAGGACATGAGTTAAAATATTGTTGGTGTAACACCCTTGACAGCTTGTTATTTTCCTCCTTTACATTTCAAGTGTTGACATGTGATTTTCCTTATAAAGATATGTTCTTTTGATTTTTGAGATCCCTTGATATAGATAAATCATCTTATGTTCTTAAGATCTTTTGACCTGAATTGGATTGGTCTCCTTTAAATTAATTTTTCACTTCTTATAGGTAAGTTGCAATCTAGTTTAAGAGTTGTAAACTTGTCCATTAATTTGACTCATCCTTGGATCAATTTTAGTTATCCAAGGAATGTTTTAAATCTGCTATGTTGGATGAATGGTAAATCAACATTCCATGAATTAAAAGACGTATGACTGAACTTTGATTGATTACAAGTTCTTTGATTTTTGTGTGAATGTGTTTCTATTCGGTCGTATGTTATGTGATCTTTTCATTCGATCATGGCGGAAAATGCTAGCGCAAAACGAACTATAGCTTGTTCACGGCATAGAAACATTCTAGTTCCTAGAACTAAAGGGATTGTCCTACAAAATCCTAAGCTAGGTAAGAATATATTTATTATTTAGCTATGTTAATTAATTGAATTAATACTAACCTAAGCTTTGTGCTAAAGGATTATGGAAGGTTACTACGTCTTGGAGTAAAGAATTTAAACAAAAAAACACAATAATAATTCTCCGATTCCTTCTTACGGGAATATAATACAAATATATAGGAGTTACAAAATCTATATTTGAGGCAGTTTCTCTAACAACTCCTCCCAGGATAATCTCCTGAAATTCCTATATTAGTGAGTCGGTTTACTAACCAAATCTCACGTAAAACAATATGCTATGTGAGCACTAACTTAATCATTTCCTAACATTCCCCCCCTTAGTGTGAACATGGGAAAAACCTGCCTTTGCACTTGCACCTGCTCATGATCTGGTGATTTTCACAGGATGATCACAAACCTCAGGGATGGTTTTGCAAACGGTTGAGCACAAAACGAGAATAGTGGTTTTGCAATTGGTTTACCACAAACCACAAAGTGATGGTTTTGCAAATGGATTACCAACAACCAAGAATGGTGGTTTTGCTATTGGTTTACCACAAACCACAAATGAAGGTTTTCAAGTGGTTTACCTACAACCACATCATGATATGCAAAGTACTATTCTCAAAACTTCATCACATCTCACCATAGGAATAACATAGGAAATTCTTGTTAAATCATTTGCTCATACATACATATAGAAAAAGATGACATACTGGAAATGGAACATTGGAATGATGTTCCCCCCTCAATGTGAAATTTCCACTTGTTTTCAAAACAAGATCATTTGTGCCGAGGCACACCACACCTTGGAAGCACCAAATCAAACCGCACACACACACATGTCACCAAAGCCGATATGCGGCCCCGTCATTTAAATCGACGAGAGGTCGCTGAATGACCTCCAACCTCCGATGCCTCCTGCCTCCGGTTTCATGCTCAGAACAAGAAGTCTTCAGAGCCACTGTCTTCATTTACTTGTTCTTCCTCATTCTCCGATCTTTCTTCGATAATAAAGTTGGCCTCAATTCCTTTGAGTTTTCCATAAATATCTTGAGCTCGAGCTCTACAAAATGAAGTCATATGCCCCTTTTTTTGAGAAACATTCTCTTTCCTCTTTATATTTAGAATTTTTTTGTACTTCCTTTTTACATACATTGCTATTTCTTCTTCTATATCTTCTTTGAAGTTTTTCCTCATAGAGAGCTGATATCATATCTTCCAATGAGTTAGAAGGTATCTTTAAGAGTGAAAACAACATTCTTGTATTTGGGTGGTAAACTATTCATAAATAGCTTTTGCATCCTCGTCATCTACCGGAGCTTTTACTTCTTGTTGTCTCTTTAAGAGATCGTAAATTGTTGATGTGACTAGACATTGTATCTCCATCACTCATTTTTAGCTTGAAGCAATGAAGTTTCAGGGAAAACTTTGCATTGTATAGTTTTAACCAAATAATTTGCTCAGCTTATCCCATATGTCCTTCGAGTTTTTATCTAGATCAACATAATGTAATTCGTAGTCTCTAATGGCTTTGGCTTTATCATCCTGTTTCCCATTCTCGCTAATTTGGTCGGATCTCAAGGTCTTTGGTTCTTTTCCATCTACTATCCTCCAAAGATTTTTGTTCATCAAACCTTGGGTTCCATCCGATCTTGACTTTCCATGTGTGAAAGTTGAGACCATTGAATTTTTCTAGTGGAATGTCCATTATACCTTAGAGCGTGGTTTCAGAAAATGCACTCTTGTAGTCGGCTCTTCAACCGATATTGCTCCCAATTTACACTATATATTTAAAAAGTAATAAAAACAAATTACTTTTTAAATTTTACATGGATATTTACTAAAAAACTTAAACTAAAAGACACATGACTATAGACCACCCACTACTATTACACACTACGAGATTTGATACTCAATAATATTTGACTTTAAACCATCAACTAAATCTATTGCTAAAAGCATTTATAAATACCAGAATTACGACACACGTGTAGAGTCCAATCCAATGCTTGATTCGACCATGCAATATGCGTCTACACGAAGAGTGGCAGCTGCGGACGCGTGCCTTATATTTTGATTGCTAAAATCTTGATGAAACTGAACACGAGTATCTGCCAGCTGTGATGGTACTCCCTGAATATGGAGAACAAGCAGATATGTTTAATGTTGATGCATATCTGAGCGTGCCAGGTGTTGATGAAGTCCGTGACAACCAGAGAATAAGATCGATAATTCTGTCAAGATCCAGGAAGAACTTGGAAGGGACAAGGCATGGTTCTGCAGGCGCTTAGACTCTCATCATGGACGCAATCAGGAATGAACTAGCTCTCTGCTGTCAAAGAATATTGTAAATCCACATCCGATCTGAATGCATAAATTACATAATGCAAACTGGAATAGAAAATGCGCACAGAATGACGTCTCTCTCTCTCTCCTTTTTTGTTTTAGGCAGATTCTTTTCTCAACAGCATTGCCAGTTCACCGGTATATCTGTGCATGACCCAAATGTTGGACGGCAGGTTTGGTGGAAATATGATGCAAGATCTGGAATGATGAACGGAAAGGAAATGAGATTAATACATATAATATCCAAAACGTCTCAATTCTAAGAGCGTCATCAGGTGGATGTTCATGCACAAGAACTATCAGAAGCGTGGATATATATCACGTCCGCACAGCATCTGGAAATTAAATATATGTGGCATGAAAACGTGGAAACGGTTAAGAGAGGATCGGATGCTGCAATTCATGCACAATGCAAATTCCAATGCAACATTTGTATAGCTTATGTTTGCAAAAAGTTGAGATAATATCGATGCATGTCGTTACTGTCGATGTTGAGTTTTCTTTGATAATCGGTGGATGGTGATTGCAGGAATTTAATCCATAGGGAAACTATGATTAAGACGGATATGCCTCAGAAAAAAAGAAAATTGAATCCCATATCGCTCAAAGACATTGTGGATAGTGCAGGTCGCAGGACTCCACAAAGACACAAGCTTGTGTCCTCGTCATTATGTCGCTCATACCAAATTTGTAAAGAAACCTTAAACAAAAAAACAATAATAATTCTCCGATTCCTTCTTACGGGAATATAATACAAATATATAGGAGTTACAAAATCTATATTTGAGGTTCTCTAACAACTCCTCCCAGGATAATCTCCTGAAATTCCTATATTAGTGAGTTTTACTAACCAAATCTCACGTAAAACAATATCTATGTGAGCACTAACTTAATCATTTCCTAACATCGTTATTTGAATTATCCTAAAACCTAATGCTATATGGTTGTGTGATGATTTGACCTAATGCCTAAAAATATTGTGTTGAATTAATCTAACCTTGGTGGAACTACCTAAGGTGGTAATTTATTGATTGGTTATATCCTAAGGTGAAATATCCTAAGCTAACCTAAGATCTAACCTAAGCAATTATGTTTATAAACCAATGGGCATGAAGGGGAATGGTGGTTGCATTTATTATAGGCAACTATGTTCCAGGCATTTAAGTTGTTGATAAGGTTTTAATTGCATAGAGTATGAAATTGTGGTAGGGCTAGTTGACTTGGGGAGGCTTATGTGGAAACTTCACTAAAATGGAATTCCTTGTTAAATTTGATTTGGCATTCGCTAAACTTGGAAGGCGGTGGCAAGGAAGGATAGGCGGAAAATAGGAATTAATGGAATTTATTGTTTTTTTTGTGCTCGAACCATTTTGGAAAGCATGTAAACGGGTTTGTATGGGGTCATTTCACCTTGCATGTTTCGTGATTTTCACTCTACATGCTCTCTGTTTTTCAAACCAGCAGATTGAACTGCACTTAATGGCTATTCTTGAGATTTTTGACCTATTTTTGGTTCGTGGGATATATAAGAGGCATGGTGGAAAAAGAATATTTTTGTTTGATCTTTCGTGGAGAAGAGGAGAAGTTGTGAGCTCAGCTGAGGTTCTCTTCAATTTGACAGAAGTGCTATCAGGCATGATAGGCTCTAATCTTTAAGATCTCTTGCTTTCTTATAAATGTTTCATTAAAACGATTCTGCTCTTTTGAGATTCTTGGATTGCACATCATATCTGTTATTTGCTTGTTGGGTTTATTAAATCTTGTGATATTGGTTTTGAATCCTTGGTAAATGATGTTATATTTGGAAACTTACCATGTATAGTTCTTAAAAAAGAGAATGCATGCAAAGCTTATTATTAACTCGGTTTTCATTCTAGATTAAATGGAAGTATTCTGTTTAGAAAACCTTCGTTGCTATTTAGATATGGTTCAGAGTTTTTGAGAACCTTGGGTTCCATCTGATCTTGTTGGATTTTGTGTTTTATTTGATCGTCTTGGAGCTTTCCTTGAGCTTGTGTTTTAGTAGAGCTTGTATTAAGAGCTCGTATTTGGTTTAAACTTGGTTCCTTTGTGTTGTTGAGTAAAGCTGTTGATAGAGGTTCTTGTTGTTTTTGTTCGAACCTTGGATATCCACCGAACTAGTGTTGAAGTCTCGTATATGATATGCTTGTGTTTTATTTCCTTGATAATATGAACTATTAATGTCGATAATGCACATGGTACTTGTATGATTTTACTCATTTTTGGGGATTGAACCTTGGTGAGAAACTTGAGTTCTACTTTTATATTTGGCTTCCTTTTTTGATATGAATTTGGGTTGGAGTCTCTAGTTATTCTAAGCCATTTTTGAAACCTTGGGTAACTCGGGACTGTTGTTGAAGCCATATGTGGCTCTGTACTCGTGCTTTACTCTTGTGGTATTTTGGACTATTAATTGAAGTTCATGATTTCATCACACTCTTATCTTGTTATTTTTTTGATTCTGAACTCTCTTTGGAAACTCATGTTTCATTTGAGATAGGAATAGGACTCCTTGTTTTGAATATGAACTATTAATGGATATTTGTATCTTATACTACCTCATACTAAGATAAAGCATGATCATTCGAGCCCATGTTGAGTTGTTGTAATTTGAAGAACTGTATATGAAATTTGGTACTTAGTGTTTGAAAATAGTAGCATGAATGATGTGTTGGTTCATTACGTATGTTGAGTTTTCTTTGTTAATAATTTAAACTTGGATGGGAACTTGTTGTTTCCCTGAACCATGAATATTTACAGGTAGTCATGTACCTTATAGAAACTTGTGTTTGTCATTGTGCTCAAATTTTGTACTTTCAACCTCTGATCTAGTAGTATTATCGACATGTTCAATTTGGTTTTGGTATTTGAATTGGGTTTTCTTAACTTCTTAAAGAGTTTAAAACTCATAACTTTTCTAATCAAACTACTTACACAAGGAAATCTAGGAGTGTAGATTAAATCGAGCTGTTTAAATATCCTTGGGATTTAACTAGAACATTTTCTAAGGATAATGGGATTTCAGTCTGAGTTTGTTAATACTTCTGATCATGTGTAACTTATTGATTGGTTATTTGTCTATCTCTTGTTGGACATAGTAAATACACCTTTTTTTTATAAAAGAAAGGAATGTGATTCATTTAGAAACAGACTATGTTTTTAGGACTGTTATTTGTATTTCATTCTGGGTATGAAATTGAAACTCATGTTCATTGAAGTAAAGAAGTGTAAGTAATATGGCAATGTGCTTTCTTATTACTGGATAGATCATTGGTTGAACTTTTCTATTTTGATTCTCCTTTTATATAGAGATTTCTTTATGAGTTGTTTGGTCTTCCTTTACCCAATCATTTGTAGAAATGATGTTGGAAGAGATTATACTATTCGGTTTTATTGAGCTAGAAATGCCAGCTTGTTTGGTAGACTGTTGTTTGACATGACTTTACTTGTTGGTTTGAGATGAGTAAGTTGGTCTCTTGCACTCTATCTTTTTAAGAATTCTCCTTGGATGAACTCGAGTAGAGATTATCTCCTGTATGAGTCTACTTTGATTTTTGAACATTGTTTCAAATCTTTAAAAGTTAACTTCTATATGTGAAATAGATTTAAACTTACAGGTAGACCGATTGATCCTCTATTCCTTCTTGGATTAAATGGAAATTCTGTTCAGATGAATATCTTAAATGTTAAGTTTTAAGGTAGTTGTCTTTTGAAAGAAACAGTTAAATCACGTTTTGAATTTGTTCTATTTCTTGGATGTTTTGTGTTTGGGCATAGTTTGTAATGGTTCTTCTTCTTCCATTTAGGAGTTAGATGAGTCATCCTAATAAGAACCATGCTTTAAACTCTTCCTTTGGCTTGAAGCAAAGATAAATGTTGTTTTCTTTTATGAAAAATTGGGAACAATGAGATGTTATGATATGTTGTTTGCCTAAGGATAATTGATAGGATCAATTAGACTCTATTTTGTAAGGCTGATATGGTGGATTATATTTTGTCCTTTTCTTGGAAGTGAAATCAATTGTTTAAAATGTACTTATTTTCCATTGCTTTTGATATATTGATTATATGATGTAATAATTGTCTCATTAAAGTAGAGTTGTTTTAATGGAACAATTATTGGAATGCACTTCTTTTAAGGATTAGTGTTTATCATGCTTAGTTCATTGAACTAGAAATTTTTATAGATGGACTTCGTAAGTGAAAAGGAAGGCATAAACTTATGTGATCATTCAAGTAAAGGACATTCTAGATAACAATAGAGTGGGGTGAAGGACGTATTCTGGATTGACAAGTATGTCGTCAAGGAATAGTAATATGAATAGTATGTTAGAAATCTTTGGCCAAAGTATCGCAAGCTACTGGTTGCGTTGTCCTATGTCACCTAGTCTAATGTTCGTGATGCAGATGAATATTGGTAAAAAATATTCAGATAGGTTCCTTAGACAGATCACTCAATACCCTAAACAGGAAAGAGAACCAAGTATATGTAGTATACGGAAAATTATTCAATACTTAATGTTAAACATGAATAGATCGGTAGTATACCGAGTCATGAAATGAATAGATTGGTAGCACACCTGAGTCATTACAACTGCATATGGTTATCTATTATATGAATGGTTGATAAAGAATGTGTGTTCTAAATTATGAATTTAGAACAGAGAACATTATTTTAAAAAAATCCTTTTTTCTAAAGTCTTAAAATGGGAATGTTACATCTTGGTATCAGAGCTGAAGGTTGCAGCTCTTGGACCTATTGTGTCCACAATCTGATTAAACTTAAATTTTCTTGTAACAGAAAAATGGTGAGAACAAGAGGAAATGTTGCAAATAACCCTCCACCTGAGGAAGGAGTGGCAACTACCCAGAAACTTGATGAGATCCTTGCTACCCTGTTAGACACAAGAGATCATTTGGCTGTGCTTGAACAACAAGTAATGGGAAATGAGGAGGAAGAAGAAGCTGATAACAATAATCAGCCACCTCCAGGGGACAACACCAATGTGGGTGTTGATAATAACAACGTTAACATACTTGTTCAACCTGAGAACAAAAAGGCTAGACTAGCAGCAGAACTCACTAATGACATAAAAAGGATAAGTCCACCCAAGTTTGATGGCACCACATTAGGAGATGGAGCTGAGAATTGGCTCAATGAAATGGAGAAGTACTTTGCAATAAGGAACTTCTCAGAGGAAACCAAGGCTATATGGGGAGCATATCAGCTTTCCCATGAAGCATCTTCATGGTGGGACAACCGTAAGGTTGAGTTAAATATTGATGAAACTAACATCACTTGGGATCAATTTAAAAGTTATTTTAGGCAACGATGGCTACCACAACTCTACTATGATCAAAAAATGACTAAATTTTAGAACTTAGCTCAAGGAAAGCTAACAATAACTGAGTATTGGGAATGGTTTACGAAACTCCTCAAGTATGTACCTTAGTATCAAACTGATGAGAAGTTCAGGATACGGAAATTCATTATGGGATTGAATCCCATTATTGGGGGAGAAGTTGATGTTCACAACCCAACCACTATGGAAGGGGTTGTTGAAAAGGCCATAAGGTAGGAACAAAAATTAAAGGCTATTTCTGCTCATAAGGAGGAAGTAAGGAAGAAAGTTTTGAACCCCTCTTTAGCTTCTCTTGCACCTAAGAAGGGACCATGGAAGAATTTTGGTAATAAAAGTAAGTTTTCAGTTGATAATAATAAGAAAACAACAATGAATAAGACTGCTGGAAATGCACGGAATAATTTTGCCAAGAATAATAACAATGGACGAAGTCCTATAGAGGTCAGAATAATAACTTTAAGACTGGAAATAATTCTGAGTCTAGAAAGGGACCTGTAGAGTCTCATTATAATTGCGGTAAGGATCATTAAGCAAATTAATTTCCTTTGAAGAGTGATGATCGTAATTAGCAACACAAGATACATGCTATAGTAGCTGACAAGCAAGCTGAAAAGTAAGCTACACCTATAGAAGTTCCTAGTAAGTTATTTGGCATACCTGTAACTATTATTTTTGATACGGGAGCTACTAAATGTTTTATTTCTAGTAAACTTGCTTCGAAACTTAAAAGAAAAGATGGAAAAATGGATAAATCATGGATTGTACATTATGGTAATAATTCTATTCATATAGTTAGTATGTGTCTTTTTGGAGTAGTCCTTGAATTACCTAACTTTTCCATAGAGGTTGATCTTTATGTTACACCTTTAGGGTCTTATGATGTAATCATAGGTGTTAATTGGTTAGCAGAACATAAGGCTAAAGTGGATTGTTTTGAAAAATGCATTAGTTGTATAGATGACTGTAGAAAACAATAGAGATTCAAGGTGTAAAACATGAATTTTTTTGTTAGGAAACTATCAGCTATATGCAACTTAAAAAGGCCAAAAATAAAGGATGTACCTTATATGCAGTAAAAATTTCAGAAACTGCAAAGGAAAACAGTGATTTCATGGATCGATATCCGTTGTTACATGACATCGTGATCTATTTTGGAAGAATTGCTAGGTCTTCCACCCAAAAGGGAATTTTATTTCATGATTGAGATCAAGCTTGGAACCAAACCTATATCTAAGGCACCGTATCAAATGACTACTATAGAATTAGTAGAGCTTAAGGCTCAATTGCAAGAAATTTTGTCTAAAGGTTTGATTAGACCAAGTGTTTCACCTTGGGAGCACTAGTGATCTTTGTGAAAAAGAAATATGGAACACTTAGATTATGCATTGATTACAGAATGTTAAACAAAGCAACAATCAAGAATAGATATCCACTTCCTAGGATTGATGATTTATTTGATCATATGCGTGGAGCATCGGTATACTCCAAGATAGATCTTTGATCTGGGTATCATCAATTGCGAATTAAGGATGAGGATATTCATAAAATAGCTTTCAGAACAAGGTATGGACATTATGAGTTTATGGTTTTACCTTTTGGATTAACTAATGCACCTACGACATTTATGAATTTAATGAATAATATCTTTCAAGAATACTTGGACAAATTTTTGCTCGTATTCTTGGACGACATTCTCATATATTCTAAAAGCATTAAAGAACATCATGAGAATTTGAAAGTAGTTTTGGAAAAGAAGACTCTGTCAACAAGGATATATTATTGAGCAAGAAGAACATTTAGATAATGAAGACTTCTTGTACACTACTCGATCAAGTGAACCTTCCATGTCATCTAGTGATGTTTGGTATGTTGATTCAAGAGCCACTCGACACATGACCAGCCACAAAGACTGGTTTACTTCCATGAGGGACACACCTTTGAAAAACCATGTTTCGTTGGGTGATGATTATTCATATATATTTCAAGGGGATTGGGAACATTTCTCTACCCCTTGGTTCATGCAACTATAGACTATCAGATGTCTTATATGTCCCTAGGTTGACTAAAAATCTACTTTCAGTCAGTCAACTCCTAGATCACAACTTAAAAATTTAATTTATAGTCATTTCGGCAAGAAAACGTGTTTGATTCAAGAAAAATCATGAGGTTCAAAAATATTTTCAAAAGCCTCCAATGTGGGACGTATGTTCCAGCTTGATTTTGTCCATAGAGATGATTAGGCACTTATGGCTAAGAACTCTACCTCAGCACAATTGTGGCATTGGAGACTTGGTCATGTTAATTTCAAGTATCTCGAGACACTTTGTCATTGCAATATGGTACATGGGTTACCATCTCTTCGAATGATACGAGACAAGTATCCTCACTTCCTAGCAGGAAAGAACATAGAGCTTCATTCCATAAGAGTACATATCAAGTTCATGGTAATCTTGATCTAGTTCATACCGATCTTTGCGGTCTGATGGAACTAATTCATTCTAGATTTTAGTACTATTATCCAAATGTGCCCCCTGCTCATTTTGTGGCTAACTCCCTTTCATTCTTTCCTTCTATTGTGCCTCAGTCATAAATTTTTACTTTTTAGGCACTCAAAACCTTCTGGAAATGACACCATTGGATAGAGCTCTTTCTCAGCTTTCCAGAAAGGTAAAGTTTTCCTCCTAACTCCACGTATTTTTCAAGTTATGGCTCGGTGGAGTTTTTGTGGGAAATTTTCCCTTGCAAGGTCCACAGCCAATCAGAACTCGCCACGTGTCCAGGTCAAAAATATCAAAGCGACCCGATTTGGCCTGTTTTGTCCTAAAACTTAAAATCACCATATCTTTTGATCCAGAGTTCAGATTTTCACGTTCTTTATATCAATGGAAAGCTGATGAAATTCTCTACAAGATTCCATGGTTAATTTTGAATTTTGGTTTATTTTGGAGGGAGAAAATCAAAAAACTTTTCTGCACGTACGCGCCCGTGGGCCAGGAATCCGACATTTCAACAACTATTTTTAATGCGAAATGGGTCGCATCTTCTCAGTATGGTCAAAAATGTCGGGGATGGGTATGTCAGGTCACCCATGTTGTTTTTAATGCATTTTGGTTAATGAGGAATGGCTCCCACATTTTTTCACGTTTTCTCTCTCCTGGGTTCGACCCATGCACTGTAAAAAGCCAGATTTGGCTCATTTTTCAAAGGGGAACACTTTTTTACACAGCAAGCTTCTGTTTTCATCTTCAGCAAGTGATTTTAGAAGTACCAGACCTTCCAGGGATTGTAACAGGCCTTTTTTGCCTCTTTGGTGTTGGAATGCAAGGATTTTGATGTTGAAAATCACAATGCAGGCTCTGTGAATGCTTTCAGTCCTTTGCATGTGTTGTTTGTTTCATTTCAAACCTTTGATTACAACTTATCAACCTGTGCATGATGTTTTATGTTGTAATTTCTGATTTGTGTCTATTTACATGAGCAAAAATGTTCACCACTCCTTTGGTGCATCACCATCATTAGTTTAGTTTCAATTTTTGCATTTCTTATCCCTGTCTCCTTGCAATCTAGGATAAAATTAGGATCTGAACCTCTGTAGTTGTGTAAATAATAGATCTAATCAGAGGAGTTTGAGGAACCAACCTATAATCTAGAGATTCCTCTCTCATTTTACAAGTCCCACACTTGGAGAGAGGTTTCAATGTTGTGCAATCACACTGGATGCCTGAAATATCAACTTAGAACCCTGATTTGCATCTAGGGGTGCTGCTGATTTGCAACAACAGTTTTGGCACACCGGGTGGGACCTTAGAGGTCTCATTTTTATTGCAGCAAAGTTGATGTGCATCTGCTGCAATTTTCTTGCTTCAAAAGAGCTATAAATTGCACATCTGGCGACTCCAAGGAGAAGAATCAACTGGTTTCAGCAGTGCAGGCCTGAAAACTCATGAGAAGAATCACTACAAGGTCAAGAGCTGGAGAAGAAGAGGTGTTGTTTGAATATCTACAGTTATCTCCAAGAGTAAGGAAAAGTGGGAGGAGAATCCAAAGGTCTCCATCTCCACCAAACAGAACTCTCTCAACTCCTCCACCTGGTAGGCCTTTCATTCAATCAACAAGGGTTCTAAGACCAATTAGAATGGCGCAACCACCAAATCCGTATGTCAATTTCATAGGCAGCCCACTTGCCCTCAATGCACAACATCCAATTCCAATTGCAGCCTTGAAGAACATTCCATACTTCACTGGAGAGAATCAGACTACTCCAGGTGATCATGTTAAAGACATTGCCAACCTTTGTGCAATTCATGAAATCAATGAGATGCAAGTGGCTATCAAATTCTTTGGCATCTTCATTCAAGGGGAAAGCATTGCAATGGTTTAGAAGCCTTGGAGCTGGTTCTATCACAAATTGGAATCAGCTGTGTATAGCACTTCATGAGCAATTTGGAGAGAAGGGAGACAACTTGTCTCTTTTGGAGCAGCTGACAACCATCAAGAGAGCTCCCAATGAACAGCTAACCGATTTCAACTTCAGATTTCAAAATACTTGGGAGAGAATTCCAGTGGCAGTCAGGCCAACAGCAGAAGGTGCTTTTCTCTATTATCTCAAAGCTCTAAATTCTGATATTTCTATGTTGATTCAGTCCATGGGAGGCATAACTATCCCTATGGCTTATAACATTGCCATTAGGGCTGAAAATTGTTTGATCCAAGCTAGAAAACTAGCCCTTAGACCTCCCATGCCATTGTTTCCAAGTTTAGAGAGTCCAAATACCAATCAAGCACCTAATTTGGCTCCTTCTCCCACTCCTAGAAATTAGAGTTCAAATGAAGCTTCTACTTCATCTCCAAGTGCCCCAAATGAGCTTCAAGAAGTCATGAAGCAACTGCAAAACCTAGGCAATGAGCTGGTTACTCTCAAGAGGCAACAAGCCCAAGGTTTTAGACCTTCTTACCAGCCCCAAGCTTAGCCTAACAGGCAGCCATACCAACCACAAAGACCACCTAATCTAGCTGCAAATATGAATCAAACAAGGCCTCCTGCCAATAGACCATTTCAGCCCTACAATCCAAATGCCATATCTACCTCTAAGGCATTGGTGCCAACACAAAACAACATTGCTCAGGAGTATGACTGGTGTTTTCCATGCAATGAACCTCATAACCAATCCATGTGCTTCAATGGTGCTTTGAATCAAGCATTAATGGTGACAACTACTAGTGTGGAGGGTGAGGGAAGTCAAGGAAACAACCAACAACAAGAAACATTCCAACAGCAATCAGCCCCAAATGACACCACGTTGGTAAATTGGCAAGTAGAGGATTTTTGTGGCATGAATCAGGTAGTTTCCCAAGGTGTTGCAGCCAACACAAGGTCAAAAAGAAGGAATTTGGGTGAAGAACAGCCATTAGCTCCAACCAATCCACAACCTTCCATGGCTCCACAAATGGTTGGCAAGCAAAATCCAATTTCAAATGCACAAGGGCAGCCAAGAACAGCTCCTAGACCAACTCAAATACTAGTTATTGCTGCCCACGTGCAAGGAGTGAATGTACAAGCAAAGGGACAGCAAAGAGATCCTTCATCACCATTCAGTATCATTGATCAGATGAAGAAGACAAATGTTAATATATCAATGTGGGAATCCCTATCTATCCCAGGCCAAAGAGACTTGTTACAAGCTGCCATGAAGGACTGGCCAACTTCGAATCAGCAAGTTCACATGCAAGAGAAAGTGCTCACAAATGCTACCCATCCTGAGGGAAATCATGGAGGACAGCAAGGTAAAATGTTGAAGCCCCCTCCTTTCTATGTTTCATTAATCATTGGAAATTAGTTAGTGAACAATTACATGATAGATTCCAGGGCAAGTAGCTCAGTGATGCCTAAACAAATAGCTGATCATCTAGGGCTCCGTGATGAAACCATATCCAAAGGGGTAGTGCGGTGGATGGGACATCAGTAACAACATTGGAGTGATTAGAAACTTGAGTCTTACCTTGCATGCATGTCCAAATGTTGTTGTTTTACAAAATGTATCAATCATAGACCTTCCACCACTCTTTGCCCTATGCTTGTCAAGGGACTTCACAGCCAAGATTGGGGTATATTTGTCTGTTGATTGGTCACACATGCTATTCAGAACAGGTATGGAACTAAGGCTACAATCAGGTCTGAACCTATTGCAAACTTCCACATTGAGCCTTACACTCCAAGTCAGATCAATGCCAATTGTTCAAAGATTTGATCAAGAATACCACCCAAGCACCGATGAAGTTGACACCAAGGTTGGGAGCATCCCGATCTAACTCTTGATGAATGGGCAAATAAAGGTACATGCTTTTAATCCTTATCAAGAAGTAGAAGAATCGAGCTAGGGGCCTATTGTATACATGAAGAAAATTAGCCTATTCCTAACATCACCAAGCCAAACCACAAGGATGAAATTAAGGTATGGCAGCTATTTTTTGATGGATCAAGAAGTAGACAAGGTGCAGGAGGTGAAGCCATGCTTGTTTCACCTCAAGGAGTAAGGTACTATTCAGCTTTTAGATTTCAGTTTGCATGCTCTAATAACACTGCTGAATATGAAGCCTTGGTGCAAGGGATGCATTGGGCAATCAAGAAGAAAATAAAGAACTTGCAAGTCTTTGGTGACAATGAATTGATTGTAAATCAGGTCAAGGGATAGCATGCTGCCAAGAATGATCTACTCAAGTGCTACAAGAATAGGGTGTGGGACCTCATGGAAGATTTTGAGGGTTTTGGCATCAAATCCATTCCTAGGAAAGAGAATCAAGCTGCTGACAGGCTTGCAGCAGTAGGGGCAGCCTTTGACATTGTGGAAAGCATTCAACAAGACAAGGTACAGCCAAACATCCACATGATTGTGAGGCCTTTAGTGCTAGATAACAATGTCAGTTGGCAAGTGTTTGAGAATGACCAGAAAATCATCCATTTCTTGCAAGAAGAAGCCGAGTTCTCAGCTAAGAATCAAGAAAAATTAGAATAGCAGTATGGTGACCAAGTGGTATAGCTAAGAACTAACAAGCTTCCCAAGGGACTTATCACTTTGGAGTCCATTTTTAATCCCAATGATCAGTTTAGGAAAGAAGAAAGCAAACATTCAGGTCAAGAGAGAGGATTCAGTATCCATCTTGGTAGAAGAGAACAAACCATTGCAAATTGGAAAGATGACAACTGATCAAGAAAGGTATGAGTTCGTACAGCTGTGTCAAGAGTTCCCTGATGTGTTTGCATGGAGCTATGAAGATTTGAAAGGTTTCAATCCCAACTTAGCTCAACATACCATTGAATTGGATCCAAATACTAAGCCTATCAGGTAGAAACAAAGACCAGTCAATCCACACATGGAGCCTCTCATGAGGAAAGAATTGGACAAGCTGATTGAGTCAAGAATCATATTCCCAATCAAGCATTCTAGTTGGGTTACCAACTTGGTTCCAGTCAGAAAGAAGAGTGGAGAGATCAGATTGTGTGTTGATTTCAGAGACTTAAATAGAGCATCTCTCAAGGACCATTACCCACTCCCTTCCATGGAGCAAATCTTGCAAGTTGTGGTTGGCTCCGAGAGGTTTTCACTACTTGATGGCTACTTTGGCTACAATCAGATTATGGTGAAGGAAGAAGACCAGTTCAAGACAGCCTTCACAACCAAATGGGGGACTTATGCATACAGGAAAATGCCATTTGGGCTGTCCAACACTTTGTGCTACTTTCCAAAGAGCAATGGACATGGCGTTCAAAGGTTTAATTAACAATGTGGTGCTGATTTACCTTGATGATATCACTATTTTTCCAAAATGCAGCGAGACCACCTCTCTCATTTGAGACAAGTTTTCAAGAGGTGTAGGAAATTTGGAGTGTCTTTGAATCCTAAGAAGTGTATATTTCTTACACATGAAGGAAAGCTCTGGGCCATATTGTCTCCAAAGAAGGATTAGCAATTGATCCAGAGAGAGTCGAAGCCATAAGAGCACTACCATTGCCAAGCCACAAGAAAGCCCTTGAGTTTCTTGGGGAGGATAAACTTTGTTTGGAGGTTTGTCCCATTTTGTAGCCCTTGTCAAGCCCATCACCAAAATGTTAAAGAAGAGCATGGCTTTCAAGTGGACAGCGAGAAGGCAAGAGAGTTTTGAAGCAATCAAAGAAGCCATTTCTCAAGCGCCAACTCTCATCAACCCGGACTTCTCCAGGATTTCATCCTCTATGCATTTGGAGGTAATAACACTATTTCTACCATTTTGGTACAATGAGAACAAAGGATAATAATGAGCAGCCAATTGCCTTCTTTAGCTAGAGCCTAGATGACTATGAGGTGAAGTACTCTTTTATTGAGAAGCATGTCTTTGGCGGTAATCATAAGCTTGAAGAAATTTAAGCATTTAGTCTCAAACAACAAGGTCCAGTTTCTGGTCTCACATGCTGGGGTTAAGGAATTCCTCCTCAACAAAGATTTAAACAAGAAAAGGGCAGGTTGGATCACCCATGTCATGGAGTATGACATTGAGATCAAGATCACCAAGCTAGTAAAAGGGAAAGGATTGTGTGAGCAGATTGGTTTTGGGAAAGCAAAAAGAAGTATGCAAGAAGAAGAGGTTGTTTTTGAGATCTAGGGCAGCCATGAGCCAAGTGGCAATCAAGAAGAAGACAATGTTGCCCCCACTCCCTGCTAGACCCAAGGTATAATACACTTCCTAAGCACAGGCCTATGCCCTCGGAGATGAACAAGACCCAAAGAAGACACTTCAGATTGCAGGCTGTCCCATATGCCATTGTTGATGGAGTTTTGTTCAAGAAAGATGTGAATGGAGTGTTGCTGAGATGCATTAGCACAAATCAGATTCATAGGGTGTTGGAAGAGTTCCATGGTGGACCAGCTGGTGGTCATTTTGCACCAAGAGTGACAGCTCTAAAAATCATGAAGGCTGGTTATTATTGGCCTAAAATTTTCAGTGATTGTTATGCATGGATTAAGAGGTGTAAGAATTGTGCATTCTTCACAGGAAAAGAGAGACTTGCTGCCCTTCCATTGCATCCAATCTCAGTTGACCAGCCATTCATGCAATGGGGTTTGGACTTCATTGGAGTCATTAATCCCAATTCAAGTCAAGGGCACAAATGGATTTTGACAGCCACGGACTACTTCACCAAATGGACTGAAGCAGTAGCACTCAAAGAAGCAAATGAGTCCAGCATCTTAGACTTTTATGAGGGGATAGCGACCAGATTTGGTATACCTGCTACAATAATCTCAGATAATGCATTGGCATTCATTGGATCCAAGGTGACTGAGTGGGATGTTAAGAATGGGATCTACCTAAGCACTTCATTAAACTATTACCCTCAAGGTAATGGCCAGGCCGAGTCTACAAACAAGAACTTGTTGAGGATCATTAGGAGGACTCTTGATGAGAATCAGAGGTCTTGGCATACCAAACTGAAATCAACCTTATGGGCTGATAGGATAACTCCCAAGAGATCCACAGGTAACTCTCCATTTAAACTTGTCTATGGAAGAGAGGCAATCTTGCCCATGTCACTTGAGTTGCCAACATTGGAACTCATGAAGCAATTAGAGTTGCTAGAGTTTGAACCCATGGAGGTGAGATATGCAGAGTTGATGGAGCTACAGGAGGTCAGAAATCAGGCATCCCAAGTAATGGAAAAGGATCAAGCTTTTATCAAAAAGACCTTTGATAGGAAGGCCAAGGATAGATCTTTTCAGGTTGGATATCTAGTGTTGAAATGGGATGTGGATAGAGCAAAACCGGGAAGGCATTCAAAATTTGATGCCATTTGGAGTGGCCCATACATGGTCACGAAGTGCAAGAACAGCAATGCTTTCCAATTGGCCTCATTGGATGGTGAAGAACTGCAGATTCCAGTCAATGGAATCTATCTCAAGCATTGCTTCTAGAGGGAAATTTACCACCTTGTAAATATTAGATTAGATTTTCATTCCTCCAAGTGCTTTGCACATTTTTTTGTTGTAGGTTAGTTTTGTTTTCCCTAAGTGCTTTGGCATAGCTTGCTGTCCCTGGAGATGTTTTGCAGTCCTTGCTTCCATCATGTGATATTCCATCTTCCTCCTTGCACATTCTAAGTCAGTTGGGGTTCTAAATAGAAGATCTCATGACTCCATGCCCAATGGATTGCTTCAGGCTACTGATCATTCATCTAGCAGGCAGATGACCCCTCTGAGTCACCAAAATTGTTATCCAAATGTGCCCCCTACTCATTGTGTGGCTAACTCCCTTTCATTCTTTCCTTCTATTGTGCCTCAGTCATAAATTTTTACTTTTTAGGCACTCAAAACCTTCTGAAAATGACACCATTAGATAGAGCTCTTTCTCAGCTTTCCAGAAAGGTAAAGTTTTCCTCCTAACTCCACGTATTTTTCAATTTATGGCTCGGCGGAGTTTTTGTGGGAAATTTTCCCTTGCAAGGTCCGCAACCAATCAGAACTCGCCACGTTTCTAGGTCAAAAATATCAAAGCAACCCGATTTGGCCTTGTTTTGCCCTAAAACTTCAAATTGCCATATCTTTCGATCCAGAGCTTAGTTTTTCACGTTCTTTATATCAATGGAAATCTGATGAAATTCTCTACAAGATTCCATGGTTAATTTTGAATTTTGGTTTAGTTTGGAGGAGAAAATCAAAAATTCTTCTTTACACGCCCGTGGGCCAGGCGACGTTTCAACAACCATTTTTAATGTGAAATGGGTCGTATTCTTCTCTAGCATGGTCAAAAATGTCAGGGGATGGGTCTGTCAGGTCACCCATGCTATTTTTACTACATTTTGGTCAATGAGGAATGGCTCCCACGTTTTTTCACATTTTCTCTCTCCTGGGTTCAACCCATGCACTGTAAAAAGCTAAATTTGGCTCATTTTTCAAAGGGAACACTTTTTTGCACAGACAAGCTTCTGTTTTCATCTTCAGCAAGTGATTTTAGAAGTACCAGACCTTCCAAGGATTGTAACAGGCCTTTTTTTCCTCTTTGGTGTTGGAATGCAAGGATTTTGATGTTGAAAATCACAATGCAGGCTCTGTGAATGCTTTCAGTCCTTTGCATGTGTTGTTTGTTTCATTTCAAACCTTTGATTACAGCTTATCAACCTATGCATGATGTTTTATGCTGCAATTTCTGATTTGTGTCTATTTGCATGAGAAAAAATGTTCACCACTCCTTTGGTGCATCACCATCATTAGTTTAGTTTCAATTTTTACATTTCTTATCCCTGTCTCCTTGCAATCTAGGATAAAATTAGGATCTGAACCTCTGCAATTGTGTAAATAATAGATCTAATCAGAGGAGTTTGAGGAACCAGCCTCTAATCTAGAGATTCCTCTCTCATTTTACAAGTCCCACACTTAGAGAGAGGTTTCAATGTTGTGCAATCACACTGGATGCCTGAAATATCAACTTAGAACCCTAATTTACATCCGAAGTGCTTTGTTGATTTGCAACAACAAGTACTTCATGTTATGTGTTGATGACTACTCAAGAAAAGTGAAGCTTTTGAAACCTTCAAGAAGTTCAAAGTAGTTGTTGAGAAAAAAATTAGTTATCACATGAAAACTCTCCACTCGGATCAATGGGGAATTCACCAAATGAGTTCAAAGACTACCTAAAAATCTTGGGATTCATCAACAAATGCCTCTTCCACACACACCACAAAGAATGGTGTTGTTGAGAGAAAAATCTTAGTATCATGGAAATGGTGTGATGCATGATTGATGATTTTGGGCTTGTAAATAGATTATGGGTAGAAGAAGCAAAGATAGTAGTGTATTTGTTAAACAAAGTTCCCACATTTGTTCTTGACAGAGTAACACCACAAGAAGCATAGTCAAAGTGGAAACCATCTATTGCACACCTTAGAGTATTTGGGTACAAAGCAAGTATGTACATACCCAATTAGAATAGAAATAAATTAGACATGAAGTCACAAAACTCATCTTCATTGGGTATAGTGAAGAGACTCTTGGGTACAGATTGATGGATCCAAAGACAAAAAAATTCTACACCAGCAGAGATGTTGATTTTTTTTTAGAAGAAGGAAGCAAAGTCTCCTCCTCTAGACTCACCTGATGTAGATTCTTCACCAATTGTAAAAACTGAAGTTAATGTTCCCACTAATGATGAAAGTGATGATGGGGATGTTGGTGATGATATTATAGAACCAAGACCCATGGGAATAGTTCAATGTATTCCCAAGTGGTGTACTAGCATGTTACAAGATGCAAGAATGGATGCTCCACCAGATACATCCACCCCTAGACCATGGACTCACAATAAAGCAAGAGAATAAGTTAACTTTTCTTTGATGAGTAGAGTTATCAAGTCGATGATCTCTCTATAGTTCAAGAAACCCTACGATTCAAAAGCTTGGAAAGATGCCATGGACTCTGAATATCGGTCAGTAATGAAAAATAACACTTGGTAGCTTGTCAATATTCCAAAGTAGGGAAGAAACCCATTGGATGCAGATGGATATTCAAAATGAAGTACAAAGTAGATGGGATAGTGGACAAGTATAAAGTGAGACTAGTAGCAAAGGGGTATGCACAAAAAGAAGGCATTGACTATGAGGAGACATTTTCTACCACATCTAAGATCGAAATGATCGGGATGATCTTTGCTCTAGCCGCACGAGTTTGGTTGGAAAGTTCATCGATGGATGTAAAAGTGCCTTTCTAAACAGATACAAGAACAAATCTATATGACTAAACCCGAGGGTTATGTAGTACACAGGTCAAAAGTAAAGGTATGCATACTTAGGAAATTTATGTATGGCCTCAAATAGGAACCCCAAGCATGGTACATAAAAATTAATGAGCATCTCATAGAACATGAATTTGTTAGAAATCCATACAATCCCAATCTTTACCTCAAAAATCAAGGGGGGAGATTGTTATTTTTCGTTGTCTATGTCAAAAATCTATTCACCATTGGCAATTCAGTGAGGATGATTGATGTAACAAAGAAATATCTTAATCAATCGTTCGACATGATAGATCTCTGGCTAATGCAATATTGTCTTTGATTGGAAGTATGGCAAAAGAGAATCACATCTTTGTTTCTCGGATGAAATATACCAAGACAACGCTTGAGAAATTTAAGATGATAGATTTCACACTGCCGATTGCTACACCAATGGAGAATAAATTGTAGTTATCTTGTTCGATCCATCTCCTAAGGTAAATTCCTCTCTCTCTCGGTAGTTGATTAGGAGTCTCGGTTACCTAACCAACACTAGACTAGATATCAGCTTTTCGATGAAGCTATCTATCTAGATTCATGTAGGAACCCAAAGTTTTTCATTGGAAAGTATCAAGGCACATCTTGATATATCTCAAAGGATCAATAGATCTTGGTCTAGAATACAAAAAGAATGATAACTTCTTCTTGTCAAGATATTGATTCAAATCATATAGGCAATATTGATGACATAAAATCAACTTCAGGATTTGTATTCTTTATGGGATCTGGACCAATATCATGGGGAAGTAAGAAACAACAGAACCTGAGTATCATTCTGCAAGAGAAGTTATCTGTGAAGTGATTTGGCTACATCGCATACTCGAAGGACTTGGAATACCATGGGAAAAACCAACCACCATGTATGTTGATAATGAAGGTGTTATCAAACTTGTTTACAATCTAGTTTTTCATAAAATAACAAAACACATTGAGGTACAAATTCATTTCATACACGAGCATGTGTTAAAGCACAATATATAGCTTCATTTTTGTCCAATAGCTAAACAAAGAGCAAATATTTTCACGAAGTCACTTACACATGACACGTTTGAGTTTTTCAGAGAGTTCCTCTCCTCATCCCTTGAGAAAAAGAAAAATTAAGGGGGGGAATGTTAGGATAATTAATTATGCATTGTATAATTAATTATTTAACTATTGTTATTAATTAATTATTGTTATATAGTTTTATTAACCATATTTGGCTTATTATATTCACAGTATAATTGTTATGTTGTTATAAAAATTATATCATTATTAATTTGTGATTTCAGTGTATTTTAGAAGCTACTATATTTTAGTTTGTTCTTTGCATAGTTACAACTCCATATTTGTTTATATATAGACTATCCAATATGTATAAATATTGTAGCCTACACTATTGTATTTTTATTCTTCTGATTAATATAATTCTACATGCTTCCATCCCTATTTTATAGCTTAAGTATGAAATTGCGGGAGGATTGGGTGCGCAGACACAAAGTGCATAGGAGCACATGAAATTATAGCAAAAACAGGTGCGCCTGAATGCAGGTTTGAAATCGGGATTTAGTCATTTTGTAGTTTGGGGATAATTTTGGACATGGATTACGGAGATCATCTTCTAGGAGACTTGATGAATATGTAAATGATACTTTAGATAAGTGGAAGAACAAGCGCCATGCATATCTTTGAAGCTATTAATAGGATTAAACAACAGTTATTCTAGTAGATAATCTATTATTAGTAAGCTTGCATGCTTTTGTATTCTCATGTAAGGGTGCATGGATATTATTATCATGTAGCCTATTTTTGAAGGTGTATGGGTGGTGAAGGGAAAGTCCCCACCCCTATAAATATGTATTGATTTTCACGGTTTAGGGATCTCGATATTATTGTAGTGTTATGCTACGAATTTATGAGTGTGCATGACCATGGAGATTGTATGATGTATGAAGCTTCTATGTTTTGCAGTATTTAATATAATTGGACTTATATGATGGATATATGTGTTGGATGTAACTGATCATGGATCTTGTATGGTAAATATTATTATAGTAATTTTTAAAGTATTCTTTACATGGTTAAGATCTAGATCTGGTTTATGAACTATGGAATATTTGTTTATCTATTAATGGATCTAAAACATACATTCAATCATGCTAACATATTGAACAAGCTTCTCTAAAGAGGGACCCAGTACCCTTGTACGCTTTGGGTGAGTGTTTAGTTCAAGATGAGTAATGTTTATGTGCGCCTTGGGTTGTTGGTGGTAAAATCTAGGCTACGATATTCATTTTCTTTTCTTTTCCCTTCTTATTATTAAACCATTTAGGCTTCATTTTAGGATGTAACTTCCAACACTTAGATTCATCATGATTCTTTTTACAATGATTACAAAATGGTTTTTCATCTTCTTTCTTAATAGTAGAATTATTATTTTTCTTACCCTTTCCTTTACCTTGTTCTTTCAAACCTTTTTCCTTTCCTTCGGATTGCTTGTTCTTGTGTTTTGAGGAGGAATACTCCTTAGTCATTTTGCCTCTTGCTTTAAAATGTGTAGCTTTCACACACAATGCATCAAGATTAGTATTATTTAGAATGAGAATCATATTTCTCAGATAATTATGTAATACCCCAATATACTTAAGTAATGTTTCTTGTGTATGGAGAGAAATACCAAGAATAAGAGCCTTTTTTCTAAAATACTTTGTATAGTCTTGAACAATTTATCCTTTAGTGTTTCTAAAATTTTTCTAATCCATAATGACTTGTTACATATATCCTAGAGGATAAAATTGTTGTCTTAGATCAGAAACAAAATCATACCAGGAAGATATTTCTTTACCTTTTTCTCATCTACTTCCTGAAGCTTACTCTCCCACCATATGAGTGTTGTGCCACCCATTCAAAGAGTTTCCAAATGAATTTTTGCTTCATCATCAACAATTTTCTAAACCCTGTAATATACCTCAATCTACTTGATCTAGTTATCCAAATTTTTTGCATTAAGCTCCCCATTATACATTGGAAATTCAAACTTGATATCTAGTTTTAATGAAGGAAGAAAATCAGATTTTTGTGCTTCACCTTTAGAAAAATCATATTTTTGTTTCTCACCTTTAGGAGAATCAAAATCAGATGAAGATCCATATTTATTTTTACCTTTTGTCTTCTTTTTCCATCTGTCTTCTCCTATCTCAGTACAATTCCTCCATCATCTCTTTCATTTGAAGGAATGATTGATGAAACTCTTCTTCACGTTCATCACCCTTTTTGGGATTCGTGATCTTCTTGAACCAATTTTCAGATCAACACCTGTTAATTCTCCTTCACCCTTTCTAGAACAAGACCTTGTTAACATTTAACACAAACTTGCAATCCAAGCATTATTAAACTGATCATAGACCAGCTTTGATACCAAAATATGATCCAAAATCATAAGAAAATTGTAAAACATTCACCAAAATTTACTTTAAAATATGATTTCATGGATTTATTTTGACATTACGACTTTTCCTTTTTTTAATTATTTTTCAAAATTTGCAAGATTTATGTAAATTAGAGAAAAAATAAACTAAAACAGAGAAAATTGAGCCACGTAATTGATAACTAAGTTTTGTGTTAAAGCCTACGTCTTTGTGTCCATATAAATGCAACCAATATATTAAAATAATCCTTAATATACTTACAAATGAAATTTAAGGAAAAATCAGACCTTATCTAATTGCCACAATATTTCTCCAGCAAAATAATGCCTGGTCTCTTTTGGAAATTTTCTCCAATTTTTCTCCTAGCTCTCACAATAAGCCTTTAAGTATACATAGTCTACTAGAATTATCTCTTTAAATACAACCTCTCACCTTTCATAGCTTGTCTCAACCACTTGGCACAACGGTGCCCCGTTATTTTCAGAAAACATGGGATAAGGGTTTGAATCCCTTATCCCTCCTCTACCACTTTAGTTTTCCTTTTTGGGAATATTCCCACATTGAGCGCAGTTAGGTAGGGGGAATTTTAAATTTAGGTGGCTATTGAATGTATATCAATCTTAAGACCACTTTTTCTAATGCCAAGTGTGTATCTTGTTGGGCCGGTAAGCTCAGTTTGGAAATGAGGAGATAAGCGCCAAGTTGGAGGATGTAGTGAGTAGTTGATGAGGAGATAAGAGAGTTGGCAAGGAATTTAGAGGATATGGCCGATAGTTTGAGTTATTACGAGCTCGACTTTCCGATTCGAGTTAGCTTCAATGCAATACAATTCTAATTACATATTAAACATTTAAAAGACACAACATCATCAAAAATTTCAAACTATCCTATAAAACATCTTACTTTAAGTTCTTTCTTGTTCTATCGCACAACATACGAGATCACCTTGATCTTCCTCCATTAATAAAGTCGAGTTTTCTTTTCATGTCTTTCCTCCCTTGCATATGTCGTTATTTGAGGTAGTTTCATAGAGCACAATTGATTTTTCACGGGATTTTATGTCCTCTATTTATTCCCCTTGCTTGGGGCACCATTTTATCCCTTTTCGTATAACTCAAACATTTGGGAACTAAAGTGGATAACAAAAACATTGGTGCAACTTTCTTGAGCATTATTTGATTATGTTTATTTGTAATTGTTGGTTTTTTGGTCTTCTTGTTTACTTTCTCATAATGCATTGCTTCATGTATTTTTCTTTGAGTTAGTCCTTTAGCAATGAACAAAAATAAGTATTATGGATCTTCATATCATTTTACACTTTTTTGTATGCTTATATTAAATAAACAGAGCTTACTCTTGAGTTAGATGGTTTTTCAGCTATGTTGCAATGTTACCATTCTCCATGTATATGTTTCCCATTTTCAATCTCACTAACTTTCTATGTATGATTTTAAAATTCTTCCCCCTCCCTTTATTCTTCCACTTGCAGCACGAGAGCATCTATTTATTGATTCCAACAATGGCCATCCGTGCCCAATTTGAATCACTTCCATTCTATAAATCATTTCTTCCACAACATCTAGGGCAATAGGCATTATTTTTATCCTCCCTCCTTCCCTTGTTTCTTCCATATGTCAAAACATAGAACTTCTTTTCCAATCAATCCATTTGCACAAGGGCCTACCAGGATCCATTTCAATCTCATTTTTCGGTGTCTTATTCTTTTGTTGTGATATTTACTTTGTTCTTTTTAGCATTAATCAACCTCCTCTATCACTCCATCGACACTCAAGGGGACATCCTCCATTCTAATAATTTTTCTTCTACTTCGTCAAAATTTAATTGTCTGTAATTGTCTACTATTTTTGAAGTGGTGTCGTTTATGCTACACCACATCAAAAAGGGGAAAATGTTGACACCTTAATCCAAATACATAGTTTTAATACTAAAATGGCACTAATTATCCTCTTTCCCATCATTTCATTATAATTAGTTATTTACTTCTAATTAGCTAACATTCCCTTCAATTTTGTTAAATTAACGACAATTTGTTAATTAACTAGCCTTCCCCCATCCTAGATGCTAATTAATGACACTTCATTAGTTATAATCCTATTTTAATTAATTAATTAACTATTATTAATTAACTAATACCTTTGTGGGGAAGGGAACTCAAAGTGATGGAGGAAAATCATGTGAATCCGGTGAAGGGAGTGAGTGGCCTCAATCACATAAGGGTTTTGACTGTATCTGCAAGGTGAATCATTTAGGCATGGCCTAGTAAAGGTGGGATGCATCCCGATAACAGAGAGAGCAGGGTAGTGGTGATGGGCCTAGGTCTATGGAGGAGCCATGCCCTAACCCTAGGGTAAAATCATTGACTCACCTTCGACAAGGATTGCTATATCTGGAATAATTTTTTAACAAGATGGATGGAGGGGCTACGGGAAGTAGGGGCACGACTCACTCACATAAATCTACTTCATTCAAAGACATATTGGAAAATCGGGGTAGTCGACTTCCTGGTTTAAATCCTCTAACCAAGTAGACCTACTTGGTCGATCTGGCTAAGGATATCCCTTATTTAATCATAGAGAATCCTGAAGTGGAGGAATATTACAAAAATGTAACTCGGGATGCTTTGTGATCGAAGATTCAATCAATTTTTCTTTCCTCCTCTGCTCTTTATCAATGGATCTTCGAAAACTAGACCAACATATGTGAAATCTCTCTTTGTTCCAAGGGATTTTTCATTGTCCATTTTAGGGAATCTGAAGATTATCAGCACTACTTCTCGGAGGGCCCATGGTTACGGGGACATGTCTTTGGGTTATTTTTAATACCATAGTTTCAACATTTTGATCTCGAATTCTCATTCGGTTACCAAAACACCGATTTAGGTTAGGCTTCCCAACGTCCCTTTGCAGATGTGTGGTATGTCCTAGAGGACATTAGAAACATTTTGGGAAATTTTTAAAAGAGGACTTGGATAGAATGGATTTGGGTTTGTGTTCATTTGCAAAAATGTGTGTTGAATTTGATTTAAGCGGGTTTTACCGATTAAATTAATCTTAAATTTAATTCGATTCTGATATTCCCATATTTTAGACTATTAGAATACTACCTTTAGATGTAGAATATGTAGAAATCCAGGTCATCTACAAGCCTCTTATCCTTATAACAAGAATCAGAAATCTACAAAACATAATGGATTGACTTCTTCCAAAGTAGGTGGGGTACCTTAAATCCGAATTGGTTTTTACTTCAAAATTCAAGGATGATCCGTAAAATCCTACCACCGAGGGTAACTTGGATATAGAAAAAGATTAATAATGAGATGGAAATATAATAAAATGGTCAGGCTGCATGTGGTACAAAAAGGGGGCATTTATCGAGAATTGAGAATCGGATCGGATTCTCGTGTCTAAAAATTTGATAGCATCGATTAATCCTAATGATCTCAAAGCTGGTTATTACATATCGATTATGAAAAATGGTAAGAAGTGAAGAATTAAAAAGCAAAAAGGGATGAATGGGAAACATTGAAGATTATTTTCCATCACATGATGGTAAGTAAATAGGGTTTTTTTTCTTTTTTATAGGTGGGTTGTTTTCCTGTAGTTTCTTTTACCTTTAGGGCCTTTTTTTTTTTTCCCCGAGGATTTGGTCTCATTTAATTTATATAGGAACTGGTCCCTTGAACCCGCTTTATCAATAAAAATCAATTAATCCCTTTAATCTCATATTTAACTAATAAACCTTCTTATTAGTTAAATCCCCTTCAAACCCTTCAAATTCTGCTAATTTCCTTCTAAATCACCTCCAAATGTATTGTTAACCTTATCTTGGTCTATTATTTGAATGCAACGTAAGCGAAACATTGGTTTGAATGTTGTAAGCGCAAGTGATGGAAGCCCTTCTACACATTCTACGGAACCTGAGAAGCCTCATGGGCCATTACAAGAGCACGTATCTGACCTAGGTAAGGACAATAGAGTGGAGCTAGTGGTGGAATCCACATGGGTGGAAAGATTGGTCAAGAAAAATTTGGACAAAATGCCTTGGAAGGATTGGAGCCTTCTAAAGATAAGGGCCTTCTGGCCCTTAAAATTCCTCTCTCTCTTGGAGTGAGCCAAGGAAAATATGGAAGGAGATTTATTTGCCAAATGTTTGGGATCTCGACCCAACATTGATTTTTTCCATAGTTGGGCCAAGAGAAGATGGGCAAAAAATGGATCTATTGAGGTAACTACATATGCGAATGGTTTTTTCTTAATTTCTCTTCCTAGTAAAGACCATGTCTTAAGAATTCTATCTAAAGGGCCTTGGTTCATTAGTAAGTCCCATGTGGTTATGCAATAATGAGAACTAGCCTTCAACCCCTTTGAAAAAATTGTCTCTGAATATTCTATCTAAGTGAATCTCCCTGGCTTACCTCTTGAGTTCTGAAAAATTGAGGTCCTGATCGGTATAGCCAAACATTTGGGAACCTCGATAGCAATTGATCTTGTTACTAAATATAGAACCAGGATTAAGTACGTGATTTTTGCGTTAATATGAAAGAATAAGTTTTGCTTGAAGAAACTATCACTTTGATCTCAAAGTTTAGGGATTGGGTGCAAATATTTGAGTATGATTTGTCCCCTTTTTTTTGTTACAAATGAAAATATGTAGGGCATGATCCTTAAAAGTGCCCAACACGAAAAGAAGTAGGAAACATGTATAATATTTAATTATATGGCTCCTAATAAAGATAACACAGAATGGAGAAAGGTGGGGAAAAATAGAAGAACCTTCAGGAAGGACCCTGGAAGGGATCAAGAGGTTCCAAAGGAGACTATAGTTGCAGAAACACAAGTTATGGCTAAAGCCGAAGCTGAAGAGGATGATCCAAAGAACAAGGTTGAATGGGGTAAATCATAAAATGAAAATATGAGTGAAGAGGACTTTTCCCCAAATATAAAATAGAAGGAAGTGAGTATCTATCTAATTCATAAGGGAACTATGTGTTGAAAGTGTCTTAGGGACTTTCCTTGGAAGATTTATCCTCAATTAGACAAAGATCTTTTGGCAAAAGACAGGAGGAAGGCATCTCAACTTCAAATGCTTTTGATCTCTTGATGGGAGGTATTTTTCTAGATTCTGTTGATCCAGTTTCCTCCCCTGTCACTCCCGCAACAAGGTCCAAGCCTATTACTAGAATCAATTTCAGAGCTGATGTGGGTAAAGACTTAACTCCTAAAGGGATAAAATCTAACAAGGAGAAGAGGGAGACCTTGGTAAAGAAAGATATGGATAAAGGGATACGAAACCTCTTAGGTTTCCTCAATCAAATAATAAATGATCTTACTCTCTTGGAATATTAGAGGGTTGAATAACCCCAGTAAGAAAATAATCCTAAAGGATTTTAGGAACAAATACAAACCTGATATATTGATGATACAAGAAACAAATATGAGTACAGAAAGATTCAAAGAAGTGGGAAAGATGGTCTGGAAATAATGCCTTTGGGATGGGGTAAGCTCGGAAGGGGCTTTAGGAGGCATTGTCACCCTTTAGAATCCCCTCTTGGTTAAAGGCTTGGTGCTCCTGTCATCGACCAACCACCTAACCATGGGTTTTATTGATTTAGCTTCAAACAAGTCCTGGATTGTTTCTAATATCTATGCCCCCAACTCTGTGGTTGGTAGAAGGAATATTTGGGGAGAACTTACTAAGGGGAGGTCCCTATTTAAATATGGTGATTGGATTGTTGGAGGATACTTCAATACCCCTCTTTCCTCGGGGAAAAAAAGGTGGATCCATTTCCTATACTGATAGCATGGATGAGTTAGCTAATTTTTAGTAAATAATGATCTTGTGGACCTCAAGCTTGGAGGGTCCAAATTTACTTGGGCTAACAGAAGAACTGGTCAAGACCTTATACAGATTAGACTGGATAGATTTGTGGTGAGTCATTATTGCATGCTTAATCAACTCTACTCTCTATCCACCTTGCCTAGAATTGGATCTGACCACAATCCGATCATTCTCAAGCTGGGTATGGCTATTCCTAAAAAGCTAGACCTTTCAGATTTGAAAAAATGTGGCTCCAACATCTTGACATCCTCTTGAGAATTCAAGATTGGTGGGGGATCATGGTCCATGGGGTCCCGATGTAAAAATTAATTTTTAAGATGTTAAACAAAATCTAAAAACTTGGAATAAGGAAATTTTTGGGAACATCTTTCATTCTAAGAGAAGAATAGAGGAATACTTAAGGACTATTGAGGAATTGATGGAGGAATATGGGTTCAACCAAGCACTTAAAAGTCAAGTGCAAGGATCTCCTCATTGAATACCATGATATCTTGGCCAAGGAGGAAGTCTACTAGAAGAAAAATATAGAGTTAAATGGATAAAGGAGGGTGACAAAAACACTAAATTATTCCACTTCTCTGCCACCTCCAAGACAAATCATCTCAAGATCAAGGAAATCAGGAAAAATGATGGTACTCTCACAGAAGATGAAAAATAAATCAATGAAGTTATTATCAATTATTTTAAGGACCTATTTCTCCTTGGGGCTGATCTAAATAGAAATTCTTAGGAGAAGGCCCTTGGACTCTTCTAGAATGTCATTTCGGCATTTTGTAACATGAAAATAGAGATCTCATGTTCATTCCTAGGGAGGAAGAAATTAGATATGCCATTTTTGACATGGAACTGGATAAATCCCTCAGTCCAGATGGGTTCTCATTCTTATTATTTCAACAGTTAAGGAAGTGGTCAAGAAAGAGATCATTGAGATGATCCAAACTTTCTTTAGTAATGGTCAGATTCTCAAATAGATCAACAACACTTTCTAGGTCCTTATTCCCAAGATGATAGGGGCAAAGGATGTGAAATATTTGAGACCCATTAGTCTATACAACACCAGCTATAAATTAATTACCAAAATTCTCACTTTCAGGCTCAAGAAAGTGCTGGCCAATTTTATATTTCCTAATCAAGGGGTCTTATTCCTAGGAGACAAATTCTTGACAGCATTGTGGTCATCCAAGAATCCATTCACTCTATCAACGTTTCAAGAAGATCCACCATGTTTGTCAAGTTATATATGTATAAAGCTTATGAAAAATTTTTTTGGGCCCTCTTCTGTGTCATTCTGATCAAGTTGGGGTTTGATGCCTTCTTCATTAACATGGTTATGGTCTACATTTCTTCAGCCAATTTCTCTGTTATGATCTATAGAAAACTGAAAGGCTTCTTTCAAGCTGGTAGAGGACTTAGATAGGGAGATCCCCTCTCCCCCTTCCTTTATATGATTGTGGCAGAATATTTAAGTAGACTCTACAACCAGGTGGTTTCCCTTAACCTCTTAGAAGGTCTAAAAATTTCTAATAGCCTTCATCTTACCTACCTCAACCAATTTTTGGATTACAATTTCTTGATGGGGAAGGCATATTTACATGAAGCCTATATATTCAAAGAGGTTCTAAATGAGTATGAGGAGGTCTCTAGTCGAGTTGGTCAAATTCCTCAAAAGTGTTATATTCTTCATAAATGTGGAAGAACATTTCTAAGAGAAATTGGCCAGTATTTTTGGTTATAAGATAAATAATTTTCTAGATTCCTATTTAGGAATTCCCCTCATTCATAAAAATTGAATCATTCCATCTGGAACACTCTGCTCAAGATAGTTTCCAATAAGTTGTCTTCTTGGAAGGGGATTCTTCTATCTCAAGCTGGAAAAAATCAACTCCTCCAAAGCTCTCTTCAAGGTGTTCCAATCTATGGCATGTCCATTTTTCAGCTCCTGGGTACGATTTTGGATGCTCTTGAAAAAAATTAAAAAGGTTCTTGTGGGATGGTGCTTTGAGGAGAAGTTTAAATTTCCTCTTGTGGCCTAGGAAAAAGTGACCAAGCCTAAGGATTGTGGGGGGTTGGGATTAAAGAATATGAGACTCATGAATGAATCTCTTATGGCTAAAGTTGGTTGGAGAGTGATAAAGGAAGAAGGCATATGGATTGATATCATCAAAAGGAAATATTTAAGGAATATTGATAGAATAGAGACTTTCTTTCTGCAAGACAATATCCCTAAGGGATCCTTTTTTTGGAATTATTTTCTCTCTTCTAGGGAGATCTTGAGTAGGGGTATTAAATGGAATATTGGGAAAGGAGATAGAATTCACTTTTGGAGGGATTTTTGGCTCTCTGATAAACCTCTAGTGGAGGAAGATCCTAGGAGAACTATGGCGCAGTTCTTTGAAGACAATGGTAAAGTTTGGGTTAGGGACTATTGGAGCTTCTCCAACAATCTTGTTCTTTGGGAGAAGGTGCTTCCCCCTCCCAACTTCATTGGGGACACTCAAATTTTTGATGACCTCAACTCTAAGTTAAAGAGTATTTATATTCCACTCTTCCAACAGAATGAGGATTCTATTATATGGAAGGAAGAGGATTATGGAAATTTCTCTATTAAATCTACATACCCCTAAACTTCAAGAATTATAGCCAAAAATATTACTGGATTAAACTTTGGTTAAAATACCTTCTACCCAAGCTATTCTACAACTCTATGAAGCTGCTTCTAGGCAAGAGATCAATTATGATAAAAGCTCCATTTTCTTCTTCAATACGCTTGAGGAAATATAACTTAAAATTACAAAAATTCTGGGATGTAAAATAAGTGCACTTCTAGCCACTTACTTAGGACTCCCTCTGGGCACTAAAAAAATTTCTACCAAGGTGTGGAATGATCTGTTGGAGAGATTTCAAAAAAAAATGGCTGGATGGAAAGGAGCCATTCTTTCTAGTGCTTGTAAATGCCTGCTCATTAAAAGCACTCTTCAAAACCTGCCTATCTATATAATGTCTCTTTATAAGATCCCTGCTGCCTTTAGAGAAAAAATTGAGAGGATTCAAAAAAACTTCTTATGGCAGGGCATGGAGGAGAAGTTTAAATATCACTTAGTTGCTTGGGATAAGGTTTGTACTCCAAAATCTATAGGAGGCCTAGGCATAAAAGACATCAAGAAAATGAATGAGGCTCTTATTGTGAAAATGGGCTAGAGAATGCTAACTGAGAAGCAACCCTGGATAGAATTAATTAAGGCTAAATACCTTAATCAACAAGTCTGTCTCTTCTTTTCTTCAAGATGAGCATCTTCCTTATGGTTCCATTTTTTGGAATAACTTAGTGAAGAGTAGAAATTTCATAAAACAAGGAAGTAAGTGGAAAGTGGGAGATGGTTGTGATATAAAATTCTGGGATGATAACTGGTTTAATGGCAGCCTCATGGATAGATTTGGAGTAGTCAAAGATAGCCTTGAAAGCAAGTATGGCACTAGAATCAAGGATTATATTGTAAGAAAGGGAAACAAGAAGAAATGGAAAAAACTTACTGTGGATAGAGATGATCTGACCCAAACTATTTCCTCCCTACAAGATCAGTTGGACCTTATCCCCTTAAGTCAGCTCGAAGTTAAGGATGAGTTGGTCTGGAGTAGTTCTATTGATGGGAACTACTCTGTTAAAACTGGCTATAATACTTTCTTTGACAATAGTCAAACTGAGTTTAATTGGAGTAGAATTTGGATGAATGAGCTAACACCTAAAATTAACTTTTTCTTTTGGCTTGCTCTCAGGGGAAGAATTCTTACCACTGACAACCTGATAAGAAAAGGTTTTATAATGCCTAATAGGTGTCATCTATGTAAAAAATACTCTGAGGATATTAGTCATTTGCTTATCCATTGTGAATATGCTACCAAAATGTGGAGTTTTTCCCTTTCTAATTTTAAAGCTTCCTGGGTGGTTCTGAGGGATTTCAGTCAGCTCTGGACACAATGGAGCCCACCCTACAAACATTGTGTTGTGAGAAGGCTCTGGAATTTGGTAATGCCTCATATTATTTGGAGGATATGGAAAGATAGAAATGATATCATCTTTAGAAATAGTAAACAGAATTATAAGCTCAGTATTGGGAAAATTTCTAATGCTATTAAAGAGAATATTGCTAGATTTAAACCCCCCAAGAACAAGAGTTATCCAGAAAATGAAGAGCATATCTTGTCCCAATGGCAGATTGGAGCTGACAATATCTGAAATAATTTAGGTAATAATATTGATAGATCTTTGATACACTGGCATCCTCCTGATCTTAACTGGTATAAGTTGAACTTTGATGGGGCCTCTAAGGGTAACCCTGGAATTGCAGTGGGGGGAGGAGTGATCAGGGATCATAAAGGTAGTTTGGTGGCTACTTATGCCGGTAAAATGGGAATACAAACTAATCATTTTGCTGAAGCATTATCTACTTTATGGGGCCTTAGAATTGCTCAGACTCATAATATCCAAAATCTCATTCTGGAAGGAGACTCGCTCAATATAATCAATCATCTTAATCAGTGTTCGCCCCCAAGTTGGAACATCAAAGACTTCATCTTGGAGTCCATAAGTATTTTCCAAACCTTCAATAATATTTAGATCAAGCATACTTACTGGGAGGGTAACAAGGTGGCAGATGCATTGGCTAACTATGGCATAAATGTTAATCACATTATTTGGGATAATAGTGATCACATTCCTGAGTAGATTCAAAACAACATACAAGCGGATACTTATGGGCATACAAATTTGGAATAAGATTAATGAGCATTTGGAGTGGGTCTTTATGAATAAGACTTTCACATGCATGGATAAGTTTAAAACAACGCTTAAATAGATATTGATGGGAAATCAAGGTTATATAAAGTATAATGATGATTTAAAGTGGATTTATCTAAAGATTAAAGCCACACATGCGGGAAATATTATGCCTATAACAGCTATTAAACAGTTTTTTACGGATTTTCAAGTCTGTGGTAAGGCTGATGATGATCTAGAGTGGATTTCAAAGGGGACTGATGCTCGCGCATGCGCATGCGAGATCTCATAGGTGCGAGTAGCAATAACACGACATTCATGGGAAGTGTTATGATAAAGCAACGGATACACTATTCATCATTCCCATAGCGTGAGAAAAAATAGAGAAAGGTGGGTTGGAAACTGTGGCTACTTTGTCAAATTACTCATAGGGATTTTGAAGCTTACACTGTCAATCACTTAAGCCCGGTGAAAATGGGAGGAGCCCCTTGTCAGATCGAGCCCAGCGCGGACTGGAGTGGAAAAATAATGAAGAGCTTTGGAATCTTCTCAACCAGGGAGGCATCACTAATTTCATTGAGAAGATACAGGGTCACGACCAAAGCATTTCCATGTAATTTGTGAAGGACTGGAAAGACCGCAAAGTTGAATATGGAGGACAGAAAATTTTGATCAATGAAGAGTTAATCACCAAAGCTACTGGCCTTGGAATGGATGGGTACCAATTTTTCAATAAAAGGATTGACAGGCCAGCTGAGGAGAGGAAATTTGTGGAGGGAAATGAGAAATTGGTTTTTGTCATAGCGGGTCTACAAGTCAGCTCTATCCCTCCACCTTTTGATGAGGTCACCCGTATGATGGTGAGATACATCTCTTTAGAGGGGAGATTTGTCACAGTGCCCTTAAAACATCTTGTGTTCCTCAATCACTTCCACAGAAATTACACGGTATGCTTCCCTCATTATTTACTTAATTCTCTTGAGTGCTCCATCTTGGAGTTCCAAAAACATGCTCATGCGGTCCCTTTGCATCAAGGTCTCATTTTCTTGTTGCATAAACTGTGTCTTCTTAAGCTTCCCGACATTCCAACCTCCCCCATCTCTGTTCCTTCTTTTCCCACCACCGCTGCCAATACCACTCCTTCTATCCCCATCACCATTGCTGCTACCCCTTTGACTTCCTTCTCGCTCCCCTATCATCCCCCACCTCTGCTCCCACCCCTTTCACCTCCACCTCGAACAGGCCTATAACTAGATCTTCTAAAAGGTGAACCTGATACCCCTATTTTGGGGAACGTGCCTCAGGACTTGGAGGTTGCTCATAATCTCCTACACATTAGCAGCACGGGTTCTTAGGAGACACATGCTGAGAGCTCCACTAAAAGGCTGGAAGCTTTAGAAACTGACATGTTGCTGCTGAAAGAAGAAGTAAAAAACTTGTCTAAGCAAAAAGGTAAGAGAATGAAGGAGGAGGAGGCTGATATTGACAACAATCAGGTTGAAGATATCTACAAAAAACTTTACTCCCTGGACAACCGACTTGGAAAAACCAAGACTCGCCATGATCATAATATGGCTATATTTAGTGCAATTGAGGAGTTTATTGAGCAGCATGTCTGTTGTGTCTCTAATCTCAGTGGCATACCAACAACTCTTTGGGGCACGGAAAAAGAAAGCAAACAAACCATTCAACAGCTGGATACTACTGACCCTACTCACATGACAACATTGGCTATGTTCACCTCCTAGTAGACTATCAAATCCAGAATTTCCAAAGCTGCCAAGAAGTAATTGTGGATCTGCATGCTGTTCTTGCTGACTTCTGTCATGTTTTTGTTGTTTTGTTGTTGTTTTTGGCTACTCTTCTGCAGTGTTCGAACTGGTTAGATGTTTTGGGGTAACTACTCTTTGGTTACACTGGATTTTTATGTCTTATCTAGATCTTGATCCTTCTTTTAATTTTTTTCACTCCTATTCTGGCTTCTAGGCCCTTTTTTTGTATACAAGGGTATAGTCCCTTTCAAAAAACTATTTACCAATAATAAAAAAATACCTTCTACCTAAAGTTAGCATTTTCCTTTGGATGGTTTCTCAGAAAAAAATCCTCACTATGGACAATTTGAGGAAACGTGGCATGCTCCTCCCCAATAGGTGTGTACTTTGTAAAAAAGAGGAGGAAAGTGTCAACCACCTCCTCATCTCCTATCCCTTTTCTCAAGTGGTGATGTCCAAGGTGTTGGAGCTTTTCAAGGTTCAATGGGTCTATCCTAATTCCATTGAGGAATGTTGGTTACAATGGGATTTTCTTTTTAGGTATCCCTTTCTTATGGCTACCTGGAAAATGGCCCTGCCCCACTTCATCTAGAGCTTATGGAAGGAAAGAAATGCTCTCATCTTCAGAAATCAGAAGGCCAATATTAGAAAGGTCAGTGTTGGTTTGATTTCCTTGATTAAAGAGAACTCCAAACTCATTAAGGTGAAGACAAAAATGCCACTTCTAGTAGAGAAGAGGAAGTGCTCAAACAGTTCACCTTCATTCTACCTCAAGTCAGTTTCCCATCCACTAAAATTAAGTGGTCTAAACCTGAAAGGGGAAAGTCAAACTTAATTTCGATGGGGCTTCTAAAGGCAACCCTGGCCTAGCTTTTGGAGGAGGCATAATCAGGGATCATAATGGGAACTAGATCTTAGCCTATGTTGGACCTTTGGGGACTCAAAGCAACAATGTGACCGAATCTTGTGCTCTTCTCTAGGGTGTTAGTCTTGTTAAGGAGAAAGGAATTAAACATATTCTTATTGAGGGGGACTCTCTTCTCATTTTAAATGCAATCAACAAGACTATTCATAATAATTGGGTCTTGGGAAATATTATTAATGATATTAAAGAGCACCTTAAGTACTTTGATTCCCATATCATTACTCATATCCCTCGCATCGACAATACTTGTGTAGACAGATTGGTAAATGAGGGAGTTAAAAGTAATGATTACAAAGTGTGGCAAAAAGGTGAGGTCATACCTGTGCATATTAATGATATTTTTAATCATGAAAAGTTGTAAGCACTTCACCTTAACTAGCGCGAGGGAGAATAATTGGTTTATTTTCCAATATTTCAAAAGTGATTCTAGCTTAAGTTATTCTTGGAAAGGCAATTCTAATTTTAAAAATTGTAGACCTCAAAGTGTTGTGCATTGGAGTAAAAATTTGGTTACCATGGGTAGTGATAGAACTAGAGTTGAGCCATCCATCCGTGGGTGTATTATGAAGGATAAGTCTATGTGGAACCTATTTAGAATTGGGGGTTTCAAGAACTTTATCACCAGAATCCAAGGGCATGATCCCTCACTTATTATGGAGTTTGGGTTGGCATGGAAGGAGGGGAAAGTGGTGATTCATGGCATGGAAATTGATATGTCGAGGAATCCATTTCCTCTCACATCGCATGGACATGGAAGGTTTGAAAATAGCTAAGGATAGGAATCAGAGAGAGTATGAAATCAATACTTTCTTTGTGGAAAGGAAAATGTCCATTACTTCACTAATCACATCACTCATTCTTGTATTCCTTGAGTGTGGAGAGAGTTATGCCTGCACATCATGAAGCATCTGAATCTGGAGGGTAAATATCACAAGATATATACCCACCACTTGTCATTTATGAACATGTTTAGACATAAGAAATTTCTCAGTATTCCCTTCTATCTTTTCATGTCTCTAACCACCTTAGTGAGGGATTTCTAATGGAGTAAGGTGGAGTCTCCCATCCATGAGGGCCTCATTCTTCTCATGTTCTCGTAATAGGAAACCAAATCGGAATAAACAAAATCCCTAATTGAAGATGAGGAGGATATTACCCTGAGTTGAGTGTCTGTCCAAGATGAGGGAGGGAAATCTAGGTTTTAAGTAGATGGGTGAGGGGAAGAATGTGGAAGGGATGGAAAATTAGGAAGTTCTTCCATCGAAGGGGAAGGATAAAGTTACCCTAGAAGGAGAGCATGGTATTTATATGTGGAAGAATAAAGTTCAGTACTTGGAGACGGTGGTCTAGGTCCTGGAAGAGACTAACTCGGTGGTGAGAAAGGGCATGATTGACAGTATCAAAGACACCAAGAAAATATTCTTGGCCCAGAATATCATCCGAGGAGATATTAAATAGTTGGATTCTCTGGTTTGGGATTTGGGTGCTCATTTGGATGTTGTGGAAAAGAGAATCATAAAATGAGGTGGATCAGTTCTAATGATGTTGAAGAGGAGGAGGAGGAGTCTAAGGAGGATACTAAGGAGGATGTCAAGGAATCCCCATAAGAAGATAAATTCTGATTCTAACATGAAATAAGAGACCATGGAGGTTAAACCCTCTAACAAAAGTAAAGCTAACTAATGGAACTTCTTCCAAACTGATCTCTGACAGACTTTCGAGGAAATTTCTCTATTTTTTCTTGTTTAATGGCTTAGTTCTCTTCTTCTCATTATTTCTTGGACCCCCTTCTCTATTTTGGAGTTAAGTTTGTTTAACTCTGGGGTCCTATTCCTTTTTCTCTAGCTTTTCTTATGTCACGTTGTAATCTTTTTGTACTTGGCCTCTGGGAGCCTATCCTTATTTTTTACCCTATATAATAAAAAAAATGGGAGCCTTTGGGAGCCTATCCCTAGGAGTCTAAATTTGGGATTTAGACTTATAGAAAATGTAGGGTTTCCTTTATTATAGAACATGTCATTTCTTTGCATGTTAGATTCATTTTAATTTGATCAATGCCATGTATGCTCTTCTCTTATGCTTTTGAGTGACCTTGAGAATTAGAAATGGATATGGTTATGGACATTTTTCTAACATTATCGTTATCATTTGTTTAGAAAGGGTGTTAACATTTTAAATATTTTTTGAGAAATATCCTTTTCACTATAAATTCATTGAAACCGTGTATGCTCTTCTCTTGCACTTTTGAATGATCTTGAGAATCAGAAACGGGAACAATTTAGGATGTTTTTCTAACATTTTGATTGTCATTTGGAAATATGGATAACACTTGATATTTTGATATTTCACATGGAAAAACTAATCATTTAGTTTTTATTTAAAAATTAGTTGGCACACAATGAGGAACAAGGTCGACATCATGGCTCAAATCTTAAACAATGGAAATGTGGAGTTACTACAAGACAAGTGTAAATATATGGAAAAATAAGTTGAACATCTCAAGGACCCACTAAAAAAGTGATGCAATGAAGTATGCTTCACATAAAGTCCATAATTCAACACCTCCATTTACCGGCACATCTTATTGGTGCCTATAGACAAAGTTAAAATGAAGAGGCTTCCAAGAAAAGAAAGAGAGGCTTGAATGAAATGGATCTTGCAAACACTGGGTGCTTCAATTGAAAACTTGGAAAAATAATGGACCACACTACTGAATGACATGGAAAAATAAGATGAATGACTACGGGATTTTTTATCCAGCTATATTTTGGAATGTTAGTTAATTGTTAGTCTATTGTTACTTTGTTGTTGATTTGTTGTTAGTTTGTTTTTATTATTTTTGTTCGGTGTATGCTTTACCTCTACTCTACTTGGTTTATGTATTTATGGATATTTTCTCAATAAAGGAGCTTTGTTTTTGTATGGGGAAGGGACCCCTTAACCCTCTTTTACCCCTAATAAAAAAATATTTTTAACACTTAAATGCTTTTATTACATTTATTTTCCATTTGCTTAAGTTGGATCAAACATTGTGTATGTTATTATCTTACACTTTTGAGTGATATTGAGAATCAAAAAGAACCTTGATCTTCATTCTAATATTGTTTATTACTTGTAAAAATCATCATTTAAGTTGTTCAAAAATTCATCTTTCAAAAGCACTTAATGGTCATTGATTTAAGTTTTTCCATTTCTACTTAGTTGGATCAAACATTATGTATGCTCTTCTCTTGCGCTTTTGGGTGATCTTGAGAATAAAAACAACCTTGATCCTATTTTTAAACATTGGGGTTTATATGGAAAACTAATAATATCTTGATCGTAGGACCTATCACTTGTCAAAGACTAAATCAAAACAAATACTAATGACATTGTGTGCAGGTTGCCAAAGGTGTGCAAAACCACATTAAGATCAAAAGATTAAAAAAACACCATTCATTCAAAACATTGTATTTATAGGTTTGGATAAGGGCTTAAACCCATCCACTTTAAATTGTGGGAAGTTCCTTGGCATAATCCATAAAACTCATTATGAGGATTACCATAGGAACCCCAAAGTATTCAACACATTGAGGGAACTAGTTGATAAAATGGGAAGTGCCCCACTACCTACTTGACTATAAATTCCCGTGAGGAGTGTTAAATGTTGTTCGTATGAGGCCTCATTCATTAAATTGATTGTGGAGTAATGGTCCTTTATCTAGGATTTATTTCAGAAAATCATACCTCTCTTAGACAAGATATTGGTGAGTGTTGAGAACAAAATTCTAGGAAGCCATTTGGCATTAGGGCCAACTTGACCATTATCTAATTGTGTTTCAAAGATCCTTTACAAAGAAAATACTACCTCAGAGTCAAAACCTTGTTTTTGAAAAAGGCAAAAGTCCATTGAATTTTGTGCCATGTATCTTTCAACCTAAATCTTACAACGCAAAACTTTGTCCTAGTTTCTACCTTGTTATCAAACAAGGTGAAATTCCACCAAAGTTGTGCCGTGTATTTTTCATCACCAATCATAAATTATCTTGTTCTATTTTTGACATCATTGGTCAAAAGAAAGCAAATCAAAGTACTACAAAAATTTTGTCCACCTCTTTTGTACCCACTTATATCCATTCCACTTTGTGATCGCGATGTAAGTGTTGAAAGTGTGTTGGTACGACTTCATATTTTGGTATTCTATCTTGAAATCAATATTGAGTCATCTCTTTGTAGAAGGTACCTTGCCTTGATCTCACTTTTGTTTCATTACGGTGCTTGTATTATATCAATTCATTTTTATATTTACATCTTGTTTTATTAAAACTTGATATAAGTGTCCAAATTGTATTGTTACGATGCTCACATTGTGTCGACTCACTATTATACTTAGACCTGGTTTTCTTCAAACTCGATTTGAGTATTGAAGGTGTTGTTGCTACATTGCTTGCATTGTGTCAATCCATTTTTTATAATTACATCTTGTTTTGTTAAAACTTGATTTAAGTGTCCAAATTATATTATTGCACTGCTCACATTTGTATCCTCCACTTTCAAAACTTAAACCTTGTTTGTGTTAAACTGTTTTAAGTGTATAGCATGTGTTGTTATGCTATTCAAAATCACTTCAACCCCCTTTTAATACTTAAATATTTTTTGTTCACAACTTGATTTAAATATTTAAATTATGTTGTTATCTTATCAAAAACAACCTTTGAGAAAAAATTGAAAAATAGGAAAAAAATCATTTACAGTCATTCCTTTGTCCAGGAATTCATATATTTTCCTTGGTGACCTTCATCATACACTTCACATCTATGGAAAGTTTCATTTGCATTTGTTACGCTTTCATCAACCATTTTTAACTATTCACACTTATAACTTGTTTTCCAAACCTCATTGTATCATCGAAATGTTGTCATCACAATGTTTTTTACCTTAGATTTTCTTTGGAAAAGCATGTGAGCATCCCTATATTTGTAAAATGTCTTGTTGGTTATCCTTATGTTTCCCGAATCAACATGGAACTTACTTCCATTTAAAGGAGTTTAATCATATAATCTGGTTTAGGAATTTAGTCCCAACAATGCCAGCCATGAATAACTATCACATAGTTCCTCACACTTATGATGATAAGGAACCTAGGTTTCAGCATTCACATCAAAATATGCCGATCATAGCTAAACCTCGATTGGTTCTTAACGCTAGAGAACCCATTCAGTTACCCCTTTCCCAACCTTCATCTCATAGTCTATGGTATGTTTATGATGATTTTAATCTATTTTATTCTTCCAAACCCCCTCGGTTTTCTGATTATTATAATCCATGCTATTATTTTAATTCCCCTCAGTCTCTTGATCCTCATCCAATAGAATTTCTTCTAAGGAATAACTAGTCTCCTAAACAAATTTTTCCTCCTTTAAGGATACGTGTCACCAAAATTTATCTCCATCATTCATCTAATTAGACTCTTGATTCATTTTCCTCTCTTTCTCTATAGGACCCCCTTTATCATTCTCCTCAACAATGTCTTCCCCCTTTAAAGATTTGTGTGACTCCAAGTTCCTTTAATTAAACATCTAGTTTGACTCTTGAGTCATGGTCCTCCCTTTCTCTGTAGGACCCCCTTTATCAGCACCTTAATGATGTCTTCCTCATTTGAATATCTCTATGACTCAAAATTCCTCTAATCAATCATCTAATTTGACCCATACATTACAATCTACTAATTTTCAATCGATCCTCTTTGTCTACCTACACTATGTCATCTTCTAGGAAAACCTATACTAACCAATTCTAAATCCACATCTGATTAAAACCGTAAGACATGTAAATCCAAATATACTTTGTCTCTTGATTCATATTCTTCTATCAATCAAAATCTAATCCCTCTTTGGCCCTTGGGTCATTTCAATCATTCCTTATTATATATTCATCAATCTTCTAAAGATCGATGTTTACATCCATGTCAAACCATTCACAAGATACAATGTGCTAAGATATCTTTTTACAACACTATCCAATCATTTTTGGGTTCAATAAGGTCAAACCTTCCCTATTCTACATCATCAAACATCTTCTAAATCTTTCACACTTGTTGGACCTCTTTCTTCCAATCAACCTATTATCATCGACCAACAACAACCCATACCAATTAATTTATTTTAGAATGAAGAAGTAATCAAAGAATTCATGGGGATACATAATGACATTCCTCTAGAGGACCATGAGCAAGGATTATATTTTGACCTTGATGTGTTGGCATATTGTGGGGAAGAAGTTGATTCATTTTTTCATAAAATAGAGGAAGATCCTAAGATCATCAAACTTGATCCCTTTCTTATTCTTTCATCTTGAAATTCCCCATTGCGTGAAGAAACAGATGGGTCTATCCTTGATCCATATTTTATCCTATCATCACTCCATCATTCCTTACATATCATAATTCCTCAATCACAATATCTCCTTAGGTTACCTTTTGGGATCCCATCATCTTCTTCTATATGTGTGCCACCTAGTAGTCTTTCATCTTCTATTTATGGGTCACCTCCGGGTGTCCCATTATCCTCTATTCTTGGGCCACATCTTAGTAGGCTCGATCTTCTATACTTGATCCACATCCTAGTATCCTTTCATCTTTTATACTTAAGTCACATCCTAGTATCCCTCCATCTTCTATTTATGGGACACTTCCGCTTAGTCCTTTGTCTTTCATCTATGGGACACCTCTTGATAGCCAATTCTCTTCCATCCTAGGGATACCTCCGTAGTCCTTCATATTCCATCTATGGGACACCTCTTGATATCACATTCTCTTCCATCCTAGGGATGCATCCTCACATCCCTTAATCTTCTATCTATGGGACACCTCCCAGTAGTCCATTCTCTTCCATCCTAGGGATACATCCTTTTAGCCATTCATCTTATATCTCGTGGCTCACCTCCCGGTAGCCCATTCTCTTCCATCCTATGGATACCTCTAGGCATTCCTTCATATTCCATCTATGGGACACCTCCTGATATCCCATTCTCTTCCATCCTAGGGCCACATCCTCACAAACCCTTAATTGTCTATCTATGGTACACCTCCCGGTATTCCATTATCTTCCATCCTAGGGCTACATCCTAGTAGCCCTTCATCTTCTATCTATGTCTCACCTCCTAGTAGCCCATTCTCTTCCATCCTTGGGCCATATCCTAGTATCCCTTCATCTTCTATCTATGGCTCACCTCCTAGTAGCTCTTCTCTTCTTCAATCCTTGAACCATATCCTCTTCGCCCATCATGACATCCTTCTATCAATGAATTTGGAAAGCCCACCATCATTCCTACCATTCCTATCATCAATCCCAAATGTCAACTTTATTCTACCACTTCTCATGATCAAAAAAATCATGCATTACTTGGTATGGAACATAAACAATGTCTTCATCAAGATAAGATCAAAATCGGAAGAACTCCAAATATCCAAGCAAATCCACCACTCACAAGTATAAAAATCAAAAGCGGTTCAAGAATGCACACCAACATAACCATCAAGTATGGAAAAAGTGCAAAAATATATGGATAGGGAACTCAAGCTCCCACATACAAAATCCATGTTTCAAGATAAGTCGCAGTCACTTATCAAGTATAAGTTCACAATGATCATCAAGATTGGAATTAATATCACTCTTGATAATAAAAACTCCTAGTCTTCATCATCAAAGAAAACACAAAAATCGTTGTTATATCGTATCACGCAAAGTGACATTTTTGATAGGAAATAAGGGATAAAATATGCGAGAATAATCCCTCACCGAATCGCAACAAAGAGAAACTAATATGTAAAAATATTACAGATCTCAAATAAAATTGTAGAATAAAATAATAGAACACAAAGAGACAAATTATTTAACGTGGTTCACCCAATTTGGGCTACGTCCCACCAAGAATCACTTGCTCGATTTTATTAAAAGTCACCACTCTCTCAATACAATACCCGGATTTGTTTGGAGCTATGCTCAACAAACTCTACAAAATTCACATCGACTTCAAAACACATCTGCAATGTTAGTATATCTACCATATGCACAAAACCATATAAATAAACAACTACTTAAGTAGTTTTTACAAAACCGTGGGTATCAAAACCATGGGCCAAAACTATCCCATAAACCTATGGGTCAAAAAACCCGCCCATATGAGAAAATCACGTTTCCCTATGTATCAAGCACGTTTTAAGGCCCAAAAAAATTGGGGCTGCACCTCAAACCCTAGCGAGGATACATGAAAAGTGTACAATACTCTTAGTGTATAGTCTTCAACACTTTCACACATGAAAACAGCTCCACAACCTAACAATTTTTGGTCCCAAATTCCCAATAATTCATCTTCGTCATCTTCTCCCTTCACAGCTTTTCCCTTTGCAAAACCATCCAAAATTTACAAAATCAAAAATTTAAAAAAAAAAAAAGTAAAAAAATGAGAAAACCTAAAACATTACAAAAAAATAAAAGGTATGAAGATCAAACATTACAATCAGGTATTACATACACATGGATGTTCATTCCTTTTTTCATATTCCTCTGAAATGACCCACCATGTTCATCCCTTTGATGACCTTTTGTTAGTCCATTCTCACTCATTTTGGGTTATTGATCTCTATTGTATTTGTTTGACCTTGGTCTTTCATCACCTTAGTAAATTAAAGAATTAATGCCCTATTAGAGATCTTATCACTATCATACATTTAATAAATTTATTGTGAAGACCTTTGGGCATATTTGTTGACACTAGCCAATTTTGTCATCACAATCACTTCCACATCCTTCCATTAAGCCATCAAGGATTCTTAATCCCTTATTATAACAATTGAAAGAGCTGAAATGATTTTCAGAAATCCAAAAATCAATCAAAAATAAAAAATCGAAAGCAATATATAACTCTCTTTAGGTATTTCCAAATTATCTCTACCAAGGCTATGGACGTCTAACCGGTAGTAGATAAATTTTGTGAATAGAATAAAATACATCTTCATCAAGAATATGAACATCTGGCTGATATTAAAGAAATGTAAAGCCCTCCTTCCACCCTTCATTCACAAATCACCTTTCAAAAATAAACCATTCTTATACATTGGCTAGTGTGTCTTCACTTGTTGTCTATCAAATCTTCCCTTCAAGAAGTAATTAATTTCCATGTGTAAACACTAGATCTCGATGAGTAAACAGGATTAGTATGTTACCAAGTGTTGTTTGGACCTTTTCATACTCTTATTTTAGTCATTATTTTTTTTATGATTTGTGCCTTTGGCTCATTGTGAGTATTCTAGCTACATTTTCCAAGTCCTTTCATAACATTCATTGTTTTTCTACTTTGTTCAAAATATCCATGTGTATAAGATTGTATTTTTACCATGTTTGAGGGAAAAGTTGTCCCTTCTTTCAATAAACAAGCATTTCCTTCTTTCTATTATTTGTTTCTTAGATAACTTGCACTAGGGACATGTTTGCTCCTTCTTAACACAACCATATTTGAGGGAAAAATTTTCCCTTCTTTCAATAAACAATCTTTTCCTTCTTTCTATCATTTGTTTCTTGCCAAATTGCACTAGGGGCATGCTTTCTCCTTCTTATCACTTCATTGGTTTGAGTTCATCATCATGTTGAGCTTGTCCATCTTGGCCTTGATTTCATAGATTCTTCTTCTTGTATATCTGTTTGGAATTTTCCTTTGTATATTATCACCTCTCATTGGGGATTCTTTGCATCTTAGTTTTCATCTAGATGGCTTCGAAAACTTTTAAAACACCCTAAAAATTCTCAAAACCCTAGAAAATCCAAAAATTGGTAAAACCTCTCAAATCCAAAAACATTAGTAAAACATCAAAAATCCAAAAAAATTGGTAAAACACCAAAATCCAAAAAAACGTAAAGCAACACAACATGTTAAACATTCATAGGAACTACATCCTCAAACATTGAAAACTATCCTACAAAACATCATACTTTAAATGCTTTCTTGTTCTAGTGCATGACATGCAAATCATCTTGATTTTCCTCCATTAACAAAGTTGGTTTTCTTGCTATGTATGTCTTCCCTTGCATATATCATTACTTGGGGTAGTTGCATAGTGCACGATTGCTTTTTCATGGGACTTTTATGTCCTCGGTTTATTCCCCTTGCATGTATCCTTACTTGGGGTACCATTTTAACCCTTGTCGTATAACTCAAACATTTAGGAACTAAAGTTGGATAACAAAAAGATTGGTACAACTTTCTTGAACGTTTCGAATGCAAGGGATCCCTAGCAAGAAAACCAACTTTGTTAATGGAGGAAAATCAAGATGATTTGCATGTCATGCACTAGAACAAGAAAGCATTTAAAGTATGATGTTTTGTAGGATAGTTTTCAATGTTTGAGGATGTAGTTCCCTATGAATGTTTAACATGTTGTGATGCTTTACGATTTTTTTGATCCCTAGCAAGAAAACCAACTTTCTTGCTATGTATGTCTTCCCTTGCATATATCATTACTTGGGGTAGTTTCATAGTGCACGATTGCTTTTTCATGGGACTTTTATGTCCTCCGTTTATTCCCTTGCATGTATCCTTCCTTGGGGTACCATTTTAACCCTTGTCGTATAACTCGAACATTTAGGAACTAAAGTTGGATAACAAAAAGATTGGTACAACTTTCTTGAGCGTTTTAACGCAAGGGATCCCTAGCAAGAAAACTAACTTTACGGATGGTTATCGATAAAATTGCCCTTGTCAATTTTACGGGATAACAGATAGCTCTTCTCGGGACTACCCTCATCAAATTTTGTCCCGATCCCTCGTTAGGGATCCCTTGCGTTCGAAACGTTGTAAAATCCCTTCCCGGGAAATCTGGTTTTTCGAACTTAGTCTTTTGAGCCTTTTTGGCTGGGCGCATGAAATTGCTATGTAACACCAACTTTTGGTGCGCCCCCTTTAAAACCTTTGGCGCATGATTTTCAGTGTCAACACACCTTTTGGTGTGCCAAAGCTTGTTGAGCCTTCCCTGCGTGCGCCAAGGTGCATGCGCCTGTGTTGTCACAACGTTTGTTGCGCCCCTTTTTGGTGCGCCAAAGGACGCACATAATCCCGTGTCGACATCGCTTTTGGTGCGCCAAAGGCGCGCTTAATTTCTGCTCGAAAACATTTCCATGCGCCAAAGGGCGCATGCCTTCCCATGTCGACAGCAATTTTCATGCGCTTTTCAAAAAGTGGGTGGCGCATTTATGACCAGCTCACCTATATATATGTGTTTGCGCGCCCAAAATGTCATTTTCACTATTCGCTAAGCACGTGATTCTCTGAGCCTGTCAGCCTCTGCCTCGTCGTTTTCAACGCGTTGTGGACCCGTTTTCCAGGTTTTTGCTATTTATCCGGGTAAGTGCTCTTATCTCTTCCATGTGATTTGTTTTCTGGTTCTTCGTGCTTGCTGGTTGGTTTTTGAATGCATCTTTTGAGCTAGCCGCCCCCCACCCCCATGCTTTCTTTCCTTATTTTCATCTTTCCAGATCTACAGAGGAGGATGTTATTTTGAGGGCATGGTCTGAAACCTCCCTTTGATTTGAACCATTGTGTGTCCCCAAAACAACCTTGAAAGTATAAGTATCAAAGGGTTGAGCCATTTAAAAAACTGTTTTTTCCCTTTTGACGCATCGGCGCGTCATGCAACATTATAAACAGTTGCGCACCCATGGCGCATCTGTCCCCCCTGCAGCATGACTAAAAACCGCGCCAATGGCGCACCCATCTTTCCTGCTGCATCGTTAACTTCTGCGCCCTCAAGGCGCGCCTCTTCCATATGCTACAAGTGCTGAACTTGCGCCCCAAAGGCGCGCCAACCTTCCTTGCTGCATCACTTTTCCATGCGCCAATGGCGCACCCCGCACCCATGCAGCACAAGCTTTATCTGCGCCAAGTATAAAGTCGTAAAAGCGCAGGCGCATCCCTCCTTACAGTAACATTCGTGTTGTGCAAACCCTCCGTGCGCCGCGCCATATTTCCTTTGGCGCACGAAAAGTTCCTGTTACACACTTTTCCCATGCGCCAAAGGGCGCACCAAATCCCAATGTAACATGAAAAGCCCATGCGCCTTTGGCGCATCCTGTCTCCATGCAACACGCAATTTTCATGCGCCCTTTACTAAAATGCACTCTGCACTATGCATGCGCCATGCGCCTTTGGCGCCAGTTTAACCTTTGCAACATCCTCTTCCTATGCGCCTTACCTATTTTAGCCCTGTAAGCTGCAATTTTCATGCGCCTGCGCCCTGAGCCTAAAAATCTCTAACTCTTTCTTCTGCTAACATTCCAATGGAAGATCAAATGGCTAATTCAACCTTTTCGGATTGGGTCTCGCTTCTTCTTCATGCAGATCAGCAACTGAGTTCGAAAGAACATATGTCTACATCCAGCAAGAGACCCACCAAACCAAAAGGAAAGGCCAAGCTTACAGAGGAAGAGATGAAGTACAAATATCAAAGGGTCAGAATGCACGAGTCTCAGGCCAAATGCAGCATGGACGTCGAGAGACTTAGGGTTGGGCATATCGATATGGAGGAATTCTCCGCGAAACTCGAGAAAGTTCAAGGAGTCCATGGATGGACAAACTAATAAGGCGATGCCTGCACTTCCCATGGAGGAATCCCGTCGGTGCCATCAACAATGAATTTATGTTGGTGGTTGCTCAATGTTACAACAAAGACACAAGGTGTGTCGAAAACAGCAAGGGCGAGGTAGTCATTAACCTCACTGCCCGTCATTTTGAGATCATACTCGGCATCCCTCACCACTGGCACTTTGTGGCCGTTAGCCAAGCAGAGTGCATCAAGGCCTGGGAAGACAATGAAGACCAATGTATGCAGCTAATGAACGAAGTATATCTGAAAAATAAGAAGGTGGTAACCCGGTGGCCCCAAATCATCCACCGCAGTGACTTCTCAGAAGAGCTCAGCGATACCATTACCTTCCTGAGCAGGGTCTTCGGACTTTCTGACGCCCATTACTTCCATAAATGGATGCTGCACTACTTGGAAACAATGAACAAGAATTTTCCTGATCAGCGCTTTTGCTGGGGGAAATTATAAGCAACACCATCTCCAAACAGCTACTGACAATTCCTGGCAACACGGGAGTATTCCATATGAACTCCTACGTGGTCTATGCTGCTGCCACGTCGGAGAGGGATTATCCGGGCCTAACACTGGAGTGGAGTTTGGCCTCGTGTCAAAATATACGAGTATTATCCAAAATTAAGGCCGGAGAATAGCATCTCCCAGTTCACAAAAGTTAACGATGTGTTTTTCTATCACATCATCTCACTGTTGAGGCCGAATATGACTCATAGTCCTCTGACCAAAAACATAGTGGCAGCCACAGAGAAATGGGGAGCCCTGTTCACCCAATTTCCCACATTCACCTATCTGAGCGCCGCCAACTTTTTGGGAGAGCCAACCAAAGCTACCAAGGTATCTTGGGCCTAAGTTGATTCTCTTTGGAACTATCAAGGCAAACTGGTCACATACCACGAAAAATGCCTAAAAAGGAAGAAGGGTGGAACTCCTTTCCCCCTCACAGTGGGCCGATACACATGCTCTACCCACCACAAGGCGAAGGAAATGTTCGCAGAGCTGGAGTTACTCAATTTGAAGCATGACTTCCCAGCCAGGCCTACCTTCGACCCAAGGAGCTGCCTGCCAAGGGCAAAGCTTGATCCAATCCATGTCCCTCAGATCGAGGATATTTATATTGACGTCCTCCATGAGGTAGAGCTCAGAAGAAAGGATCATTCTCGCCTAGCATTGGTAGAAATTATCCAATATGGGGTAGCCATTGTCCCCAAAGGCTTCCAAACTACGGAAGATGAAGTAGACAAGGTATATACTGATACAGAGGGGGATGATTGGCCCTTTCCGGCCATTGATAGAACTAAAGCTCCTCAGACAATTGAGGAGAGGGTCAAGGAGACTTTGCGGAGGACAGAACATTGGTGCCGGATGAACGGCCTAATCTACCTCGGGGTTGATTTCACAACATCCCCATTGGGCAACGCACCTCCACGATCCAAGAAGCAGCTTAAAGGCAAAGGTGTAGAAGGTGAATCCAGCACCATTCAGGGAGAAGCCCCCGAGAGTCCTCTTTCCACAGCGCCAGAACAGGTAATAACTCTGGATTCGCCAGAGAAAGAAGCAGCAGAGGATAGTCCCATAGGCCCATCCACTCAGGATGTCGGCATTGCTACCACAACAGAGGTCCCTTCTATCCCTTCTTCTTCTCTTCCTTCCCCTCCTCGAGTGACTCAAGTGACCATCCCTTTGGTCGTGTCCTCTGTCCCTTCTTCTACTCTTTCCCCTGCTTCTTCGTCTATCTTCTCCTCCCTCGCTGATCTGTCCTCCTCCATTTCTTCCCTCATCTCCGAGCTCCCTTCCCTTCCTATGTCTTCCGCAGCTACAGTTTCCCTTCCTCCCGTGGACACTTCTTCGGCTATTCTCTCAATGCCGCCGCCGCATGTCTCCCACGTTTTCCCCTCTTCTCTACCGTAGAGTTGCCTCCTCCTCTCTCTCGGTCCTTCTTCCATAGGACTAGCCTGGATCTCTCAAAGAATGGCTAAGCCAAAGCAAAAGAGGAAAGTTCCCATCGCTCCGATGGACTTTTCAATGATCCCAGCCAAAGGGGCGGCGAAGCGTAGCTGTTACATGCTTCTCTAAAAGTGCTACTACACAGTGAGAGAATCATGGAAATTACATACCCTAATCCCTCAAAGAGAAAAAGGATCTGTCTCCGACAGATTTTACTATGACCCAAGTCACAATGGGGACATCTTCTGAAAGTCTCCAGGGGGAAGCTCTTTCCGCGGTTGACGCCCTCTGTCAAAAGCTTCAAGAAACAAAAGAAGAGAAAAGGCTACTAAAAGAGCAAAACAAATATCTGCTCCAAGCCTTACAGAAGATGGGTAGTGTGCCTCCCACAACTGCCGCCGAGACTTCTGAGCTTCTCAGCCAGGAGAAAATCAACGAATATGCAAAGATCGGTGAGCAAGGTATGGCCGTTTCCACATGGAGGAGCCAAATCCTCAAAGACAGTGAAAAAGTGATCACCGAGTTCTCTGACTTATACCTGAATATCAGTAAGGTGAATAAAGAACTCCAAGCGTTAGCAGGGCCCATATCAGAAGAGTTGGAACATGCTAGACTGCAGCACGAGGCCTTCCAACAAATGTTCGGCATCTTCCGCCACCCAAGGGCTCTCAACAAAATCATGTCCACTGGACTATCTCGGTGGATCAGCTAGAATTTATTCTAGAAAAGATTGACAAAGTCAAGGAAGAAGCCTACGGATGCGATGCATCAAATGGAGCGAATTGTTCTCAACATGTCGCCAGGGTTGCTCACTCCTTCCTTTACCTTAAGGTCAGCTGATGAAACCATCCGGATCTTCAAAGAGATCGCTTCTCAAGGAACGGGGCCAGAGGTCACATTTGACACTGAATCTATCAACAACCTGCTGGCCTGTAGGGACTTCGTCGGGTTCCTCATTGAGGTGGAAAAGGACTTTTCCAAACTCCCAGAGAAGCTCATAGATGAGCGGGAGACTTGTGAGGCAATAAGTGATAGGCACAAGGATCCTTCTCAGGATCAACTTGGGCCAATAATTAACAAGTTTTTGGAATACCGCGCTCAGTTCCATATCTCATCACCTGAGCAGCATCAAAAGCAGGCTACCCCCTTTCGGCCGCAGGATGATGACGACGAGTAGCTGCTTCTTCTTCTTCTTCTTCTTCTTCTCTCTCTTCTCCGACTTTCTTGTTGGAATGTCTAAAGTATGTTGGCACAAATGATGACATCATCCATGTTGCGTCATGGGATGATGTCACCCATCAAGTTGTAAAAAGTCAACATGACTTTTAGATATTTTGTAAATATCTTTGTAAATAGTTGTTGGCTCCCTTTTGCCTTCTTTCCTTCTCCTCTTCTATATATATTGGAATACTGGTTGTATTCGGTGGTGGACATTTTTTAGATGAAAATAGAAGTGAGGAGAGAAAGACTTTGGGCTTTCTTGTAACAGAAGAAAATAGTAATACAAATATTGAGACTTTGTGTTGAATACCTGTGTTATGTGTCAGAACTTTCTTATGTTAGATCTGCACGTGTTTATTCTGTTAGATTCATATCTACTTTTCTGTCATTTGCTCATCAGTATTGCTTTGTTTATTTATGCAAGTAGGTTTGGCTCCGTTTACTACCAACCCAAAAACATAAATCTTCTGACCTTTCTGCTTTGGAATTCATTTCTTTTCTCCTTCGGACATGTTCCTTCTTCCTCCTCTCTTTCATTCCTTTCTTTTGCGATCGGAAAAACCTCTCTTTGGGATGAGATCCCAAACCCAAACCCCGAAGGCGTAATCTGTGAGACTTGCATAGATTCCTGCCTGGTAGAATAAATAAACCGGTTTCACTTTGTTTGACTCAAAGAGGGGCTATGCCCTGCACACTGTTGGCTCGTTTATCCATAGATCTGCCCAAGCGATAGATTTTGGACCAACAGCTTTTTAGCGACTCATTGTGGAACGAATAGATCTCGGATCTAATAAGAAAAAATCGCCGCTTTTGTTTGCAAATCAACTTTTGATAAAAATCCAAAAATTTGCAAATTTTGCTCTGAATTGAAAATTTTCTTCTGAGATCCATAGATCTGGCCTAGTTACAAATCTTTAGTTCTCTGAGTTTTTATAAAAATTAGTATTTTGCCGTAGATCTGATTTTTGGCTGTTTGCTAAAAGTTTGAAACCCTCTGAAAAAAGTCAAAATCAGATCCGAAAATCAGCTTGCTATTCTTCCCTGCCATCTTATCCTCATTGTTATTTATCATTAACCACAATCGGTTTCCTGAAGAGGATAGTTTTAAATATTTAGAAAAGTATTTGCTGCTGGTTTTTATCAGAAAAACCAGAAAATCAGCAAGTATAACCAAAAAGAAAGTTTGAATCAGTGCCATAACGTCACAGATCTGGAAGGTACACCGCAAGTGAACCTTTTACGAGCAAAGAGGGAGAGCCCATCGAGAAGCTGATCCTACTTTTGATCTGCTTCAAAGGCACAATTTCAGCGTGACACTCGGCATGTTTTTCAATGCTAAGCTCGCTAGCTGCATATCCAGAGTGTTTCACCTTCACGAAGAAAAAGTCTTTCACAGGGGGCATCCGCATCCCTTTGTAGTGCCTTGCTACTCAGTAGAACCACACTTCCAGCTCGTGTTCTCTTTCCGGCTTTTCAGATGGCGGTACCATGGGGAAACGTGATGGGTCCTTTGGCCTTACCGCATCCAGTTCACGCGCTCCCTCACGGAAATCGAAAGAATTTTCCCAAATTTGACGGGAGTGGAAATCAAAGCACGGATTCCCACATATCTGCATTCATCATGTCATGCAGTATTTTGGATGTGACTCACGAAGATGTGTCGGTTCACCTTTTTCTGGAAACCCTACAAGGACCTGCAGCTGAATGGTTTCAGCATTTGCCGGCCGGGTCTATTACCAGTTGGGCCACCTTACGGGATGCTTTCGAAGATAGATACAAGCCTTCAGAGGATGCATTTGCATTATTATCACGAATCACTCACCCAAGAAAGAGGCAAATGAGACCATGCGCGATTTTGTCACCCGGTTCAATGCACTAATCAACCGTGTCCCTGTTGCCATGCTTCCAACGCCGGAAAATCAAAAGTGTTTCTTCGTAAACGCTATGAGTTCGAAAGTTAGTTTCTTACTCCTTCAAGAGCGAGTGGCTACCTTGATTCTCACCCAAGCCGCTGCCATTCGGATAGAGGATAATCTGATAATATCTGGCGAATTGAAAAAGGAATCAGCCAAGCCTAAATCTTTGGGCCCTTCGCCCACTACTTCGTCTGATCCAGCCTTTCAAAAGATGGCGAATGACTTGCTTGCATTGAAGAAGCAGTTGGCCCAGGCCTCCCCCAGTTCCTCGTACCGGGATATTCCGCGGAGGAATTTCGTTCCCAACAATGTTTCACAAAGGCCGCGCCTACCTACAGCTGCTCCGCGGTTGGCGCTTGAGGCTCCTCCGGTCAATGCTTTGGCCGAGATTGAAGAAGAAGAGCAGTATTATGAAGAACCTTCATCTCAAGGCGAAGATGATCAAGATGTCGGTGAACCGACTGGCGACTCTACTATTGGGTATATGGAATTTGATGAGGAAGAATCTGATGAAGAAGAGGGTACCCAGGGATATGCAAGCGGACAGTCATATGTTGTTTTTACTCGCTCGCAAGGAAAAGAAGCGGAAGTTGCTGCCCATGTCCAGCAGGAGAAGGCCGTGTCAAACGCGCCTCCGATCATTGCTAAAAGAGGTAATCCTCTTCCTACTCAACTCCCTGGAAAATCTTTTACAAGGAAATATTTTCCCCTACCTCTCCTCCAAATCAATCCTCTCACGTTCCTACCAAGGCCAGTAATCCTATTCCATCATCGTGAGGTGAGGGACTCATTCCTTTACCAACGCAACCCTTGGCCGCATTTGATATCATAGATCATGCAAAAAAGACCAAGATCCAAATGTCTGAAGCTGAGTACCTTCAGTCAAACCCCGAACAGCTTGTAAGATTGACCAAATATATTCAGAGTCAAGCTGTTACATCTAAACAGGTTTCCCCAAAAGGAATCCTTTCCACTCCCCCTGAATCCCACATAAATGTTGCTTCAACATCTGCGTCAGGCAAGATAGAGCCTTTCTATCTCTCTCTCCTAATCAATGGCCATAAGTTGAGTAACTGCATAATTGATTCCGGAGCTTCCGATAACGTCATGCCGGCAAAAGTCACCCATGCTTTGGGCCTCACTCTTACCAAGCCTTTCGGCAGATGTTATTCATTGGAAACCAAGCAGGTTCCGTTGGTTGGCCAAATCAAAGACGCGCAATCGCATTTGCGGCTTTCCCAGATAAAAGAGTAAAAATGATAGTCCTCGTTGCTGACATTCCGGTAGCCTATGGAATTTTGCTGGGAAGAAGTTTTTGTAGTGAAGTTGGTGGAGAAATTCATATGGACTGGTCTAAAGCTAGAATTCCAGTCAAAGGCATAATGCAGACTTTGGAGCCGAATCACAAAAGAAATACTTGGTTACCAGCTCTGAAGACCCCAAGGCCCAAATCCTTTTTGAATCATCAGGGATGGGGAACTACTTCTTATCTACCGAGACGGATAAAACGGGTGTTCTCGTTCAGGAAAAGGATCTTAATGAGATCTGGACCTTGCAGTTTGATGGAAGTTGCGTGACTAGTGGATGTGGCGCTGGGGCTGTGCTGATATCTCCCGAAGAGGAGGTAATTCCTCTCTCGTTCAAATTGCATTTTTTCAACACAAACAATACTGCTGAGTATGAATCTCTCTTACTCGGTATGCAAGCCGCAAGGGAAAGAGGAATTAAAAATCTAAAAGTACAAGGTGATGCAGAGCTAGTTGTAAATCAGGTCAAAAGGATTTACCAAGTAAAAAATGAGAGGCTCAGGCATTACCGTAATGCGGTATGGGACAGCATTGAAGAATTCGATGCTTTTTCAATAGAATCCATACCGAGGGCTCAGAATGACATGGCCGATTCATTGGCCGTTTCAGCGTCCCTCATGCTCCCACACCCAGGTTTGAAAACAAACAAGTACACCATTGAGGTGGTTTTCCGCCCGAGCGTGCCAGACAATTCTCAGCATTGGCAGGTGTTCAACGACGATAATCAACTCATTACTTTTCCTCGAAAAGGCGAAAATTTTAAAGAATTGCACTTTGAAGGATCTACTTCCACTTGCCGTGAATCAGTCACCGATCAAGGCAATGAATTCGAAGGGAACGACGGCATATGTCAGCTCAAAGGAAATAAAATTCCGAAGGGCCTGGTTTCTCTGGAGCGCCTGTTCGACAGGCATGCCCATTTTGTGAAAAAGAAGAGGCGAGATGACCCTAACTCATCCCCAGAAACCGAACCGGTCAATATAGGTTCGATAGAGCACCCGCAATTTGTGAACATTGGCAAATGTTGCACGCCTGAGGAAAACGGAAATTTTTCAAGTTGCTAAAAAAATATATGGACGTGTTGGCATGGTCCTATGCCGATCTAAAGTCCTTCAAGCCAAAGGATGTTCAGCATGATATCCCATTGAAAGAAGATGTCAAAGCCTTCCGCCAGAAGCAGAGGCACTATAATCCTAAGATCTCGGGTACCATCCAGGCCAAAATTCAGAAGATGTTGGATGCAAGGATCATCTTTCCTATCCATCACAGTACTTGGGTAGCAAATATTGTGCCAGTGCGCAAGAAAAACGGCGAGATACGCATATGCGTAGACTTTTGCAATTTGAATCAAGCTTCCTTGAAAGACAACTACCCTCTTCCGATAATGGATCAAGTTCGCAAGCAAAGAATCGGATCGAGATGCCGTCCACACTTGACGCTTTTTAGGTTACAATCAGATTGAAGTTTCACCTGAAGATCAGTTTAAAACAGCATTCACTACTCCCTGGGGTACATTTGCCTACAGCAGGATGCCTTTTGGCCTAACTAATGCTGGTGCCACTTTTCAACGGGCCATGGATTTTGCATTCAAAGGTATGATGGGGAAAGTCATTGTGGTTTATCTAGATGACTTAACCATGTTCTCTAAACAACGAAATGATCATTGTGATCATTTAGAGCAAGTGTTGGCCAGGTGCCGAGAACATGGGATTTCCCTAAACCCAAAGAAGTCCATTTTTGGAGTCACGGAAGGGAAGTTGCTAGGGCATGTGGTTAGCAAAGAAGGAACAAAGATAGATGTCGAAAGAGTCAAGGCTATTCAAAGCCTTACTCTGCCTACAAGCAAGACTGGTGTTCATTCTTTCTTTGGAAAGGTGAACTTCCTCAGGCGTTTTGTTCCTGACTTTGCCGAAAAGACCCGTCACATATTGAACATGATGAAAGGGTCACCAACTTTCAGATGGAGTGAAGAAGGAAAAAGGTCATTTGAAGAAATAAAAGCTTCCGTTGCTCATGCACCAGTCCTGGTATGCCCCGATTTCTCCAAGGACTTCATCATGTATAGTTATGCATCCGAGCATACCGTGTCTCGCAATCTTGATGCAAAACAACTCTGGAGGATGTTGAATCTCCAATCGTGTTCATGAGTTCTCCCCTCGAAGCCTCACAAACTAAAAATGACTCAAATGGAAAAGCATGCCTTCACCATTGTCAAAGCAAGTGAAGAATTTCAGGTATTACATTCTAAACTCGCATACGGTGGTGCTGGTCCTCGACACGGCGGTGAAATCAATTCTAACTCAAAGCATGAGTTAGGAAGCTTACGAGAAATTGGGTTGTAAAGGTCCAGAGTATGACTGGATATTAAACCAACCAAGCCGGTGAGAGGCGGGGGCTGTGTGGCCTAATGGCTGAAAACAAAGATTCGAAAACCCGATGACAGGGGGTGACTACACCGACGAAACACAGGGACCGGCGGGAAGGGCTTGATTCTCTCCTCTGGTTCTATTTATTACAACTAGTGATGAATGGTACTCGACATCGCTTTCTTCCTTACCTACAATAATGCCCAATGCACCTAATCGCATTAGAGAAGCACACTATAAATCTCGAGTGGCTAAATATGTCATCTGGGATGACGGTTTATATAAACGTGGGATAGATGGCATCTTTTTGTGATGTGTTGACAAACCCCAGCAAGTAAAACTATTGGAAAGTTTTCACAATTCAGCCTGTGGAGGGCATTTCTCTTCCTCCGTGACTGCACACAAGATCATTCGAGCCAGGTACTATTGGCCGACGCTCTTTCAAGATACAGCCATCTGGGTGGCGAAGTGTGAACCTGCCGCCAGAATTGCGCTTCAAGCCCAAGTTGGTTGCCTTTCCCCTGAGGCCGGTCACTATCAATGAACCATTCAGGCAATGGGGAATTGATTTTATTGGCGCACTCAATCCTCAATCAAGTGTCGGACATAGCTATGTCCTTACAGCAACGGATTACTTCACCAAGTGGGTGGAAGCCATACCTGTCAAGCATGCCACTTCTGAGGTGGTTTGCAATTTCATTAAAGAAAATATCATTGTCAGGTTCGGCGTTCCAAACAAAATCATTGCTGATAATGCTTCTAACTTCTCCTCACGAGAAGTTATTAGTTTTTGCTATGAATATGGGATAACTTTGGCTCACGCCTCAGACTATTACCCTTAGGGAAATGGTCAGGCGGAATCCAGTAACAAGAACTTGGTGACCATCATACGGAAGTTAGTAGATGAGAATCAGCGAATGTGGCACAAGTCTTTGTACGACGCTCTGTGGGCCGATCGTATTACTCCCAAGAGATCTCTCGGCATGTCACCTTTTCAAGTGTTATATGGCACTGATGCCAAACTTCCCATTTCTACGGAACTTCCTGCTCTGCGTTTGGCACGAGCCATCGAAGACGAAACTTTCCAAAATTCTCTTGAAAAGAGAATCATGTATCTGCGTAACTTGAAGAAAAGAGAGTAAGGGTGGTCGACAGGATCACTGAACATCAGAATCAAGTTAAAAGGCTTTTTGATAAGAAGGCCAAGCAAAGAGATTTTCAAGTGGGAGATCTCGTCCTTTTGTGGGACAAGCGAAGAGAGCCAAAGGGCATGCACGGAAAGTTTGATTCCTATGGAGAGGGCCCTTCAAGATCAACCACTCAGTGGCGGAGAGAATAGCTTCACCTCTCTCATATCTGGATGGAACCGAGCTCCTGCTTCCTTATAGCGGGCAACATCTGAAAATTTTCAGGAAGTAGAGCTTGCTCTCTTCTTTGTACAGTTTGCTTTATGTTGTGTGTTTGCTTTCGTCGTGTGTTTGCTTTCGGTTTGTTGTGTGTTTCTTTTGCTCCCCCTCCGGTCACCCTTGTTTTTGACTCTGTTACCCAATGGATAGGCACATGAGAACTGGGATTCTCTACCCCCGAGTTTGCTCAGGGATAGTCCCCAGAAAGAGCCAGCTGTTATCCCGTAAAATTGACAAGGGCAATTTTACCGATAACCATACCGAAATTTTGTCCCGATCCCTCGTTAGGGATCCCTTGCATTCGAAACGTTGTAAAATCCCTTCCCGGGAAATCTGGTTTTTTTGAACTTAGTCTTTTGAGCCTTTTTGGTGGGCGCATGAAATTGCTATGTAACACCAACTTTTGGTGCGCCCCCTTTAAAACCTTTGGCGCATGATTTTCAGTGTCAACACACCTTTTGGTGCGCCAAAGCTTGTTGAGCCTTCCCTGCGTGCGCCAAGGCGCATGCGCCTGTGTTGTCACAATGTTTGTTGCGCCCCTTTTTGGTGCGCCAAAGGACGCACATAATCCCGTGTCGACATCGCTTTTGGTGCGCCAAAGGCGCGCTTAATTTCTTGTTGGCAGGTGCGCCAAAGGGCGCATGCCTTCCCGTGTCGACAGCAATTTTCATGCGCTTTTCAAAAGTGGGTGGCGCATTTATGACCAGCTCACCTATATATATGTGTTTGCGCGCCCAAAATGTCATTTTCACTATTCGCTAAGCACGTGATTCTCTGAGCCTGTCAGCCTCTGCCTCGTCGTTTTCAACGCGTTGTGGACCCGTTTTCCAGGTTTTTTGCTATTTATCCAGGTAAGTGCTCTTATCTCTTCCATGTGATTTGTTTTCTGGTTCTTCGTGCTTGCTGGTTGGTTTTTGAATGCATCTTTTGAGCTAGCCCCCCCCGTGCTTTCTTTCCTTATTTTCATCTTTCCAGATCTACAGAGGAGGATGTTATTTTGAGGGCATGGTCTGAACCCCCCCTTTGGATTGAACCATTGTGTGTCCCCAAAACAACCTTGGAAGTATAAGTATCAAAGGGTTGAGCCATTTAAAAGACTGTTTTTCCCTTTTGACGCATCGGCGCGTCATGCAACATTATAAACAGTTGCGCACCCATGGCGCATCTGTCCCCCCTGCAGCATGACTAAAAACCGCGCCAATGGCGCACCCATCTTGCCTGCTGCATCGTTAACTTCTGCGCCCTCAAGGCGCGCCTCTTCCATATGCTACAAGCGCTGAACTTGCACCCCAAAGGCGCGCCAACCTTCCTTGCTGCATCACTTTTCCATGCGCCAATGGCGCACCCCGCACCCATGCAGCACAAGCTTTATCCGCGCCAAGTATAAAGTCGTAAAAGCGCAGGCGCATCCCTCCTTACAGTAACATTCGTGTTGTGCAAACCCTCTCGCGCCACACCATATTTCCTTTGGCGCATGAAAAGTTCCTGTTACACACTTTTCCCATGCGCCAAAGGGCGCACCAAATCCCAATGTAACATGAAAAGCCCATGCGCCTTTGGCGCATCCTGTCTCCATGCAACACGCAATTTTCATGCGCCCTTTACTAAAATGCACTCTGCACTATGCATGCGCCATGCGCCTTTGGCGCCAGTTTAACCTTTGCAACATCCTCTTCCTGTGCGCCTTGCCTATTTTAGCCCTGTAAGCTGCAATTTTCATGCGCCCGCCCTAAGCCTAAAAATCTAACTCTTTCTTCTGCTAACATTCCAATGGAAGATCAAATGGCTAATTCAACCTTTTCGGATTGGGTCTCACTTCTTCTTCATGTAGATCAGCAACTGAGTTCAAAAGAACATATGTCTACATCCAGCAAGAGACCCACCAAACCAAAAGGAAAGGCCAAGCTTACAGAGGAAGAGATGAAGTACAAATATCAAAGGGTCAGAATGCCCGAGTCACAGGCCGAATGCAGCATGGACGTCAGAGACTCAGAATTGGGGCATATCGATATGGAGGAATTCTGGGCCAGAACTCAGAAAGTTACAAGGAGTCCATGGATGGACAAACTAATAGGCAGTGCCCTGCACTTCACCGGAGGAATCCCCGTCAGCGCCATCAACAATGAATTTATGATGGTGGTTGCTCAGTGTTACAACAAAGACACAAGGTGTGTCGAAAACAGCAAGGGCGAGGTAGTCATTAACCTCACTTCCCGTCATTTTGAGATCATACTCGGCATCCCTCACCACCGGCACTTTGTGGCCGTTAGCCAAGCAGAGTGCATCAAGGCCTGGGAAGACAATGAAGACCAATGTATGCAGCTAATGAACGAAGTATATCTGAAAAATAAGAAGGTGGTAACCCGGTGGCCCCAAATCATCCACCGCAGTGACTTCTCAGAAGAGCTCAGCGATACCATTACCTTCCTGAGCAGGGTCTTCGGGCTTTCTGATGCCCATTACTTCCATAAATGGATGCTGCGCTACTTGGAAACAATGAACAAGAATTTGCCTGATCAGCGCTTTTGCTGGGGGGAAATTATAAGCAACACCATCTCCGAACAGCTACAACAATTCGGCACAACGGGAGTATTCCATATGAACTCCTACGTGGTCTACGCTGCAGCGTCAGAGAGGGATTATCCAGGCCTAACCCGGAGTGGAGTTTGGCCTCAGGTCAAAATATACGAGTATTATCCAGAATTAAGGCTGGAGAATAGCATCTCCCAGTTCACAAAAGTTAACGATGTGTTTTTCTATCACATCATCTGCCTGCTGAGGCCGAATATGACTCATAGTCGTACAACCAAAAACATAGTGGCAGCCACGGAGAAATGGGGAGCCCTGTTCACCCAATTTCCTACATTCACCTATCTGAGGGCTGCCAACTTTTTGGGAGAGCCAACCAGGCTACCAAGGTATGCTGGGCCTAAGCTGATTCTGCTGGAACTATCAAGGCAGCTGGTCACATACCACAAAAAATGCCTGAAAAGGAAGAAGGGTGGAACTCCTTTCCCCCTCACAGTGGGCCGATACACATGCTCTACCCACCACAAGGTGAAGGAAATGTTCACAGAGCTGGAGTTACTCAATTTGAAGCATGACTTCCCAGCCAGGCCTACCTTCGACCCAAGGAGCTGCCTGCCAAGGGCAAAGCTTGATCCAATCCATGTTCCTCAGATCGAGGATATTTATATTGACGTCCTCCATGAGGTAGAGCTCAGAAGAAAGGATCATTCTCGCCTAGCATTGGCAGAAATTATCCAATATGGGGTAGCCATTGTCCCCAAAGGCTTCCAAACTACGGAAGATGAAGTAGACAAGGTATATACTGATACAGAGGGGGATGATTGGCCCTTTCCGGCCATTGATAGAACTAAAGCTCCTCAGACAATTGAGGAGAGGGTCAAGGAGACTTTGTGGAGGACAGAACATTGGTGCCGGATGAATGGCCTAATCTACCTCGGGGTTGATTTCACAACATCCCCATTGGGCAACGTGCCTCCATGATCCAAGAAGCAGCTTAAAGGCAAAGGTGTAGAAGGTGAATCCAGCACCATTCGGGAGAAGCCCCGAGATTCCTCTTTCCACGGCGCGAGCAGTAATAACTCTGGATTCGCCAGAGAAAGAAGCGGCAGAGGATAGTCCCATAGGCACATCCACTCAGGATGTCGGCATTGCTACCACAACAGAGGTCCCTTCTATCCCTTCTTCTTCTCTTCCTTCCCTCCTCAAGTGACTCAAGTGACCATCCCTTTGGTCATGTCCTCTATCCTTTCTTCTACTCTTTCCACTACTTCTTCGTCTATCTTCTCCTCCCTCGCTGATCTGTCCTCCTCCATTTCTTCCCTCATCTCCGAGCTCCCTTCCCTTCCTATGTCTTCCGCAACTACAGTTTCCCTTCCTCCCGTGGACACTTCTTCGGCTATTCTCTCAATGCCGCCGCCGCGTGTCTCCACGTTTTTCCCCTCTTCTACTGTAGCTGCCTCCTCCTCTATCTCGGGTCCTTCTTCCATAGGACCAGCCTGGATCTCTCAAAGAAATAAGCCAAAGCAAAGAGGAAAGTTCCCATCGCTCCGATGGACTTTTCAGTGATCCCAGCCAAAGGGGCGAAGAAGCAGAAGCCTGTTACACGCTTCTCTAAAAGTGTTGCAGGTGAGAGAATCATGGAAATTGCATACCCCGATCCCCTCAAAGAGAAAAAGGATCTGTCTCCGACAGATTTTACTGTGACCCAAGTCACAATGGGGACATCTTCTGAAAGTCTCCAGGGGGAAGCTCTTTCCGCGGTTGACGCCCTCTGTCAAAAGCTTCAAGAAACAAAAGAAGAGAAAAGGCTACTAAAAGAGCAAAACAAATATCTGCTCCAAGCCTTACAGAAGATGGGTAGTGCGCCTCCCACAACTGCCTGCCGAGACTTCTGAGCTTCTCAGCCAGAGAAAATCAACGAATATGCAAAGATCGGTGAGCAAGGTATGGCCGTTTCCACATGGAGGAGCCAAATCCTCAAAGACAGCGAAAAATTGATCGCCGAGTTCTCTGACTTATACCTGAATATCAGTAAGGTGAATAAAGAACTCCAAGTGTTAGCAGGGCCCATATCAGAAGAGCTGGAACATGCTAGATGCAGCACGAGGCCTTCCAACAAATGTTCGATGTTCAGTCGAAGATCTAGTCAAGTTCGGCATCTTCGGCCACCCAAGGGCTCTCAACAAAATCATGTCCACTCTGGACTATCGGGTGGATCAGCTAGAATTTATTCTAGAAAAGATTGACAAAGTCAAGGAAGAAGCCCTGGATGCGATGCATCAAATGGAGTGAATTGTTCTCAACATGTCGCCAGGGTTGCTCACTCCTTCCTTTACCTTAAGGTCAGCTGATGAAACCATCCGGATCTTCAAAGAGATCACTTCTCAAGGAATGGGGCCAGAGGTCACATTTGACACTGAATCTATCAACAACTTGCTGGCCTGTAGGGACTTCGTCGGGTTCCTCATTGAGGCGGAAAAGGACTTTTCCAAACTCCTAGAGAAGCTCATAGATGAGCGGGAGACTTGTGAGGCAATAAGTGATAGGCACAAGGATCCTTCTCAGGATCAACTTGGGCCAATAATTAACAAGTTTTTGGAATACCGCGCTCAGTTCCATATCTCATCACCTGAGCAGCATCAAAAGCAGGCTACCCCCTTTCGGCCGCAGGATGATGACGACGAGTAGCTGCTTCTTCTTCTTCTTCTTCTTCTTCTTCTTCTTCTTCTTCTTCTTCTTCTTCTCTCTTCTCCGACTTTCTTGTTGGAATGTCTAAAGTATGTTGGCACAGATGATGACATCATCCATGTTGCATCATGGGATGATGTCACCCATCAAGTTGTAAAAAGTCAACATGACTTTTAGATATTTTGTAAATATCTTTGTAAATAGTTGTTGGCTCCCTTTTGCCTTCTTTCCTTCTCCTCTTCTATATATATTGGAATACTGGTTGTATTCAAAGGTGGACATTTTTTAGATGAAAATAGAAGTGAGGAGAGAAAGACTTTGGGCTTTCTTAATGTAAGAAAACAATAATACAAATATTGAGACTTTGTGCTGAATACCTGTGTTATGTGTCAGAACTTTCTTATGTTAGATCTGCACGTGTTTATTCTGTTAGATTCATATCTACTTTTCTGTCATTTGCTCATCAGTATTGCTTTGTTTATTTATGCAAGTAGGTTTGGCTCTGTTTACTACCAACCCAAAAACATAAATCTTCTGACCTTTCTGCTTTGGAATTCATTTCTTTTCTCCCTTCGGACCTGTTCCTTCTTCCTCCTCTCTTTCATTCCTTTCTTTTCGCAGTCGGAAAAACCTCTACTGGGATGAGATCCCAAACCCCCGAAGGCAGAATCTGTGAGACTTGCATAGATTCCTGCTGGTAGAATAGCAATAAACCAGTTTCACTTTGCTGACTCAAAGAGGGGCTATGCCCTGCACACTGTTGGCTCGTTTATCCATAGATCTACCCAAGCGACAGATTTTCGGACCAACAAGTTCATCGCAATACATGGTAGCAAGTCGGTGAGGGTGTTCATTGTGGAGGAAGCAACAAGTGTGAGTCCAAGAATCCCACTTGGAACATGGGTTATCGGGGAAAGTATTCCCCACTTGAGCAATTTGGGCACAGAGATGGTCACGGGTATGGCAAGCCCGGTTGGAACACGGGGTGAGTTGTGTATTGTGGTTGATGCGAGCTTGGGAGCCCTGGGAGGTACAATGTTCTGCGGGGACATGAGTTCCCTGTGGAACTAATTTATCTATAATATGAAGGGGAAGGTAGGAGTTAATCATGTGCAATTTTCTCACCTGGGAAACATCACGGTGTATGGATAAAGACAACTCGCCAAGCCATGTGGCGAGCTAGCAACGAGTCAGTTAAACCCCTCCAACCACTTCATCACGACCCCCATGTACTTTTAATTAAAATTTTAATTTTTGGGGGCCTATATCTTAATACCTCCTCTCGAAATGATGAAATATGGTAAAATAAATGTGATTGGGAAAAAATGAAAATAAAATCCTCGAGTTCTAGAGAATAAAATGCCCAGTGCATGAGAGTTAGTGTAATGAGCCCAAAAAGTGACCTGCACTAAAATAATCATAACTTTCTTAATACTCAACCAAATTGGATAAAATTATACTCATTGGAATGGTGATTTCTCACTTAGAAATAAAAAAATCAGAAATTTGGTGGGGTTACGTGGGAAAAAATACAAGAAACACTCCCAGATTCAAATGATCACTTCTAGGTGAATAGTAAGGGAATTAATTAATCATGGGAGGCCATTTTATTCTATAGCAAGCCAAGGTACATGAGGGGATGGTTTTTTTAGGGTTCTCCTTACCTTTTTTAAGTCGTTGAATTCTACTTAATGGTGGTTGAATTAAAATTTTGATATTTCCCCTTTCTTCTTCCCCTCTCTCTTTTTCTATATATGTAAATGGAGGGCTCATTAAAAAAGTTGTTGGACATTTTTCTATTAGCTTCTCCCAAACTACAACTTTTTTCATATGCTTGTGATCTTCAATCCTTCCATTTTGGAGGTTTTGTAAGAACTTCATGCCTCTATATCTCATTGTAATGGATTGTCTCACCTTTTGGAAGCAATAAAATCAATCTTGTGGTTATTGTTCAATCATTGTTGGTGTTATTGCATTCTCTGACCTTTTCTTTGTATTTAAAGGTATTTTGTGCATCTTCTAATTTCTTGCAAGATTAAACAATGGTTGTGTTTAGTTGGTGTAATGTAATTACTTGTATAAATCTGATTATTAGTAGCAATATAACACCAATGAACACAATGTGCAAGAATAATAGCTTAGCTAATTCGAGGGGGCAACCTCCAAACCAGAAAATAAGACTCAAATGTTGACTATGATGATCAACTACTACCTACTAACCCCTATATATACTATTCATATGTTATGGCCAACACCAAGGTCGACCCACTAATTAAAATATTACATATGTGAAAGAGATACATAATGATAAGAAGTTATGATAGCAACAACTCAGCTATATACATCCAATATAAGATATATAATTAAGGGCATAGCATGCCCCTCCCCTTCAAAGCAACATTTTCCCCAATGTTGAGAAGATCTGGATGTTGTTGTAGGAAATTTTCATCCTCCCAAGTTGAGTCTTCGTTGTCTAGATTTTTCCACTTGATCAAATACTCGGTGATGACCCTTGTCCTTAATCGTTTAGTGCATGTCTGAAGGATGCATTCTGGTTCCATGATGATTCTTCCCTCTTCATCAAGCTCAGCTAACACTATCTAAGTTGATAATATCTATCCAATTACCTTTTTTAGGTAAGATACATGGAAGACTGGATGAATTCGAGTAGCGGAGGAAGTTCTAGTTTGTATGCTACATTGTCAATCTTCTGTAACACTTGATAAGGACCATAATACTTAGGTGAAATCTTGTTATCCTTTTTCTATTGTTTTAAGGGAATTTTCTTATATGGTTGTAAACACACAAAAACCCAATCACCGACTTCAAAATGTCTTTCACTGCGATGTTGGTCTGTCTGTTGCTTCATGCGGTTTTGTGACATGGCCAAATTATCCTTGAGACTAGAAATCACCTCTTGTTGGTGTTGAATATGTTCTTCAACTGCTCGATCCTTTGGCTAGACTCTCAAATATGAAGTCATAGATGGTGGATGGTACCCATATAATTCCAAGAAAGGAGGTGTTATACCACCATTCTTCCAATGGTAACCATTGGACCCATCTTGCTTACTTATCTCGATGTAAAACAACGAAGATATCTCTCCAAGTCTTGGTTTACCACCTTTGTTTTCCCATCGATTGGGTATGACAAGAGGAACTATGAGCTAGTTGTGTTCCCAAGCATGAGAATAAGTCAGTCCAAAAATTACTAGTAAAGATAGGGTCTCGATCACTTACTATAATCTTTGGTGTCCCATGCGATTTTGAATTGTTTCCTGAAGGTCGTTGTTACTATACTCGTAATAAATGGATGTGATAAAGCACAAAAATGGGCATATTTGGTGAGTTTTTCCACCACCACCATGATTACATTTTTACCTTCTAATTTAGGCAACCCTGTGATGAATTCCATGGACACCTCTTCCTACCTCTAGCTAGGAATAGATAGAGGTTATAAAAGACTTGGGGACTTAATTGTTTCACCCTTATTTTGCTAACAAACCATGAATTCTACCACAAACTTTTGGAAATATCATTTTATCCATTCCCAGAAAAAATCATGTTTGATTCGATGATAAGTCTTTAAGAAGCCAAAATGACCCCCTCTTTGGAGAAGCGTGGAGCTCGGATAGAACCCTATTTTTAAGGATTGAATTCTTACATATATATAATCAATCTTTATACCATAGAACATCTCCTTTCCATGTAAATTTTCTGACATTCTTGGATCTTGTTGGAGATTCTGAATGAGATTTTGTGTACCTGGGTCATTTTTCCATTTAGACCTTGCATCCTCTATCCAATCCTCCTGTAATATAGATATGGCACACAATAATGCCTGGGCAGATTCATCCTTCCGAGATAAAGCATCAACAACTACATTCTCTTTCCCTTTCTTGTATATTATCTCAAAATCATACCCCAAAATTTTTGAGACCCATTTCTATTGTTCTTTTGATGATAAATGTTTCTCTAAGAAGTATTTCAAACTATCATGATCTGTCTTTACTTTGAAATGTCATCCCATTAGATATGGTCTCCATTGCTTCACTGCATGAAGTATTGCTAACATTTCTTTATCATAAATTGGTTTAGAGATATTCTTACCTTTGAATTGGCATCTCTTGAAGTTAATGGGTCACCCTTCTTGCATGAATACTTCCCCATACCATACCACAAGCATCACATTCAATAATGAATGTTTTGAAAAAAATATGGGGTGGATAGAACTAGAGTGCTACACATGGCTTCCTTCAACTTCTCAAAGGCCATAGTAGCTTGCTCTTTCTAATGGAAAGAGTCCTTCTTCAATAAATATGTGAGTGGTGCTACAATGCTGCCATAATTCTTTACAAATTTATGATAATAACTTGTAAGCCCCAAAATCCTTGGAGATTTTTTAGGGTTTTGGGAGCCTTCCATTCAAGCATGGCTTTTATCTTGTTAGGATTCACTTTAACACCTTCATAAGAGACAATATGACCCAGATATTCAAACTCCTTGACACCAAAAGAAAACTTAGAAGGATTTGCATAAAGTTGATGTTGTTCAAGAGATTTCAACACCTTATTTACATGATGCAGGTGTTCCTCCCATGTTTTACTATAGATTAATATATCATCAAAGAACACTAAAAAAAACTTTCAAAGAAATGGCTTAAAGATGGAATTCATCAAGCTTTGAAATGTAGAGGGTGCATTTATTAGTCCAAAATACATTACCAAGATCGCATAGTGTCCTTCATGTGTCCTGAAGGTAGTTTTATGAATATCATCATCCCTATTTCTAATATGATGATATCCAAGATGAAGATAAATTTTTGTAAAGTAAACAAAACTATGTAACTCATCTAGAAAATCATCAATTACATGAATAAGAAACTTATCTTTAACTTTGTACTTATTGAGTTCCCTATAATCTAGACACATGCACCAATTTTCATATTTTTCCATACCATCACTATAGGAGAAGAGTAAGCACTTTGACTATGATGAATAAGTCCTACTTCTAACATCTCTTGAACTATCTTCTCAATCTCACTCTTTTACATATAGGGGTACCTATAAGGTCTGATGTTGGGTGGTTAACTCCCTAGTACTAGTTGGATGGCATGGTCATGGTCTCTTTTTGGAGGTAGACCCTTGGGCATTTCTCCAAACACCACTAAGTGCTCATCTATAACTGCTTGCATATCTATGGGTATAAATGTATTGGAATGATGTGCTTCCAATGAAAATAGTTGTGCCACAAACCCTTCTGCACCCTTTCTAAGCAATTTTTGCATCTGATGAGAACTTACCATCTGTGGGGACTTTTCTCTTAGTCCTTTTAGTTTAAAAGTCCTCCTATCTGGTTGAAATTACATGAAAAACTCTTGGAAATTCATTTCAATGGTTCCCAAGGTGGTAAGCCACTAAACTCCTAACACAATGTCTTCTCCTCCCATGGAAATGGCATACATATTGCTAGTTAGCAAGTAATCTCCCATGGTGAGATTAATGTTATGGAATTTTCCTAAACAACTAATAGTTTTCCCATTAGTGATCATGACTTGACATTCTGGAGCTAGATAAACAAAGTAGTTCAAGCGTACCGCCAACTTATGATTGATGAAATTGTGAGTACTTCTAGAATCAATCAAAACTGTTACCCTCTATTTTTTAAGAATCTAACTAATTTGAGAGTTTTGGGAGTGCTAATACCAGAAATTACATGGCATGATATTGTTGGTTGGGGATCTCCTAATTCCTCCTTTAGCTCTACCTCTTCATCTTCTTCATTTTCTTCTTCTTCAATAGGTCCCTCAATGTAGAACAACTTCTTTTTAGCATACTTATATCCTGGTCCAAATTTGTTGTTACAATTAAAACATAACCCTTTGGCTCTCTTTTCTTCAATTTGTTGAGGTGTCAGTCTCATTGGCCGAGGGAATGATGGTGGAAGGGTGTTACAATCTTTGATATTACTAACAGTTTGTTTCCTACCGGAAAGAAATTTTTCCTCTCGCCCTACTTGTCATGATCATAGAGTCTGAAACCTTATGAGTATTAAACATACGCAACTTAGTCTCAATTTTTTATTTAATACCCTCAAGAAATAATTCATTCAAATTATCTTCAGGAATATTTTCCAACCATAAGGAAAGGTTTTGGAATTGATGGATGTAATCTTTGAATGTTCCTATTTGTCTGAGCTTTGCTAATTGACTGAAATAATTCTCTAACACACTAGAACTATAGTGAAATTGCAACTCTTTAGTGAATATTGTCCATGTAACATTGAGGCCACTCTTTTTCCTTTGAGCACATAACCATTGATACCAAATGAATTGGTCAAGTTCAAGATACAACGATGCCATGGTAACCTTTTTCCCGATGGAATTTGATGAAGATCAAAGAAATTCTCCATCTGGTTAATCCAATTGAGTGGATCCTTTCCATCAAAATTACACATTTCCACTTTTGGAATCATGTTATGGGCTTGCAGAGTGTTTGTATTTGGATTGGTCATGTTTGCAGATCCACCCTGGCTAGTTTTTCTATTACTTTGACCTAAAGATCCACCCTGGTTAATATGAGTATGATTGAGTTGTGGCTGATTAGGAAGGATATGATGACCCATGATATTGTAACTAAATTTGTGAATGAAATCCTCCAATCATTGTCCAATATTTTCTACATCTTCTTTATTGGCCACTCTACACTCGAGGTTTCGCAATTCTAACTCAAGATAGTTGACCTTATGGTCAGTTGAAGTAAACCCTAACCCCGATGAATTTGTAGATACCGCTTCAATCTAACTCCTCAACGATTATCTCATCCTTATTAGGTGTTTTACATGCAGTGATGGGATTCTTTTTTCCTCTTGTCGAAGGCACAACCATGATGCCCCAAAATGGTAAGATTTAAGGATCAAGGTCAAAATTTAGGGTTTGGGATTTCAATAGGAATTTGGCAAAATTTTATAAAACTCAAAGACTAATCTCAAACTAATTTTTAATCTTCTTTCTATAAATGTAAATAACTTTGAAAAATTCCACAAATTGCACCCTAGGTAGCCGAATTATGAAAAAACATAAAACCGCTATAACTTTTGTAAAACAAGTCAAAATTTCTTTAAATTTTGAGGAAAGATTACTTGACTGATTTTGCCACAGCATAGAAAAATTTATAGAAAAATTAGCTACTTATTTTGAGATATGGACGAACCTTCAAAATTAGGGTTTGACGTAATGTTGGCTGAGTTCAAGCTCTGATACCACTTGTAATGTAATTACTTATATAAATCTGATTATTAGCATAAATATAACACCAATGAACATAATATTTCAGATAAATGATCTCAATGTGCAAAAAGAGTAGCTTAGCCACTTTGAGGGGGCAACCTCCAAACCAGGACAATAAGACTCAAATGTTGAATATGATAATCAACTACTACCTACTAACCCCTATATATACTATTCCTATGCTTATGGCCAACACCAAGGCTGACCCACTAATGAAAATATAACATATATGAAAGAGATACATAATGATAAGAAGTTATGATAGCCACAAGTCAGCTATATACATCTAATATAAGATATATGATTAAGGGCATAGCAGTTGGAATTTTGTTATGAATGTGTTTTATAGATCGTGATGTTCTATGTGCCCTCTCTATCTCCATTTCTGCACATTTTCATTCAATAGAGAGTTTCCCAATATTTTAGGATTTCTTCATTTTATGCATTTTCCTCTCTCCCTGTCTCTTGGAATTATGGGATAGGATTAGATAAGTGTATCTCTAGAATTAGAGATAATTGTAACATTATATTAGGAAGAGGAACTATCCTTCTTTGGAGGTCCATCTCAAGTAGAAAGTCCCACAACTTGAGAGATGGTGCAATGTTACCTAGTTACACTGATAGCTCATGCACATACACATGACAAATCAGAGGATTTTTTAATTTGGTGATAACACTTCCCTACTACAAAATACTTATCTTAATATACCTATCATGTCTATCCTTCTATCTAGCTTTCTTTTTTCTTGATTCCATCATGCAATCATGTGTCTATCATATAATTACATCAGTTTATCAATGCACTCCTCTACTAATTTTTCATTATCCAATCCTCCCGCACATGCAATACGTAAGGAAGGTAACATGAACTCCATGGGAAAAAATATCTCTGATCCAAACATGAGTTGAAAAAGGTGTGGCCTTATTCAAGCGCTTATATGTATTTATATATTCCCATAACATAGTTGAAACTTTATCATCCCAATATTTTCTTCCTACATCACATATCTTTGTCAATTTTTGTCCCGAATCTTATTCAAATATTTTGCGTACCATTGGCTTGTGGGTAGTAGGTGGTGTTCTTATGGTGAACTACCATGAACTCTACTAACAATATTCTTATTTTCTCATTCATGAAGTGAGTTCCCCTGTCACTAGTAAGGCTCAATGGACAACAATATCTACTAATAATTTTTTCTCATAGAAATCTTGTTGTTATTTCTACGATGTAATCCTTTGTAGGCACAACTTCTTCCCACCTTGTCAAATAATTTGTGCAGGTAATGTTATAATGTGCACATGTTCATTGTGCAGTGGTTTAATTGGTCTTACAAATTCAATTTTCTACTTCTCGAAAAAAATTCACTTTCTATTGGTCGCAATGGTATCTCATCTTGATTTCTTGGTTTACCTATCATTTGACAATGATCACATGCTTTAAAAATGCCTTCGTATATTGTGTATCATTGTTTATTTTGCATAGTGACCTCTAGCTATTCTACCATACACCTCCTCCATTCACTGTGTCACACTCATGTTCCAACACACACTTGTGTAAGACTTCATTTTTACCCATATTTTATAAATATCCTTGAATTAGTTGTTAAGGAATTGTGCAAATCTCTAGCTATGTATTCTCTAGGGTCTTCATACCTTCGGTGTAACTCATGTGCATAATAATACTACAATATCTTCTAAATCAGATGGTGTGTGGTGTATTCGAATAAATAAACATTTGGCATAGTTTCTTTTATGCTTTGCATGTCCTCACTAGAATTAATTCTTGACAAATGGTCTGGTCCTAAATTGATCTTTTCATGATTCACTATAACTAAGAAGTTAAATTCTTGAAACAAAAGGATCTAACAACAAATGCACCCTTGCAAAACTAGCTTATCAACCATATAATTAAGGGTCATGTGATCAGTGTAGAAGATAAACGGCATTGTTGGAAAATATTCTATGAACTTATAAAGTACGTACACCATTGATAATGATTCGCGCTCCGTAGTTTTATAATCCTACTCGATCGAATCAGTTTCCTACTTGAAAAATAAATATGATGATCTACATTACCTTCTCATGGCTGCACTAAAATTGCTCCAATAGCTACATCACCACATGAACATGAAATGGTTTATTCCAAGAATGGTAAGATAAGTGCGGTGTTTAGCTTCTCCTTTAAAGTCTCAAAATCTTGTTTTTGCACATCACCCCAATAGAATTTTCCATTTGCCTTTAATAATTCTTCAAGTGGTGTAGAAATATTTGCATACCCCTTAATGAATTTACAGTAATAACCATTATGTCCAAGGAATCTGTGCACTTCACTCTGATTAGTCAGCTCTTCCAACCCTAATATGACTACAATTTTGGTTAAGTCCACCAGCAATCCTTCCTTACAGATGATGTGTCTAATAAAATTCCCAAATAGTGTTGCAAAGATACACTTCCTAATATTCAAGGAGATGTTAAGTTGCATGCATATTTCAACTAGGTCATACACCATCCAATCATTCAATTAAACCTAAAGAAATTTATGAATGAAGTCTTGAAATTCCTTCACAACAATGCATGATAACACTACTAGCACATTCTTTATTCCAAAGGCCATAACTATGTAAGTGAAACATCCACATTTAGTTGTAAAAGTGGTCTTTTCATGCTCTTCATGTGTGATCTTTACATGGTGATGACCTGAAAATCTATTTGTAAATGAATAGATATTGTAACACCTTCTAGGATTTCCTCGGTGAACGGCATGGAAAATGGATCAATTACACATGAAGTATTCAAAACTCTATAATCAACATAAATCCTTATCCTACCATCCTTTTTAATGTTGATAATCATTGGGCTTGTCTTGTTTGACTCTTCAATGGGCTCAATAATTCCTGACTTCAACATTTTATTGATTTTTTCTTCACTTTGACGTGTAAATTAGGATGCATCTGTAATTCCTCTTCGAACCGGTCACGTGCCATATTTTAGTTTGATTTTAATTTCTCCTAATGAGGGATTCACTCCCTTTAATTTATGGTATCCTCTGGGAAACAAATCCTGAAAATTACACAATAGCTCAATGGTTTTCACTACCTCTCGGTTTAGACCAATAATCACTTCCTTTTGCTTGTCTTCGCCCAATTTTTACTTTCTTGGTCTTCAACAATACATGGTAGGTTCACGCTTGTTCATATTTTGATTCCAATACCTCACGTGCATCCTTTATTTACTTAGTATCTATATCTTATACTTTTGTGTCGTCTCTATCAAATAAACAATTTTTCTTTTCTCGTTTTATTTCTAAGCACACCCCAACAAGGTTTTCTCATATTCCACCATGTCTTTGTACGCTCCACTACCAAATTTCCTCTCTAAATAATTGAGTCACTAGTTCCCTAGCCTTCACCCTAGCCCCCAATGTAATACACCTCATTATCTACAAAGCTTCATGAACCGGTGGTTTAGTAGAAAAATAATCAAAAGTATGGATGATACCTAAAGTCGGGTTGCACTAATTTAATGTCTCCTTCTTGAGCTTGATATGTATATACCAATAATTCATGCAACCACGCTAAGTGGAATAGAACTTATGTACCCATAGGGATGGTGGTAGGGCATCTTACCCTATCATCTAATTCCTCTCACAATTGTGAACATGTACCATGGTAGAATTACTCCCATCATAATCCTATAATGGTAAAGGGATATTATTCAACCTTGTCAAGAAGGCTACTATGATCTTGCACCAACCAAGTAAGTTGTATTTATGCGTAGCCCACCAAAGATGATGTGGTCCCACACAATGTGTATACCAACATGTTTTTATATCCCCTCATTGCACCACTATTCTTCCATCGCGCATAAGAATGATTCAATATTTTCTTCTCCTTCTCTAGTATAATTTGAAAATATGACCTTACACAACCTCCGATTGGTCATAATATAATCACCCTTGTCACTCTTCCTTGAACCTCACGACCAACCATTTTGTAAGTACCGTGAGCCCAATTATCACAAATCACACTAGTAGTATCATTTATGGACTGTGCATCTTCTTATTGAAGTACGTCCTGCTTTGATGGCTCAACATTCTCAAGGTCATGCATTGTATGTGCATAGATTCGATTGATATATTTTTCATTGATGGGATCTATGTAAGGAACAATATTTTTATTATCCATTGGTATGTCAACATGCTCATCCTTGTTCTCAGAACTCATGTAACACTTGTTAAAAATGTAAGTCTACATTATCTGCTTCGTAGCTCCAAGACAAAAAATCACCCTTGAACTTGGATCCTTGAATGGTGATAAAATCATCCTTCAATACCCCAATGGGCATATCCCTTATCTTGTTAGGCATGTCCAACACATTTTAGGATGGATGTAATGGCAGCATTCCCATCTAGTTCCAAGAATCAAGTGTGAGGACACTTACTTCCGCGTCTGCTTTAATGAGGATATTACTTACCAGTCACCCATTAATCACTGCATCTAATGTGATTTCTTTGTCATATTCATGATCTTGTGGTGGTAAATTGGCATGAAGAATCTAGCACTCCCTTTCTACACCTACATGTGGTATCTTGTCCCATAACCATTATCCCAACAATGATATGATATTCTCATACATGATCATTCTACATACCTCTCTAAGATCATCCACATCATTCTAAGGTAATTCTGAATTCTTTTGCATTCCCTTACATGTGTTTTCTTCTTCTTTCAGATTGTATCTCTCCTTATAAATCCCTAATGACACTCATAGTCTATTGATATACTTCCTTTTATTTGCATGTTTATGGATACTTTGTATGAATAACATCCTCCCTTCTAATGAGTGGTCTTGATCTCCCTTTCTCATGTGTGCACATGCCACCTCTGCATGCATAGTGACCAATAATGGTTGAGGTTCTGCTACATTTGAATTCTTAGGCATTTGTTGCCCCGACTCAACACATTCAACCTTAATCATAGTTGGTTCCTTATCCTTTTTGTTTTTTCACATGTGGGCATACAAATCCATACAATCTTCAACCTTATGTTCCTTGCCACAATATGCACATGTTTGATTCTTTAAGAACTCGCATTGATAGTGATTAGGTGACCCATAAGTGTAACAGGTTCCTTGTGTGACCCGTCCTTGGCCACTATAGCCTCTTCCTTAGTATCCACCTCAAAATCCTCCATTACCATTATTACCCCTCATTATTATGTCCTTCTTGCTCCTACAAGCTACTCTCTACATTATTTTGCACAACCCTATTTCACAAGCCTCATGAATCCGATCAATAAAATGACAATTGGTTGTGTCATGAGTGTGTGCATCACAAATTTTACAATATATGGAAACATTATTCTGCATAGCACATTGTAATAGTGGAAAATTATGGACATCATAGTTTTTATAACAAATTTTACAAGTTTTCAATAGTGTGTGCACATTTCTACGCAAATAGCTATCCTTCAAGTTCCCTTCTATTTCACAATCAATACACAAAAGTCTACTATGTGTCTCATGAGCTGAATTGGCAAATAAATTTACCAACTAAGTAGCCATTTTTGTGATCTGGGCCTCAAGGAATGGAATTACCCCTATGTCTATGCATTCAACCCCTTCTACCTATAATATTTCTTCAAAATCCTTGCACGGTTTGGTAAATGGCTTATATGATATTGCCCTTCAAAAAGGTGTCAAGCAAGCCTCCTACAAACCATTGTGCATGTTAAATATAATGGATATCATAAAAAATATTGGAAAGCAAGGTCTTGAAATGTGCATCATATTCCCTAACACTCTCAAGCAAACCCTACTTTATATCTTTTGGCATGCTAATGCTCGCTTCTCAAATTAAGGTATATAGAACTCGAAAAGAAGGTGACACACAACACATCATATTATATTGTTGTCGATGTGGATCATACTTCCTACACGGATCTGAAATGGGGTTTCAAACTGACTAGCTTTCGATCCGGGGTTGTTATTCCATCTTCCTCCATAAGCGTTCACAATTGTGAATAATCTTGGCTACATCTTCCACACCTTGATATTCTAGAAAATGAAGGTACATCTCAAATAATATCTATGGGGTTTGTTATCATGGTTGTTGAGGTTGTTGTGTTGGTTTTTTTGGTCCTTATCCATGGGTGGGGCCGATCTTGAACCTAAGCTGCCACTAGGATTTTCTCCACGTGGTGGAGGACCTGAGCCTCTCAAGCCTCCTATCACAACTTGGGGGCATGTAGAAGTACTACCTTTCGTTCCCGTAGTAGTGTTAAATTACACACCAATTGTTTGTCCCAATAATCCACCTCTAGGATTACCTCCAATGGGTAACATGACATTGGTTGTGCCTACAAGATTACTTCTAAAAAATTTGTCCAAGCATGGGAGCCCATTGTGATGCCTTTACCTATTGCACCTCTTATGCTGATACAAAGATGTGTCTACCTATATCTCTAGCCCAACGTGGTAATCCTTTATTTCCTTCTTGCTCACCATCGCTATGATGATCCTCTATAACAACTTCAAATTTATATGGACCATGCCCAAGGGCTAGGTTTTCGATGGGTCAAATTCGTTCCAACGGTTCTCATTATCTCCTTAGACTCACTTTCATCAAATCTTCAAGGGGTCCTTCTACTACGCATCCCTAATATTAGAAATACATGATCCTGTCATCCATTGTCTTCTGCAGTCGCTCATCACTTCCACAAAACATCATTTCTCTCAATCTTGGCACCTCTTCAATTGCCCTTTCTCGTGCATCATTATGCATGCACAATTTTTCTTCTCTATCTCTATCTTATGCTTGGCAATGCTAAATCTCTAGATTTGCATAAATAAAATAAGCAATAATTAATTAAAATCAACACATGAAATGAAAACTACAAAAGATAGAAACCAAATGTAAATAGAATGGAGCAATTTCTATTGAATATGAGAGGGAATTTTATATAATTGCTTGCTCCTAAAATCATGGATTCAAGTCTTATCATGTTATCCATGTATCTCTCCTTTATTCCCTAGTCTTACTCCTAATCCCAAGATATTCTCACACATTCCTATCTCTATGAGTTGTGCATGACAACTAATTATGCACTCTCATTTATTATTTTATAAATATTAACAACTATTACTACCAAATAACCCAAACCACTCCTAAGTGTTCACACTATGAACAATATTTTTGTAACAGTCACCCCATTAGTGTGAACATGGAAAAGCTATCTCCTATACCCGATTGTGATCTACAAATAAATGAAGGTTTTCAATGAGTACCAACAACTCAAACAATGTGAGGTTTTCAAATAGAACATCCAACTCGAGAAAATGGTTTTCTATTGGAACCAACCACTATATAGTAGCATACATTATTTTGCTCATATCATTGTTTCTAACTTAGAGGGATTACAAAATAGAAATTACGCTCATGCAGGAGATTTAAACAGTAATGTTACTTCGCTCATTAGTACAACATAAATTAAACACACCACACAACAAAAATAAAATTTCACCAATACCATGAAGCAATCTCTTTGTTGGTGACTAACAAGAGATGCCAATTTTCCTCCATCCTCCTATGCCTCCATCCTCCATCGTGATGTTGCTAACTCAACTGAATTTTTCTTTGAGGATCATTTTACAATTATATTGGGTGTCGGTTTCAACTGATAATTCACTCTTATAATAATAACCAGCTTTATATTTAACCAAAATAATAAATCATATCGAGTTTTATTGCTTTGAAATCACTCGCTATTTTTTTACAAAATAATCAAAAATGTCGAATTATTTCCATGATTTCTCTTAAAATAGGAAATGGGTTTCGTAATATTTTTAAAAAAATTCCATAATACAAATAAACAAACCCAAAAAAATTTTGAAAATTGAATCTGGGTTTTTGAGAAAAACATGAATTACCAATTGTTTTTGTTTAAGATCGAATCCATAAAATGTTGATGGAAGCTTTAAAACTCTCAGATTTGCATCCTTGAGGCTGCGGTTTTGTCCTACAACCACTCTCATAAATCTTCCTAACCTACTCGATTCCAGATGATGTTAAATCTCTAGATTTGCATAAATGAAATAAGCAATAATTAATTAAAATCAACACATGAAATGAAAACTACAAAAGATAGAAACCAAATGTAAATAGAATGGAATGATTTCTATTGAATATGAAAGGGAATTTTATACAATTTCTTGCTCCTAAAATCATGGATTCAAGTCTTATCATTTTATCCCCATATCTCTCATTTATTCCCTAGTCTTACTCTCAATCCCAAGATATTCTCACACATTCTTATCTCTATGAGTTGTGCATGACAACTAATTGTGCACACTCATATATTATTTTATAAATATTAAAAACTATTACTACCAAATAACCCAAACCACTCCTAAGTGTTCACACTATGAACAATATTTCTGTAATAGTCACCCCCTTAGTGTGAACATGGGGAAAGCTATCTCATGTACCTGCTCATGATCTACAAAGAAATGAAGGTTTTCAATGAGTACCAACAACTCAAACAATATGAGGTTTTCAAAGAGAACCTCCAACTCAAAAAATGGTTTTCTAGTGGAACCAACCACTACATAGCAGCATACATTATTTTGCTCACATCATTGTTTCTAACTTAGAGGGATTACAAAATAGAAATTATGCTCATGCAAGAGATTTAAACAAGAATGTTACTTCTATTCATTATTACAACATAAATTAAATACACCACACAACAAAAATAAAAGGTCACCAATACCATGAAGCAATCTCTTTGTTGGTGACTAACAAGAGATGTCAATTTTCCTCCATCCTCCTATGCCTCCATCCTCCATCGTGATGTTGCTAACTCAGCCAAATTTGTCTTTGAGGATCATTTTACAATTATATTGGGTGTCGATTTCAACCGATAATGCACCCTTACAATAATAACCAACTTTATATTTAACCAAAATAATAAAGCATATCAGAGTTTTATTGCTTGAAATCACTCGCTATTTTTTTACAAAATAATTAGAAATGTCGAATTATTTCCATGATTTCTCTTAAAATAAGAAATGGATTTCTATAATATTTTGAAAAAAATTCCATAATACAAATAAACAAACCCAAAAATTTTTAGAAAATTCCGAATCTGGGTTTTTGATAAAAACATGAATTACCAATTGTTTTTTTTTAGATCAAAATCTAGAAAAATGTCAATGGAAGCTTTAAAACTCTCATATCTGCATCCTTGAGGCTGCGGTTTTGTCCTACAATCACTCTCATAAATATTCCTAACCTACTCGATTCCGATGATACTAAATCTCTAGATTTGCATAAATAAATTAAGCAATAATTAATTAAAATCAACACATGAAATGAAAACTATAGAAGATAGAAACCAAATGTAAATAGAATGGAACAATTTCTATTGAATATGAGAGGGAATTTTATACAATTGCTTTCTCCTAAAATCATGGATTCAAGTCTTATCATTTTATCCCCATATCTCTCCTTTATTCCCTAGTCTTACTTCCAATCCCAAGATATTCTCACACATTCATATCTCTATGAGTTGTGCATGACAACTAATTGTGAACACTCATATATTATTTTATAAATATTAAAAACTATTACTACCAAATAACCCAAACCACTCCTAAGTGTTCACACTATGAACAATATTTCGTAACACTTGGACCAACATCATCCTTCCTAAATCGGCTTCATGCCCCTACACACGATGGATTTTTATCCTGTTATAGGTAATTTATTCATCCCCTAGATCAATCATCAATATATTTATAGCCAATGATAGTGCCTACACATAAGATCCTCTAAGTTTGTGCGAAACTAGAACTTTGCTTCTTCCATATACGAGTATGTCAAAATTGAGTAGTCCAAGGTATAATTGTGTAGTGCACCTTTCCACCAATGGTCTACAACACACGTTAATAGGTCATCCAAATCAAATAGTTCTTGGTAATTATCCTAGCTCCACACTTGCTTCTTTCCTAGCTAAAAACCCATGTTGTGTGCTTAAGCTAATAGCCAATTGTACAATTCTAATGGGAAGAAACTAAAGAAATTCTGGTATAATAAATCATATAAGTTTTCTTCTACCCAATTATGCACATTAAAATATTTTCGGTGTTATATCTTTGAGTAAATTCATCCTAGTCATCATCCACCCAACGCTTAATGTTCTCTAGTGATAGCTGAAATACCATGTGCACGCCACATCCTGATGAGTAGAATGAAAAGAGGTCCTGAAAATGGAACCAAAATGTTGGAGTCTATTATCCAACACTTCACAAGGTCGGGAACACTATCACTTCACCTAGATAGATGCCTGACGCTCACCTAAAGCATGTGCAACTTATCAAGTTCTTCTTTTGTTTCACTGGTCAATATGTGGTTAGCATACTTAACCATTATAACATGAATGAAGATAACAACACAATATAGTAAAGTCAACACATATAATAAGGAAAGTACTCAATATAGACAATTAACCATAACATTTGGATCTCTATTATATCACTTCCATCGTTAATAACCATAACAATCGATAGATAATTTTCCATCATAAGTATATTCCATTCCAGTAAAAAAACTCATCGATTACATCCATAAGTTGATTACATCCATGCGCACATACATAATAATCACATACACAACACATTTAACGTGCTTATTTTCTTAACATAAAGTGTAACACTTATTTATATATGGTAGGAACTTTCCCTTCACTACTTAGGTGTGTTAATCCTAATAATAGACTTCCTACTTATATGTTGCATGTTTTTTACACTTTTTATTTAGTTTTAGATCAAGCTATAAATATCTCAGCCTCATCCATGCTTTAATTCTATAAATATATGTCTTCCTTGTATGTGCTTTACCTTTTCTTTGCCTAATTCTCGGATCTTTCTTGCATCTTGCTATGCCATTTGTGATTTTTCCTATTTTATCCTTAGCTCAAATTGGCTAAGTCCTAAAACCCCTATGCATGTGTGCTCCTTTCTGCATTGACCTCCTTCTCTAATTTACATGCACCTTCACTCATTGACCTATCTTTTCTCCCTTCTTACGGATGTACTTTTGTTGGGTCCTGGTCTTTTATGTGTCTCTCTTTTACCCGCACGTGCCCTCTTTTTGCAACCTTCATCCTTTGTGCATGGTTAATACTTGACCATTTTTTTCTACCTAATAATAATCCTAGAAATATTTTTCATTCCTTTTAACCTAGCTACATAAAACCCATATGTTACTCAAATTTTAATGTAGCTAATGAATAAATTCAAATTAATCAATGTTATAAACCAGATTTACCATGTCAAATTGCTAAATGCATATTCAATGGATAAATTTAACTTGTTGAAAGTTGGATTAATTGAATCTAAATATGCATATGCATAATTTAAAAAAAAGAATTACTAAAGGAAATTTAACATGTAATACAACAAGCATTGAATATTATAAACTCAAAATATCTAAATCAGAAATGGGAGATTGTAATTCAAACAAAATTCAGTTTGCATGAGTTAAATTTAAATTGGCTCACCTTCATTCATCAAAAATAATGTCCTCTCTTTGTAAGATTAGAGGTGGGTCTATTTATAAAATTTGGGGAGTTCTTTTATCGTCTAATTTAAATCGTAATTAAAACATACTTAGGAATATTGCTAACAACTAGCCATTCAAAAATATCCTAACTAATTTTTGTTAGGATAATTACAAAGGTGGCTGAGGAAAATATGATAAAATAAAAAATTAACCAAGGACTTATTATGATTCTTGCTTAATTATGGAGCCTTTCATGACTGGGTCTACTTGTGAAGGATCCTTTTGTGTTGGATTAGTTAAAGTTTCCCCTTTTCCTATGGTAATGAAGTCTTCCTTGCAAACCTTGTAATCCCTTTCAAGCTTTACCAAGTCCACTATTGGCTTTCTAAAGAGTATGAGAGATTTATCAAGTAAGTCCTTCCATGTGTATTTGGATTTTCCCATAATTTCCTTTACATTTTCTATTTTCTATACCTTCTCCCTAGTCTGAGACACAATCTTGATGATCTAGGAAGCCTCTGTCTCATTTTCTTATGCTATATTTTTTCAAAACTTTGTTAAAAATTGATTTAGTAGTTCAACAAACTCAGTGGTAGACACTAATTCCTCGTCTTCCTTGAAGACCCTTGTCATGGATGCATCTAAATTAGTTGACTTGCTCTTGAAATTACATCATCTAGCTGTGAAGAAAGTTTTACCATTTGGTCATTACATTCCCTTAATATTTTTCTTGTGTGAGTGGAATATGTTTGGTATATACCAATATCATCCATAGTCACAATTGCAGGTCTTTTCATATCCCTTCCTCAATTACTTGTGCCATTATTCTTATAATTTTCTACATAACACCCATATTTTTAGTGATGTTGTTGGCCTTTTTCAAGAGACATGTTCCTTCTTTTCATCCTCAATGCATTCTTTAATAACATCATAAAAGCTCATTTTGGCTTCTTCAACATCTAAAATAGTTCTCTAAGGAACACTTTGGCGTTGACTTGAGTTTCAAGCTCTTTGCTTCTAGCTTGTACTCCTCTTAATAACTCTGCTAATAATTAAGTTGAGGCCCTTATATAAGACAAGGTCCTCTTCATATTGGGTTACTTGGGAACCTTTGGCTTTTATTTTCTTTGTAAGAGAGAATAGGTCCTATGATGTCTCATGTCAAATAATAGCCTATTGTGTGGACATTCTATTTCTAGTCACCCTCTTCAAGGTCTTTTTTCTATGATTGAATTCAATATTTATTAAGGGGTCTTATTAATCAACCCATTCTCATTATCTCCTATGATAAATCATGGTTTGTTCTACCCAATCTTATTGAGGTTGATGAGGGTGGTAGGGGTATTCTAAACTAGCTCTGCTTGCACTTTTGGGTGGAACCACTCGCTTGCTTATGTTAGTTCCTCTTCTTTTTCTGAAGAAGTTAAGTAATAGGAAACTAAAGAAGGACCTTCACTTGGTTTGGTCATGACTTCTTGAATCTCTATAACTTCTACCTCTGTTATCTCTAGGAGAGAATGAGAGGAATTTTGAGCTAGAGACTTACTAGGGTAGATCTGAATAACCCAATGAATTTCTCTTTGTGAAGTCCTTTTTATTGTTCTTCATGGAGGAGGAACTACCCCTATTTTTTTCATGTTCTATTGGATTAGGCTATCATATATTTGGGTGATTCATACCCAGTCATTGACGTCACCTCATTTGCATAATTGATGTAGAGAAAATGACCAAATCAAACAATAAACAAGATTTAGATCATCATCTTGCAAGAATCATGTAACACCTCATTATTATGCTTCATCAAAGTAGGGAAAATTTATTTTACCCATTTAATTATCTTTATGCCTTCAATAATTTTAACATGCAGCAATTAAAATATAGCATTAATTAATGTTCCAAATCCATCTTGACAACCTATGATAACCGTGTGCAATTGTAAGGGTTCAGATCCTACTTGATCCCCTTTCAATGCTCTACATGAGCCAATATACCTAGTATATCATTTGGTTAGAACTTTTAAAGGTACAGAGAACCATGTGTATCTTCTTAGTGTCAACTTCCCACTCACAACATAGTTAAAAATAAGTAGTGACAAATAATGTAATCATTCATTTGCAATACTATGGCCATATTTTTGGCATTGTGCTAGCAAACTTTGTTTCGTGACTACACGTAAGCCACATGACACATTTCTTTTCCATTTCATCACACAATCATCTCAACATAGTCATCAAGATTATTTTCCATGGTTTTCTTATTAAGATACGCTTGTTCATTTTAATTTATTTATTAACATCATGTATGCCTTCATCCTATGGATAGGTTAACTAAGTTTCATGATGATATCCAAATCACGTTAGAGGTATGCAATGATCTCCATGAGTCATTGCATAAATTAGAGGCACCCATTTCCACATGATCATCAACTATATCGGTTTCCAATTAAAATACTAGTAAAGTCAAGTAACATACTTTTAATCATTTCATAGAATTATTTAAGATTCATTAATTCCCATTAGCTTACTTAGGACATATAGGTACATCTACACATTTTTCATGAGACCCAAAAGTACCTTTGTACTTCATTATGTATCGATGCGCTTATATCAAATGAAAATTATACTTAATCATGTAATTATATGTCACTTCTATTAGAAGACAAGAGCTTGATTTGTATTGTTTCCATCATATAATTTGATTTATATCATCGTAATTATTTAGGTCAATAGATATAAGTTTAGAACTTCTAATTATCTCTTTAGTATACATTCATAAGTTCTTGCTTCCATTACTATTTATGCATATTTACTTACCTTAAGCATACTTAATCATCCTTAAGAAATCTAAGGTCATGTGGACAGTAGTATGATTCACACTATTTCATACTTTAAAAAAGAGTTAGATTTATTAGACATACCTGTCGTCATTTTGTACTAGGTTCTATTATAACCTTACTGTCCACCAACTTAAGGAACCATGATAGAGGTGTGTATTGGTCTCTTCAAGACACTACATAATGTGTGCACCTCATATAACATGCTAATCAACTATATTAGTCTACGATATAAGGTTATGTTTAGGCTAGTGCAAGACTTAAAGCATTTGATAGCGTCAAATAAACAATGTTACTACCCATTAGCAGTACTAGGTTTATTTAGTTTATGTATGTTAGATATGAGATCCCTTTTATGAGTCATTAATGTACTTTTATACTTGATGATATTACATTGTATCTTCTTTCATACTTTAATGTAGTAGTATAAGGTTTGTTCATATGATAATACATCTATTCCTTTGAAGTGTAAGTTGTTGCCATCAAAGGCAAAAGTTTTGACTCGAATAGTTAAACATATCATTTAAATTATAACATCTTGCTTATCTAAGATGGTCGTTATAAGTTCGTCACTTATGATTATCTCTCGAGTTATTCCTTCTTATGTTCTTGTTTATATTATTATTTTTCTATTTATTCATTTATTATGATGACATCATAAAATAGATAGCATTATTCTAATTAATCAATCACGTTATATTATATTGTTATCTTTTTTGATAAACAAGTATATATATTTGTAAAGATAATTTAATCAATACCGATAACACTCAAATATAAACTCATAAGTAACACTTGATTATTAAGAAAAACTCCCAAACAAGTCATAAACATAACCATAATGATCTAAATAACCTCTTTATTCTCATGTCAATGATTGATGATTTTTATTACAAAATCACAACTCGATTAATAAAGAGGATCATAATTTACAAAAGCTTATTTTCCTTAATAATGGCGAGATAATTATTTCACATTCCAAATAAATGCTAGAACATTAATTTCATTCATACAATATGGAAAAAAATGATCAATGCAATTCATGATATCTTTCTTTAATCAACTTCAATTTCCCTTCATCCCTCAGTAACTAAAAATAATAGTTCTACATGGTCATCCTTAAATGAAATCACCCGGTATCATCACTCATAACCATATTATTACATTAAGAAAATTAGAATATTTGTAAATTTATATATACTCTAATCAACCTCATATCAATTTTCTATAAATCCCAAGGTACCTCTTACTTCTAATTTAGTCCAACAATGTCGATGGGGTGGGAGTGGTGTGGTCAAGTCACACATTTATGTGCTTGACCACCTAGGTTCAAATCACCCCGAGGTATGATCCTCTCGAGGTGGTTTTTTCATTAGATGCCGCTTCTTTTCTCACTGTAATCATAGTGCGTTAGTTTCTTCACTCACTATTGTTCTATCTTGCAGGTTCTTTCTTCATTTAGACCATTACATCACTCGTTGTGGTTGTTGTATTCTCGTTTTCTTCACTTTGCAGCTTTCTTCACTCATTATGGACATTGCATCATTTTTTATTCACTCAAACTACTACTTCACTCATGAAGGTCACTGCATTCTCGTTCAGGATTCACTCTCGAGATTTCTTCACTCGCCATAGATGTTACATCACCATTTATGGTTAAAGGGTTTCTTCATTCAAATTACTTTTGTTGGTTCCCATCATTTTAACAAAGGTTTTGGATCCTCTCAAAATCCTCATAAATGTAAAAAGATGTGGATCCCCTCAAATTTACCCTCTATATAATACAATTTATTCCAACAAAGAATCTAACAATTCATCACGTTAATCTTTGAAAACCCCGATATTAATATATCAAACTAAATCCATTCATAAAAATTAAAGTCTCAATAATGTAATACAAAAAGAACCAAATTCACACCACACCGCAATCAATTTAATTTCAAAAACCACATTTTCCAACCTCAAAGTCTTAACACAAACATCTTCAATCTTAGGGACAAAGAAGATATAAAGAAAGATAGTTACATATCAGGTTATCAATGTAACCCTTTTAAGCACATCCCCATAAATCTCTTTGCAGGTGGTATCCTATTAAAGTATTACTATCGAGAAGATTAATAACAATGGAGTGTTAAGGTATCTTCCATAACCGTTACTTAACTACAACGTAAGCTATTTTGAAATAGTTCTAGATTTCTAAAGGAAGGTGATGTCCCATAATAACAAAAACTTCCTAGAAGAAAAATAAGACACCTTTCCTTAGCTTGAACAAGCTAAAAGTGCACTTTAGGATTCTCCCCGAGAGCTCACAAGAGAACTCAACTCTACTCAATCTAGTAGTACAATTAATTCATGTGTGATAATGATTATGATCCCTTCAAGACATATTCCACAATTTCCTAACTCTATTAAGGCTATCAAGGTTATTACCCGGCTTGAATGAACTTAAACATAGATATTAATTCATGGAATTTTTCAATTAAACACACTGTTGTTTATTAATGTTGTATACACTAAACTACCCAAAACTAAGTGGGTTGTCATTTTCATCCTACTTGGTAGGGGAATAGACTCCCACCACTAAGTTTGAAAATTCCATACTTATTGAAGACCATAGGTAGTGAGGGTCTATTTCCTAATACCCTACAAAAGTGAAAGCAACCACGGAAAAAAAAATATCAGCCCTCCTATTACACCCGGTTCACATGCAATCAAATACAAATCACAATAACCTTGTTATATCTGAATCTTTACCCATGTTAGACAAGTAAGAACAATGATTAAAACCCAAAACTACATTCCCTTTACACAATATGATTTCCTATCTAGATATCACATTAACTCCTACCGGTATGAGCTTTAATTTCTTTCCATTTAAAAAAATGCTTGACAGAGATATAGAGAACTCATTAATAAACTAAGTTTTAGAATGAATAATAGGTTATACTAAGGAGACCATGCCTATAGATTGAGATAGTCTCTATAATTTTATTCCTATATTTTTCTCTGAAACTTCCATTGCAACTTTCTTCAAGATTTTAGTAACGTGAGGCACAAATTGTTCCCGATTATTCCAGTTTATAGAATTTTAAACCTTTGAACTAAAAATATAATATTTCATTTAGCTAAAAGGATCCAAGAATAACTCCACAAAAACTGAAAGAGTGTAAGACAAGGGTCTGGAAGGAATACACGTGCATCAAACAATTGTAATTCACCAAGAAGGAGTTGCAAGATAAAGCAAGAAAACTTTTGAGAAACAATGTGCATGCATATGAGAGCTCAAGATTCAAAAATGGAGTGGAATGGAATGCTCTTAGATTACCATGGACCAAAGAAGAGGAGTACAAATAGGGGAGTAAATGTGTAACTCCCATGTAAGAGAATATCCCTCCATAATGGAGAAGAGGAGATACTTTCCCAAATGGGAAGGTAACTCCTATGACACACTTACACATATGACAAATTCTATAAGAGAATATGTCATAACTAAGATGAAACCTAGATCCATGTCCACCTAAGTGAGATGACTCACTCGGTGAGGTGGAATAACACTAAATAATAAAGTGATAAAAACACCTACACCAACACCCCCCTTCATCGATACTAGGATGGGGCTAGGTAAGTCAGAAAAACACACAAGAAATGGGTCCTAGAAATAAGCCTGATGAGGTACCCATGAACAAAATGTCTCAAGTAGGGAGGAAAAACCCAGTGGGAAAAATCTCAACTTACAAGAGATAGCAAAAACTCTCCTAAACTACTAAGAAGAAGGAGAGAAGAAGAAGTCTATCCAACCTCCCAAGAAGATGATCCAGTCACGAGCCACCCTGTGCTAAGTGAAGAGGAGGAAGAAGACCCCCAAAGTGCCAAGGTGTTGTTCCAATCAAGGGAATAATGCTCCATATGTGAGGTGGAAAATCTAGCTACTCCATGAAGAAGTGTAGATCCTAAAGTAGTGGCAATGAAGGAAGGTGGAATGCCCTGAACCTGTGAAGAAGTGTACCCAATGCCTAATGAGTCTTGAATCATAGTGCCTACTCCCTGAAGTGTATGAGGTGGACCAAAAGTGGGTAGATCAAGAGACAACTCCTTAATATGTGGTAAGTGATAAGTGGATGGTGGAGGTGGGTCCCCATCATCATGGAAATCAACTATTCTAGAAGAGATGTCCACAACATCATAAATGGGTTCAGAAGTATCCTTAAGTCCTGCTGAGTCAGATGAAGAATCTGAAGGAGGAGTAAAGTGAGAGAATGAGTACAATTGAGTGTGATGGTCATCTATACCAACTACAACAATAGTATCATTATGAAGCTCCCTAACATAAACTGAGTCCGAAGTGAACTCAACTCGCATGCCCTGTCCAAGATGAGTGATCTGATAGACTGAAAGAAGGTTTGTTGAAAGTAAAGGGATACTTAAAACATTATTGAAAGTACCACCACTTAATTCAATTTACCCTCTTCCAAAAACATGTGTAGTGGTGTTGTCACCAAGCTGAATAGAGGACATGTCACATGGCTCAAGTGAATCAAACTCAATGTCTAATGATGCCATGTGATGAGTTGCACCCAAATCAATGATCCATGTAGGGGTAGGTGGCACAATTGTCACTAGAGATCTTCCCTTTGGTTTCTCCTTGTTGGATTCTTTTAATTTTTCTTTCTCTTGTACTTTCTCTTTTTCACTCTCTTTTTCCTTAGAACTATCGTGGGATGATGAAGGTGTTTTGAGAGAATCTAGAACTCCAATATTGTGCTTCTCAAGTAGATTAGTGAGGAGATAAATATTTTTCTTCAAGAATTTTCTTCATCATGCATTCCTTTGCAGTATCCACATTTGATTAGTTCTCTGGGAGGCTTGGAGATGGAAGAGGAAGTGGAAGATTTTTTTGGGTTTGTCCTTCTTTTCATGATCCTGTTTCTTCTCCTTAGAAGCTTTCTATTTTTCCTTTACAATAATGAGAGCATGGGATTTTGTGGATTTCAAGGTGCCCATTTGAATCAATTTATTTTGTTCCCTGATCAAATCTGTAATAAACTCATCAAGAGAGGGCATAGACCAACTTTTCCCAAGTGCCCTTTTTGTTGCATGGAAGGTGGAGACAAAAACAAAGTATTCAGGGCCAAGTTTTGCAAGGACTGATAAAATGAGTTTTGATTCCTTTTTCTTGAATCCACAATCTTCTAACTACAATCTAAGTGATATGAATTTGGTGAAGAAGTCCTGAAGGGTGTCAAAATCACAAGGATTAAGACTTATTAGGTTATTCTCAAGTTCATGTCCTCGCATTTCATCCTGTTTCCCAAAAATTTGTTTGAGAATTTCTAGAATCTCTTTGGGTGTTGAGGAAGAGGAAATGTGAAAACGTAGCTCTGGAGATACACACATGGTCATGAACCCAATGGCTTCATCACACTTATCAAGCCACTTTTCTCTCTCTCTTTCATCATCGGGTTCAGCTTACAGACCGGTGGCAATGCGGAATAATTTTTTTCCTTTTAAGGCAGTGTTCATAGCATTCAACCATTCTTGATAGTTGAATGGGGTGAGCAAGGGAACACCATGATTATCCATGACAAAAAAGGAAATGCGTAAAAGGAAAAAAATGATTACCCCCAAATGTGGCACTTTATAACATAGTGTGTTTTACAAAAATGATATTCCCATCATGTAGTGTGTGAAAAAACATGCAATTTTGACTAAAGAAGTGCTCAAAAACGAGCAACGAGTCAAAAGTTATGGCTTTAAAAGGATTCCCACAACTGATAAGGAAAAGCTAGTAAGCCCTACAAAATATTAAAAAGGTACCCAAAACACATCCAAAAGGTATCGTGTTTGTGCCGTTGAATCAAAGCATCAAATTTTAGAAGGGGTTTGTTTTTACTACGAGGGGGGATTAGCCTCCTGCCAACCCCAGACCTCACCCTCCATCTTCGACACTCAAAGGAAGATGTAAAAAAGGAAACCCAAGCTTATTTAAAGCCAAAATGAATGTTTTTTTGCCTTGAAAACATAAAAAAGGAACAGTTAAGACCTGAGGAGTGACAGAGCACTAGGTAGAGAGGTGGGTTTGTACTGAGTAGGTTCATTGGTTGACCACCAATTAGCGGCTTTGCACAACTTGTCAAGACTTGTCACAAGTCATCCTTAAGCTATCTCGGTGCAAAGGAGTGATGGTAGGTGGTTTGAAACCACTTGAACTTCTATGAATACGTCCAACGCAGGACCCAAAACTGAGTGTGCACGGAGGACTCCAACGTAGGTCGTAGGGTAGTAAAGCTACGTGGAGTTAAAGCCACGTGTTGACCGCTGAGCAGAGAGAAATGGCTAAGTAGGGAATATTGTAGTGTGCAAAGATCTCGAGGTAGAGGAAAAGACATGGGGCAAAGTATTTTGAATACGATGGGCAGTGATAATGCAACCAAGTTTCTAGCAGAGACAATCATGACCATGCATACAAGCCAAATGAAAACTGCGAGGAAGAAGCCCGAGTCTGGAGTCTACCACGATCATGCAAGTTGGGAGGATGGTGGAAGATAATTCTAATCAATACGGTGTAGTGCCAGCAGAAGAGATTATGCAGCAATGGATGAAACCCACCAACGTACATAGAAGAAGAAGCCTCAATGCATGCAGAGTGCAAAGGTGTAGCCTTCTCCGGCCAAAGGGAGATCAAAATCTTCGCAGAAGAAAAACTCAAGCTGACACTCAACACTTCAAGTAAAACATTAGCACGTTGGAACCTACAATTTTCTAACACTCAACAAATGTAATACAAGAAAGGAGCACTAGAAAAAAAAACATTGGAAAATAACCACAAGAATCTTGAAATATGCAAGTAAAGCACATGTAAAAGGTAAAACTTGCACAAAGCAACTACACGTGCAAGAACAACAATGGCAAGTAGCGTGATTCCATACCATGAAGGAGTGTAAGATAAGGTTCTGGAAGGAATACACATGCATCAAATAGTTACACTTCACCAAGAAGGAGTTGCAACATAAAGCAAGAAAACTTTTGAGAAACAATGTGCATGCATATGAGAGCTCAAGATTCAAAAATGGAGTGGAATGGAATGCTCTTAGATTACCATGGACCAAAAGAAGAGGAGTAAAAATAGGGGATTAAATGTGTAACTCCCATGTAAGATAATATCCCTCCATAATGGAGAAGAGGAGTTACTTTCCCAAATGGGAAGGTAACTCCTATGACACACTTACACATATGACAGATTCTGTAAGATAATCTGTCATAACTAAGATGACACCTAGATCCATGTCCACCTAAGTGAGATGACTCACCGGTGAGGTGGAATAATCACTAAATAATAAAGTGATAAAAACACCTACACCAAAAAAACTAGATAGAGGTTCATAAAGTCAAACCCAAATTTCAAGCGCACTTCTTTATAACAAATTTTAGCTCATTATTTTCTTTACATGCACCAAAAAAATCTACATGCACTTTGGTTTACAAACAGAGCCTTAAAAAAATCTCAACAATCCAAAAATTAACCCAAGTTGCATGCCTCTTAGCTTCCTCGAGAAGCTTCACTTCTCCCAATACTTTGTTAGGCCATTACGGCATTAAGTTTTCTTTGTGCCACGTAAGTGGCTTTAATTAATTTTCTATTCTCCCACTCAAGGATGGAAGTGGAGAAAAACACGAATTATCTAAGATAAAAATACAACCAATTAAATTACCTAAGTTTTACATGGGGTCAGTTTAACGACCACTCCAAATTTATTAATATAATCTAATGCAAATGAATATGATCGATGACTATATTTCTAATAATGCAATGTTTCATGAATCGATTAATTCAACTAAATCAAATAATTAAATAATCAATTAACATCCAAGATGGTCGAAGACCGTGTCAATGCAAAAAAATGATCAACCTTCGTTTATGTTGATTACCCCACCATTATCCACCTTAATTAACAATGCAAAGCATATGAATCAAATTTCTTATACCATATTTTAATGATAATTAATAAGTCATACCATATGTCTAAGACATGGCCAATGGCCTTTAAAAGTAACCAATACTTTTTAATTTGCTTCAAGGTCTTAGACTTGCATAGTTATTTACAACAATAACATCTTAATCGAGATATACGGTTGACCAAAGACAACAATCAAACCAATCAAGTTATGATCCAACATAAAATGAAATCCACCAATCCAACAAATAGGACATCATATGCTATGATCAAGTTATAAGCAGCTAATAAACCAACCAAGGTTGTATAGCCATTTTAACATTTCTCTTTCAATATAACAGATTGAATTTACCTTGTTGATAATAATATTTATCAATCCAATAGTTTTACCCGCTCCAACCAAGACCCTCTTATAGTTATACGATCAAGGATTTTCATAGTATCAAAAGAAGTTAGTAACTTCTATCATTTATTATTTTCACATAATGAAATGATACTTCACAACTATGTATAATTACATCATAATTATAGATCATGTTTTTAGCAAGCAAAATATGCCATAATATCAATAATAGGTACAACACTAAACGATATGTTCAAACATCAAAATCATCACATACAACCAAGAAGGTAAGTAACTCATAACATACACCATAGCAAGGTACACAAAAATATTCAATAAAGTTATAGCTACCAACAATCCAACAATGTACAAAGATCACCGTACTAAAGAAAGTAAGTACATTCAACATTAAATAAAAACAAGAATATGTTGTAAATGCAAGGAACATTACGAGTATCGAGTGACAAGCATTATTACGTTGTTATACATGTAACTACAAGTAAGTGTCTATATCCCTTTCAGATATGCATACCCATGCATGGCTGCATATATAGCTACACAATAGATTTTATTCTTCATCTCTCATAAACCACTCTTCATTTACAACTTATCCCTTTCGATGAATAGACTGAAATTGCAGGATGTGACATACTTTCCCCCTTAATGAATCATCATCCCGATTATTTTTACTCATTAATCGTAATCAGAATAATTAAAAACAGAATTATATCTTATAGCTAAGGAGAACAATCAAAATTTTCATCCTAAAACTTGTAATTTCACAAATCTGAATTCAAATTTATTAGTTATAACATCCTTTCAACTAGCAAAAACTAGCACACATTCAGCAATATGACAAAAAAATTGTCATTACTGCCAATCATAACATGTAATATTATTTAGTATACATAACAGTTAGTCAAAAACAAGTTGTATGATGTTGAAACAAACAAGGAAAACACTTTTTTTCACAAGCCTTCCCAATTTGTTTTGTTTCATTACTCACTTGTCTTTCCTAACCTTTCCTTGTGCAATTCCCATTTTCTTTGAAATGCACCCAACAATTTTTCCTTTTTCCAGATGGTTTGACTAAAATACATCTATGGCTTCACTCTTTCAAGTATTTACTTAAAGAAACTTGTTTCATCCAAAACACATCTTTTACACATGAGTACGGGAACATTATGCATCCTGGGCATTTCGGGTGATTAAACTAACATTGTAGGCTACGGGGATTGTTGTTCCCCAATTTTTCAAAGGAATACGCACATCCCATTGGAAATTTTTGGCATCCTTTCCACACAATCATTTTTCTCTTGAGTTCTTACCTATGAAAGACCTTTCTTGAAAACTCTTTTTTTCCAAAAACTTAGCCAATAATTTAGTCATTCCCATATGTTTCATAATTAATTCTACATACCTTCCAATTCAATTTTTTTTCTTTTTATTGAAAATAAGAATTTTCAATTTATGTTGGGACAATTCTCCAACCAACTACACCACCTTGCGTTAAATTTAGGCTGCATAAATGTATATTTCAGTCCCAATCAGGTTTGTTTCAATGTTTTGGAAGCTTTCCCGAAGAGTACTACCCCAAGTCTTAAAAGTCATACTTTATGGCAGGTTCTATGTGGTGGGGAGCATAATTTTGTTCATGCTCTTTCAATTTTTCTACTTTCATGAGAAATAACTAAATTGTTTTGCATAATTGTTCCACCTAACGCCCTTAGCTAAGGAATTACATTACCTCAGCGAAGTTCCTATTGGGATCCGGAACCTTAAAAAAATGTGTTTTTGTTAGTTTATTTTTAGCATAAGAAATGATATTTCTAACTTATCAATCATCACAAACACTTTGCATACCATGATTTTTAGAAATAATGTTTCCTTAAACAAGTATACTTGATTATTTTAACCACTTATAAGTAGTTTATTCATACCTACTTCAAATAGTCGAACTTTTATTCAATATTTAATTAATTATCAAAAATATCATAAGGTGATCCTTATTTCCAAATAGTTGAGTTCATTCATCCCATTACAACTAAGTAATCCTTAATCAGTAACATTTCATTATGGTTATATTTAATTCATACAAGAATCAAATCCCTTTTTAAGAAAAGATCTAGAAGAAAACTAGTTCATTCCTCATTACTCATTATGCATATGACAACTTATAGCACATCTCCCTACTGTCATTTGATCCTAATTGTCTTCTATTTTAATCATACATCAATTAATAGAAAATGTGTCTATACTTAAACAACTAGTTGTGGTTTATTCCCAAATAGATATTGATCATATTACCTAAATATGTGAACATCAATAACCATTATATCAAAAAGGATCTTCATTAGTCACTAGAATTGCACTCATCTTTTAAACAATTCCTTTTCAATATCAATTAATCCCAGCCAAAGTAATGTCTTATGTTTTAGAATTGTGTATACCCAAAAACAATTTTGAATCAATCCTTAGTTAGGAAACATTCAACAGATATACCAAATCATATATAGAACAAATGCTTCACATCTTCATAAACTCAAACTTAAATTTCCTTACCTAATTCAAGTTTGAGTCAAAACGAGTGATCCCAGTGCTCTTTCATAGGATCCTTTTCCAAATGAGTTTATATTTCCCACATAGCAAATAGTTCACCACAAATTTCTTCTATGAAGATACAAGTAAATGAAGAATAGAAATCCTTTGCTTTAAACATAGAGGTAAAAATACATTCCAACACTTCCTAGCATAGTACAACTATCAATGGGAAATCTCAACTTATTTGTATAACCCTGTTATCCCCATCCCAAGTTGTATAGGAGATACACGGTGTAAAGAAACTCCAAGTGTGTCATTTTTAAAATAGTAAAATATTTTAGTTACAAAGATCTTGTACTTGAATCACGATCAAAATAATTTTAATATGGTTTCTCAAACCTGAAAACATTCTTCATACAAAGGTAGTTTACACTCAAATGGTGAGGGACATTCTAAGAATATCATGCAAGATTCCCATTATTAAATATGTTTATTCACATATCCGATAACTTGTCAAACAATGAAAACTAGTTCATAAATCCACATGTTTGCAAGCATACAACAGATAAACATAAAGCCTTCATCTAACCTCACCCAATAATTATTATATTGTTTAAAATTAAGATACTAGAGAAGGATAGTTACCCATGCAACAACTATCAAATATACCTACTTAAATTAGACAACATATTTTTTTGGTTAGATAGCCCCTGATAACTAATGACTATGCAATCATTAGTTTGATCCCTAAAAACTCAAATAAGACTTGTGATAATAGCTCAGTTCCAAATTTTGAAATCATTGGTAAAGTCACCTTACATTTTTAAGAGGAATTTTATTTCTATACCATGTATATTGATTGTTTTCTACATACCTTGAAGGCATTTATTTACTTTCCAAACCAATAAACCATTGATTTACGTCAAAACATTCTATATTAATCATTATGTCATAATTCTTTTAATGAACTCACTTATAACTCCAATTTCCATGATGAAGTTTAAAAAATCATCATTTTTTTATTGATGAGACACAAGTTTATAGTTAAAATAACCTTCTTTTCATATGATAAAGAAAAATCAGATTTCTTCTTCATATTTCAGCTTAATCACTTGATACAACTTAATTGTACTAGTGTTATGCTAAAACAACATTGGGAAGTCCTTCATAACTTACCTAACATCTTGTTAGGAACAATTTGTTCCTTATTCTTGGTGGTTTAGCCACTTTAACAAACATCATTTTCTGTTGAGTTTTTTCACTCTAATAGTGATCTCTTTCTCATATGATATATCCTTCCATAGGTACTTTTGATGCATTCAATTTTACTACATGTAGTGTTGTTATGCAATTTTATTATTATTATTATTATAGCATGTTTTATTGTTGTTTTATTCTTGGAATTCTATATTTTCCTGACATATCCTTTCCACCTTTTTCCTTAAAATTTCAGGTGAGAAATATATGAGGATCTTTTTATTCTTTTCTCTTTATGAGTTGGAATTTATTGCAGATTTTGTTCTAGCCTTTTGGATTTTTTTGCACACTTCTTCCACAATAGAAAATCCACACCTATCTACTTCATCTACCCCTTTCTTGGTTTGATTTTATATTTTATTTAACATTCTAAAACCTATCATCAAAGACAACTCAACAATCAAGCCACTCCTTGTTGATTGTTACTAATCGATTAAATTTATTTTACCTTAACTGATCATTTTCACACTTTACCTATCATTCCCATTATCCTTCCGGTTTTGTGTGACATGAAGTATTGTTATAATTTTATTTAACTTATTTACCATTGAACCTATAGCATAAACTGGTCCGGTTTGTTCCCATGGTTCATCATTCACAATTCCATTATATTTTACTAACAAAATAATATATTTAGTTAGTGTAAGGACCCAATAAGTCCAAGAGACACAAACTTTAGCTCGATACCAAAATGTTACACCTCATTAATATGCTTCATCAAACTAGGGAAAAAAATTATTTTACCCATTTAATTATCTTGATGCCTTTAATGATTTTAACACACAACAATTAAAATCTAGATTAATTAATGTTCAAAATCCATCTTAACAACCTATGATAACCATGTGCAACTATAAGGGTTCAAATCCTACTCGATCCCCTTTCAATTCTCTACATGAGCCAATATACTCAGTATATCATTTAGTTAGACCTTTAAAAAGCTACAAAGAACCATATGTATCTTCTAAGTGTCATCTTCCTACTCACGACACAATTTAAAAGAAGAAGTGGTATTAGACAAGGCAATCAGTCATTTGCAATACTATGGCCATAGTTTTTTCATTACACTAGCAATCATGGTTTCATGACTACACATAATCCACATGAAACATGTCCTTTTCATTTCACCGCACAACCATCTCAACATAGTCATCAGGATTATTTTCCGTTGTTTTCTTATTAAGTCATAGATATTCATTTTAATTTATTTGTTAACATCGTGTATTCCTTCATCCTAATCATAGGTTAACTAAGTTTCGTGATGATATCCAAATCGCATTAGAGGCATATAGTGATCTCCATGAATCATTACATAAGCATACACCCATTTCTGTGTGATTGTCAACTATATCGCCTCGAATTAAAAGACTAGTTTAGTTAAGTACCAAACTTTTAATCATTGTATAGCATTAATTGATCTTCACTAATGTCCATTAGTTTACTTAGGATAGATAGGTACATATGTACCCTTTTCATGAGACCCAAAAGTACCTTTGTACTCCTTTACGTATCGACGTAGTTAGATCGAACAATGATGATACTTGATCATGTAATTATATGCTAGTGTTCTTTAGAAGACAAAGAACTTGATTTGTATTGTTTCTATCATATAAGTTGAATTATATCATCTTACTTATTTAGGTCAATAGGTATAATGTCAGCACTTATAATTATCTCTTTAGTATACATCCATAAGTTCTTTCTTCCATTACTATTTATGTATATTTTTTTACTTCAATCATACTTAATCATGCTTAAGAAATTTGATGTCATATGGAAATTATTATGATTCACGCTATTTCATACTTTAGAAAAAGATTTAGATTTATTAGACATATTTGTCATCATTTTGTACAACGTTATGTTATAAATTTATTGTCCACCAACTTAAGTAATCATGATAGAGGTGTGTATTGGTCCCTTCTAGACATCGCATAATGTGATCACCTCTTATAGCATGATAATCAATTATATTGGTCTACTATATTAGGTTATGTTTAGGCTAGTGCAAGACTTAAATCATTTCATAGTGTGAAATAAACATTGTTACTACCCATTCATAGGTACTAGGTTGATTTAGTGTATTTATGTCCGATATGCACATGAGATCCCTTTTGTGATTCATCAATGTACTTTCATATTTGATGATATTATGTCATATCTTATTTCATACTACAATGTAGCTGTATTAAGTTTGTTCATATGAAAATACATATATTCCTTTGAAGTGTAATTTTCTACCATCAAAGGAAGTAGTTTTGACTCTCAATGGTTCAACATACCATTTAAGTTATAACATCATACTTATCTAAGATGGTCAATTATGAGTTCGTCACTTATGATTATCTCTTAGTTATTCCTTCTTATGTTCTTGCTTATATTACATTTTTGCTATTTATTAATTGATTATGATGACATCATAAAATAGATAGGATCATTCTAATTAATCAATCACATTAAATTATATCTTTACTATTTGATAAATAATTATATATATTTGTAAATATAATTTTTTTAATTCAGATAAAGGTTTCTTGGTGGGGACCCTACCCAATTACAAGGAGGTCAAAGCCCATATAAAACCTTACATATCCCAAAAGAACAAAACAATATTTTATCAACCAAACAGTCAACATGAGACTAAACTACAGCACAATATAATCCCAAAGTAAGCAAAAAGTTAGCAATAAAATAGCGAGAAAGTTGGCCATAATGCCACATAAACATAAAAGATTCCAACAACTAGAAGAGGACCACCAGAAAAGTTGATATTTCATTAGCTTCTGAAAATTATTTTTCATGTAAGAAAGTCCCTTATTGATCTCATTTGTAAAGATAATTTAATCGATGTTGAAAACACTCAAATATCAACTCATAAGGAACACTTGATTATTAACAAAGATATCCTAAACAAGTCATAAACACAACCATAATGATATAAATAACCTCTTTATTCTCATGTCAATGATTGATGATTTTAATTACAAAATCACAATTGATCAATAAAGAGGATCATAATTTACAATAGGCTTATTTTCCTTAATAATGGTAGATAATTCTTTCACATTCCAAATTAATGCTAGAACATTATATTCATTCATAAAAATTAGAACAAGATGATCAATACAAGTCATGATATCTTTCTTTAATCAACTCCAATTTCCCTTCATCCTTGCTACTAAAAATATTAGTTGTACATGGTCATCTCTAAATGAATTGGCATGGTATCATCAATCATAACCATATTATTGCATTAATAAAATTGGAATATTTGAAATTTTATATATACTCTAAGCAAACTCATATCAATTTTACATAAATCCCAAGGTGTCTATTACATCTAGTTTAGTCCAACATTGAATCTAACAATTCATCACATTAATCTTGGAAAACTCGATATTAAAATATCAATCGAAATCTATTCATAATAGATTAAAGTCTCAATCATATGATACGAAAAGAACCAAATCCACACCGCATTGCAATCAATTTAATTCTAGAAAATCATATTTTCCAATCTCAAAGTATTTACACAAACATCTTCAATCCTAGTGAAAAATAAGATATATAAAAATACTACTACACTCACAGGGTTATCAATGTAACCTTTTAAGCACATCCCCAAAAATCTCTTTACAAATGGTATCCTATTAAAGTATTACTATTTCATAGAGAAGATTAATAAAATGGAGTGTTAAGGTATCTTCCATAACCGGTTACTTAATCAGTAATCTAAGCTATTTAGAAATAGTGCATGATTTCTAAAGGAAGGTGATGTCTCACAATAACACAAACCTCCTAGAAGGATAATAAGACACCTTGCCTCGGCTTGAACGAGATAAAAGTGCACTTCAGGATTCTCCTAGAGATATCACAAGAGAATTCAACTCTGCTCATTCGATAGTACAATTAATTCACACCGATAAGCATTATGAGCCCTTTAAGACATGTTCCACAATTTTCTGACTTTATTAAGGCTACCAAGGTTCTTTCTCGACTCGAATGAGCTTAAACATACATATTAATTCATGGTAGTTTTCAATTAAACACATTGTTGTTTATCAATGTTGTATACATTAAACTATCCATAAATAAGTGGGATGTGATTTTCATCTTACTTGTTAGGGGAATAGAATCCCACCACTAATTTAAAAAATTCCATACTTATTGAAGACCATAGGCAATGAGGGGTCAATTTTTTAATACCCTATGAAAGAAAAAGAAACCACGATAGACCAAGAAAGATCAACCCTCCTACTACACTCGGTTGACATGCAACCGAATACAAGACAATGATTAAACCCATGTTTTCGTGTAAATTTACAACAGGGAAATTAGAAGTTTCCAAGCCCGACAACTATACCCTTGTGCCGAAATTTTCATGTTTTATCATTCCTAGGAACCCCAAGTCAAATACGTCAATCTGGTTCACCCATTATTTTATGTCAAATTGGTCCCCTAGGTGATTTAGGAAAGTCTATTCATTCCCCCTAGGTGATTTTAGGGAGTTCTAAAAAGATGCTTATCTTTTGGCAGTATTGGGAAGGGTTATCACTAGCCTTCCCAGGACTGGACCAACCACCCTGGAGTGGAACGGAAGGGAAAAATTAAACATGGAGGTGAATTGAAGACATTATAACATCATGGAAATGATTTTTGAATGTTTGGGAAGCTTTGAAAGACTTGGAGCAGTCTGAATAAAAAATAGGGTTCACAAGCCTAGGCAGTACACAAGCCTAAAATAGTTTTCATGCTTCAAAAGAAGATTTTGGGAGCTCCGTATGGAGTTATAAGTAAAAAAACATTACTATAAATAGGATTCCAATTAATACATGATGGTGAAATAATATTTTTCATAACACCTTGGAGCATAGGATTTGCAGGCAAGTTTTTATCAGGCATAAGTGGAGTATCAAATCACAAATCCAATTTTTCAGGGATCATATGGATGAATAAATACATTATACCCCCACCATTGGATTAAAAATTCCATTTCCAGTCAAGATCATATAAAATTTCACCAATAAATTCCACCATAAGATTGAGTTATCTTCTTTCTAAGTTTGCTGCCCTCTTAAAGGCAGTTCAGGACTTAGTCATTTTTCGGGAGGACACGTGTCAGCACCAGAGCTTGGTGGGATTTCATGTCCCCGATGTCCCTAAGGTCAGGTACACCAACCATTGAAAATTTCTCCCAGCCCCCATGTGACCTCTTGGACCCTCATATGACCTCCAGACTTGACGATTCGGCGCCGCCTGTGTGCATTTTTAGAGCATCCATTCCCTGTCGTTGGATCAAGCGCCATGTGTTAGCTCCAGGACCACCGTGGAAACTGATGTCCCTTATTTCCTTGAGGTGAGGGACATAATACATGGAAAAAAATTCCCATCCCCTATGGGGAACCTTTTGACACCCACATGACCAAATTTCAGCCCCAGGTGCATTTTTGGAACATTCTCTCCTGTCGTCGGATCAAGCACCACGTGTCATCTCCAGGACCACCGTGGAAATTGATGTCCCTCATGTCCCTAAGGTGAGGGACATAAAACATGTAAAAATGTTCCCATCCCTCTAGGAGAGTGTTTTGGTCACCCATATGACCAGTTTCCAGCCCCTCGGTGCTTTAAAGTTGATTTTGGAGCACTCATTCCCTATCATTGGATTGTCACCACATGTCGTCCTCTTGACCAACCTAGAATTTTATGTCCCTGAGGTTAGGGACATCAAACATGAAAAAAATGATCCCAACTCCAACCCAAAAATTTGAAAAAAATTCTAACTGTTAGTTGCTTCTTGTTGTTTCTCCATTACCAAAAGAAAACTGCAGAGAACACCAGTCCACCACTCCACCATTGCCAAAGCTTGAACCAGATCCATTATAGCACATTATCCTTCACTCCATGATGGCACATAGGTCTCATAAGAATAATTCATTGAGATAAGAAGAAGAAATGAAGAATAGAGAAGAACAGTTGAAAATCCTCATTGCCATGAAATCAAAATTTGAAGAAATCTTCCAAACCGGAGCATGGATTAAAAAACCATTTTTGTTGAGTTATTCTCTCTTGAAGGAAATTAAAAATCATATCCGAACATGCAATTTTTAGAAAGGAATTCTCACAATGAAGAAATCCTCTTTCCGGCTCTACGAAGGAAAAAGCTTGATTTCCCATCAAACCAGTCGCCGGATTGAAGAGAAATTTCACGTGAAGCACCATAATGAAAAACCTATCGCAATGGAGTTGATTTCATTGCGAACAAAGACAAAAAAATAGACCTACAAATTTCAATCTCCATTAATGGCCTCCATGACATAGTAGTGGAAAAAATCAGCAAGCTACCTCTCCACTTCTCAAGGTTCCGGTGGGTGAAATTGTCTCGAAAATTGGAGGAAACGATCGTCAAAAAATCTAATTTTGCGTGAACTAGTTTTCACGTCATGAAGTCCCTATTTTTTAGGATATGGAGGGATGTGTTTTTTATCAGCATTCTTCCCTCTTTGAATAAATTTTCAAATTCCTGAAGATCCGACGGGTGAAATCATCTGAAAATTAGAGGGAATGATCATTGAAAAATATAGTTTCACATAAACTAGTTTTTGCACCATAAAGCCCCTATTTTTTAGGGATATGGAGGACTGATTTTTTTGTCAGTATTCTTCCCCACCAATGAAAACATCATTTTCCCACTTGTTCAGATGAAGGAATTACTCAAAATTTGAAGCGTGGAACCCTAGAATAAAACCCGAATTTCAAGACCCGTTTTGTCGCAATTTGACATTCATGGCACACTTACTAAAAATAGCATGTCTCCTTGCATAGGGGTCTATTACTTCAGGTAAGCCACCATTTTAAGATGCCATGAATAAGGTAGTGAACATAGAGGGAGCATCGTAGGAAAGGTCATCTCGGCTCGCAATTCACACTTACTAAAAATAGTAAGTTACACTCAAAAAGTAGTTTTGGCACAATGGGTCATACAAGGATAATAATTCAAGGGGACATCATTGTTTAGGAGCATCCTAGTCATTTTTCACATGGCATTCAAGATCCATCTTAGTTCATTCAACTTGGCAAGTGTTCACAAGTTGATTTGAAGGAGATTCACAGTGTACAAGGGATTCAAAGATTCGGAGCGACATCTCCCCTTCTTCTTCTCTCTCTCTATCTTCCTCTCTCATCTTCCCCCCAAATTTATCTCACTTTCCAATATTCTAATTTTGAATTTGGGATTTCACTTTTCATATGCCCTAATGTTCCTAATGTAATAAGTCACCTTTACGTTATAAAAAGGGACTTAAAAGTTTCCTAGGAAGTTAAAAAGTTTTAAGTTGTGCGAGGACATATGAAAAGGCATTGGGGGGTAGATTAAGAGTCATATTATACTCTATAAATTGTAACACCATTCCCATTTCAAAGGGTTGGTGATTGATCTTGTAAAATCAAGAGTGCATTGTACCTAGAGAAAGCAAAGAAGATAGCCATTTTCTTCTATTGTCCTCCACTCTCAAATTTCTTCCATTCTCACATTATGTACAACTTTTATTTAAGCATCAATACAAGAAGAAGGATTTTGTATCCTTTTTGATGAAGATATTTTATAAACTATGATTTCACAATCTTATCTCATCTTGTTGCCATATGTAGGGTTGTTTCTTCTCATAAATGTATGTGATTATTCTTCTAACTAGTGTGTGCAAGAATTTGATTTCCTACCTACAACATTAGCTCTCCTACGTCTTTTCTCACTCCTATTTCCCTCTCTTTAGAAAAATTATTCCCTACAAGATATTGCTAGATTTTATGTAGGGTCAATGGAGTGCCCCTGTTGGATCCCCAGTTGAAATGCCACCATAGAAATCCACATTTTCTCGCACATGCACATACGGCAGCTACACCAATTAAGTAGAGGGACTTAGATTCCTAGAGTTTTGGCAAGAAATCCACAAGTTTTTCCACCCAAAATTTTTATCACCAACAACCCCAAAACTGCATTCCCTTTACACAATATGATTTCCTATCCGGATATCACATTAACTCCTATTGGTATAAGCTTTAATTTCTTTCCCTTTTAAAAAAAAGAAAAATCTTGACAGAGATATAGAGAACTCATTAAATAACTAAGTTTCAAAATTAATAATAGTGTATTAGTGAATAACTTGGAAAACTAATTAACTTAGACTAACACCTAGTAGTCTAAAGCTTGATCCAAATCAATCAATAATCATCAAGATAAGAGCTTAACAAATTAACTTCAATGCATGCATTATGAAAGAAAAAAGTGACATGCTAAGTTTATTTTACTCTTTATGATTGTTAATCTATGTGTGAACCTATTTATATTCTAAATCAATCAAAGTGGTTTGTTGTTTTCTCCAAATGGATGAAGAGATCTCTCTAAGATGGCTACAAAACCATGCTTAAATAATCCCTTACTAACCCAATTTGGAGGAAAGATGCAAGATGGAGGAGCTTCAACAATGGAGGATGGCCAAGATCAAATGTCTTATAGCTTAAAGCTAATACAAATGAGGTCTAATGCCTTTCCAAAGTGTTATGATATCAAGATCAAGGTGTAAAATTGAAAGGGAGGCCTTAGCCTTCTATATATAGATTTTCACTTAGACAAGATTGAAATCCTAGTACATGTGGGACAAATGGAAAAGCCAAAAATAGAATTTTTAGAAGTCAAAGCACCTTTTTCACTAGATTAGGAGCTAATTAATATTTTAGGATTAATTAAGGACCCTAAAGGCTTTAGGAATCTTTCTGAGAGTTTCTGAAGGAGGTTTGGATAGATTTTGGAAGTTTTGGAAGCGGGACTTAGCCAATAAGAAGGTTTATTTCTTAAATGCAAGATAGGAGGCTTAATCAACATGTAATTATCTAATTAAGAGGATTATCACTAATCAAAATGTCATAAATTAACATCCTGAGTGAATTAGAAGCATAGTTAGATAACGAAGTGTTGTTATTTGAATAGAGTGAGAGGAGGTGAAGATAGTTAGTGCAATTTAAGTATTTAAATTGCTTTTATTGAAATATAGGTGTCTACATTTTCCCCTCTTTGGGGTTTCATAAGTTGTGTCACTTCAAATAAAGATGACAAGCATAAACAAGTAAAAATTTGAAGGGGTAGAAGAAAAATTAGTAGGATGAAGGATGCCCCCTCGAATGTCGATGGGGTGATGAAAGAATTCAATCAACGATCGAAAAGATGAGGAAGAAAATGGATAGAAGAAGTGAAGGAGGGAGGGGGATAGAAGGTGATCCCTATTTCCCCAAGTGATTTGGAAGAATAATGTTAAACAAAAAGAAATAATAGGAAGGAAGATGAAGATAAAGAAAATTGAAAATAACTTGCATCCAAATTAAATGTAACAATTTTATCATTATCATATTGCTTAGAATCTATGTCATTGGCCCTTATTAAAAAAGTAAGCATACAAAAAGTGTAGAATGACATGAAAATCCATAGGATACGAACAAATTTATGTGCTAAAACACAAACTCCATGCAACACACACACGAGAATGTAATGCAATACAAGAATGTAAAACGATGCCTAACTCCATGCAAAAAAATGATGTAATGCAATACAAGAAAGTAAAATAAGCTAACCTAATAGAGAAACAAGTACAAACACACATACTTAAACCAACAACATCTAAGATAGTTGTACCAATGTTTTTTTATCGAGCTTCAGTTCTAACCTATTCGTATGCGAAATGACAAGGACTAAAAGTAGTGCCCCAAGCAAGGATACATGCAAGGGGAATAACGGAGGACACTTGGGTCCTATGAAAAGCAAATCATGAACTATTAAACAAGATTCAAACAACTAATTGTGCCCCATAGTACAGACATAGTAATAAAATTAGCTTTGTTAATGGAGGTATATCTAGACAATCCGCAAATCACACACATGAACAGGAATGAACCAAAGAGTGACCTTTTGTAGGATGATTTTCAATTTTTAGAAGTATTCTGAAACATATTTGAATGTTTTTGTGATTTTAAAAATTTCTAAAGCTATGTACGGAAGACAGAGAAGCCTGGATACCCCCCCAGGTGATAGATGGGATTCACAAGGGTAGAATGTCATGCATATGCACAAGAAATTGAAGATGCAAAATTCCCAAGGTGTTAGGTGGGAGTATTCCAAGGAAAACTCTTCATGCGTAAAGTGGATCAAGGCCAATATGGATAGATTTAATGTGATGATGACTTAAACCAATGATGTGCTAGGAAGGAGCAAGGATGCCCCAGTAATGTCGGCCAAGAAACACATGATAGAAAAAAGTAGAATATTTTTATTGAAACAATGCACAATTTCACTTAAACATAGTAAAAATGATATCTTATACATACGGATGTTTTCAAAAAAATATAGGAACAATATGGATGTTGTGTATGGATATGGAAAATGTAGTTATAAAATTGGAGATGAAAATGTGATTAGCCTAGGGCAAAAACCAAGAGACAATATATTGACTAAAGCAAGATTTTGAACAAGGTCCTAAAAAAATACACTTGGTAACATACTAATCATGTTCACTCCTCAAGATCTAGTGTGTGCACGTGGAAATTAATTACCTATCGAAGTGAATATTTGAGAGACAATGAAGTGAAGACTCATTATCCAATGTGTAGGAATGATTTATTTTCAAAGTGGATTTGTGAATGGATGGTGGAAGGAGAGCCATACATTTCTCCGTTGCCATTCAAGCATCCATAACCCTCACAGAGATGTATTTGATTCTTGTCACAAAATTTTTCTCTGTCACAATCAGTGTCCTTAGCCCTAATAGAGATTATTGGAAATAGCCCAAGAGAGAATTATATATCAATTTACTTTTTCTTTTAGATTTTGTTGTTTGATTTGATTTTGTTTTACTTTCTGAAAATGTATTTCAGCTCTCTCGTTTGATAAGGGGCTAAGAACCACATATGGATTGATGGAAGGATATGGAAGTGATTGTGATGAGGACATTGGCTAGTGTCAACAAATATGTCCACAATTTCTTTGCAACAAGATTATTAAATGTTGATTGTGATAGGATCTCTAAGAGTTTAGTCATTCTTTAATTTACCAAGGTATAAAAGACCAAGGTAAAATGGATACCATAGAGATAAATGTCTCAAAATGCATGTGAATAGACTAACCAAAATATCATCAAAGGGATGAAAATGGTGGATGACTTGTTGAGGGATGGTGAAAAAGGGAAGTGATGTAGCCTAGAATTTACCAAAAATAACCCAAGTGCACTAGCACATCACTTAGCCTAGACTGAGTGCTTACTCGAAGCACACAAAGGTACCAGACCCCTCTTTAGGTTTGCATGTGTAGAATGTTAGCAAGATGAAGAGTTGATGCATTCGGATCCATAAATAGTATAAACATTCTACCGAGCATATTCAAGATTTGGATCTAAGGAGTTATAGATTTAAGTAATTTCCATAATGAATTCTACCATGCAAGATATATTTATAATCAGGTTTAACACCTTGAATCAGTCAATACACTCCATTATATTAAACATAGTAAATACACAAAAGCTTCTTACAATATTCAGTATCATAAACTTATGCGCACATTAGATCCGGTAGCATAACTTCACAATAGCTCATACATAGTCCTCTTATATTATGTAGATCACTACATATTTATAAGGGTGGGGACTTGCCCTTCACCGCTTACATAATTTCCAAAATAGGTCGCATGCTGAAAATAACCATGCACCTTTACAATAATAGACGAACATGCAAGTGTGCTAATAATAGATCTCTTCTGGTTAACTGACAGTAATAATTATATTATTAACTTGAACCCATATAAAGTGCTTAGTAGATGCTCTTCCAAAAATATCCTTGCGTGTCGCGCAAGTCTTTATCCGGTTTGTGTGCTCTGCACTCTATCTCCAAAAATAGCTCATAATCTTGAAAATGGATAAGTCTCAACTATGTCCTTGTCTTTCATGTGTGTTTCCTTCCCTATCCTTCCGCACCTTTGAACACACCCTATTCCCACATGTGTGAACCTTCTATGTTCCTTCTAAGTGTCATACTTTATCTGCTCAACATTACCCCACACAAAACTACATTGCCACCGTGGAAATGGTTTCCTCTTGATATCTAAAGAATAAAGTATAAGGAATGGAATGAATGTAAATTAAAGAATTATTATACAAAGAATGAAATTTCACCCTACAATGTCCTTTGTTTCAACTAGAAGAATTAAGTCTGGATATTCTTCTTTAATTTCGGACTCTAAACTCTTCCACTCACTTAGCGCGGCTTTTGCCTTTTCTAGAATATCTGATGCAATATAATGTAACTCCTCTTGTGCAATCTCTTCCTTCTTTTTTGTAATACTATAACAATGTTGGAAATTACAGTCACCCTTTCTTCGAAGATCCATCTTCTACGCTATAAGCTTTCCAATTTCATCTGCTTTGTCTTTATGGGGGTCTTGGGCTCTACAAGGGCCTCACACTTTTGCTTTACTAGCGTCAATCTCTCTGCGTGCCCCAAAGTCTCATCCTTCATGGCCTTCAGAGACTTCATTATCTTCTACCATGGTCTTGATTCCTCCGGAGTTGCACATATATTCAATGTCTAGTCTACTTTCTTTAGTTCCTCCTACAAGGTTTGGATTAATGCTTCATACGATGAAATTTTTCTAACTACTATGGCCTTTGCTTCTCTACTTCTGCTCTTTCGGGGTCCTTTGGCATTGGCATTCAAACCGGTCCATCCTCAAGCACCAAATCAAATAAGGTATGCCGAAGGGAAATTTTGGGTACCTTGGACTCCAAGTGCGGTCTTGCTTGCAGGACATAATCGCTAACATCCTCTGCCATGGTGATGAGAACCCCATTCTTCTTTTTCTCTAGGTCCTTTTTTCCTTTCAGACACTATTTCTACATCTTTAGCTTTGATATCTTCTCTTATCGCTCTAGTAGTTACTGACCTTTATCTACATTCTATCATGTTACCTCTATGGATACCTTCACCAAGGCATTACTCACATGTTCATCATACATAATAGTGGGGTTGATAGTTATGTCCTTGTTTGCGGTGCCTTTCTCATTCTTCTTGAAACAAAGGACTCTTCACATACATCAAAATTAGGCTCGTCCATGTGTGTTTGCATGGATCATGACAATTGTGTCCTTTTGTGAGTGGTTTCCATGTCAAGGTCCATCAACTCCCATCCATACAAGTCCTTAAGGCCCACTGTATAATGGAATTGGGCACGAACAATTTTACATGTGTCCTCATGATAGCCCATGATCGATGCAGCATACTCCCTACTTACCCTCTTTGTTCTTGTCCCCTTAGGAACTTGAGCACCAAGGTTTGGAGTTGGATCATTTATGTCCTAAGTAGTATCTTGTTCTGTTTAACTCTTGCCTTCTTTACTCCTTCTTCATCCTTCATTTATTCATCCTTGGGTTCTTCCACATCCTCTGGTGGTATAGGAGTTCCAAGTGCACTCTCTTTAGAATCCTTTGCCTCCTCATTCAGCTTCAAATTTCTCCTTCTTTCCGCAAATACCTCTTTCTGTGGAGAGAGTCATGGTGATCTTTGTAATGACTGTGGAGTTCTCATGCTTTGTGTTCTTATTCTTTTGAACACCCTCTTAAAACAACATTCTCCTTGGACTACCTCCAAGTCCTCTTCTTCTTCTTGTACCTATGGTGGGGTACTTGCGCTCTCGGTATCCATTTTTTCTCGTAGGACCACAAAATCTATAGCCCATTTCTCAAATGGTTTTGTACTAGGAATAGGTCTTAAAGGAATTTCATTTTTTTTCCTAGTTTGTCAAGGCATTGACCGGTGCTCACAGCCTTATAATACACCTTACAATCCTTATACAAGGTCTCCCATATAATCCGGTGAGTAGAATCTTGCACGTAGTGGTGTCACCTTCATAGTTCCCACCTACAATACCACCATGAACCTCTTCCATGATATCTGAGCACTGCTCATGTCCCAATACACATTGGCACAATACTTCATCTCACCTAACTTGTACATGTCACCGTTAATTAACATAAACATTAAGTCGCGTGAATGGAAAGTTGTTTCTTCTCTAAGGATTTCATTCCTTCTCAGCGGTGCCCTACATGTAAATAGAAAGATAGCTATGTCCTCTAATTCTAATGGTGTGTGTTGTAATCGGAATAACTATGTATCATTCATGGTATCTTTTATTGCCTACGCGTCTTCCCCCGATCGTATTCTAGATGAATGATCTGGTCTAGAATTACTTTTTCCTAGTTTTACCACAACTGTAAAATAATATTCTTGGAATAAGAGTACCCATCGGCATATGTGCCCCTATAAAATGGGATTGTTTACCAAATACTTCAATGTCATGTGATCAGTATAGAATACAAATGGTTTTGCTAGCAGGTCTTTGTCTAAATTTATGTAGCGCATAGATCATTGACAAAGCTTCATGCTCTGTAGTTGTATAATTCTACTCTACATGAGTTAACTTTCTACTAGAAAAATAGATAGGATGATCTATAATACCTTCTCTAGGTTAAGCCAACACCACATGTACAAAATTCATGCCGAAGTGTCCACATGTACATGAAACGGTTGGTCCCATGAGGGAAAGCGCAAAATAGGCATTGTAGTAAGTTTTCCTTTAATGTCTCAATGCATGTTGTTGTGGTTCCCCCCAATAGAATGTCCCTTTTCCTTTTAGTAACTCCTCCAAGGGTGTGGAAACCTTAGCATACCCTTTAATAAATTTTCTATAATACCCAGTGTGACCTAAGAATCCGCACACCTCACTTTGATTGGTAGGCTCTTCTAGGACAATAATGACTGCAACCTTAGCTGGATCAACCAACAAACCTTCCTTGCAGATTATGTGCCCTAACAATGTGCCAAATGGTGTACTAAATATGCATTTCTTGATGTTTAAAGAGATGTTTAACTATCGACATCTTTCAAACATTAAGTGTAAATTGTCACAATGATCCTTAACAAGTCCATACACCGTCTAGTCATCTAAATAAACCTATAAGAAGTTATGAATAAAATCCTTGAATGCTTGGACAACTATGCACGAGAATACAACAGGTGCATTTTTAAGACCAAAAGGCATCACAGTATAGGCAAAACTTCCCCATTCAGTGGTAAAAGTAGTCTTTTCTTGATCCTCATGTGCAATCCTAACTTGATGATACCCAGAGAATCCATCTATAAAGGAATAGATCTCGCACCCTGCAATGCCTTCTAATATTTCCTCTATGAATGGCATAGGAAAGGATCAGTCACACATGCAACATTTAGCTCCCTGTAGTCCATAGATCCTAATCCAACCATATTTCTTTATATTGATCACCATTGGGCTAACCCATTTTGATTCATCTAGGGGCTTGATGATTCCAGACTTTAACATTTTTCAATTTCTTCCTTGACCTTTTCACACAAGTTGGGGTTCATCTTGTAGGGTCTCTTCTGACCGGGCATGCACCTTCCTTAAGATTTATCTTCATTTCTCCTAATGATTCATGCACACCTTTTAGTTCATGGTATCCCCTAGGAAATAAGTCCTGATAATCTCGTAGTAACTCAATGATTTTTTCCACTTGAGTCAAACCAATAATCCCCAATTATGGCCTCCTTAGGCTCAGCATCTAATCCAATATTCACTTTATTTGTTTTCATAGGTTCATGATAGGCACGTGTGGTCTTATCTATACTATCTAAAACCTCATGCCTACCTGTTGAATGATCTACATCCATATTTTCTACTTCTTCATCATCCACTAAGTATACCATCTTTCCTTTTGCTTTCTCAAGGCAATCACGCTTAAGTAGTGTGGCATCTATCTCTATTTCTTTAGAAAAATGCTCTCTGAGTCATTTCCATCAAATAACTCCTAAATGAGTTCTTTTGCCTTTGCACTATCTCCCATAGTTAACCACTTTAGAACCCTTAATGCCTCTTCTACTGGAGGTTTAGTAGAGAAGTAGTCAAAAGTCTAGATCATTCCTGCAATCAAATCCTACCAATTTCTAGTCTCTCTATGGAGTTCGAATATACATACCAAGCATGCATGCAACCTTGTAAAGTGGAATAAAATTTGTGCACCCAGAGTGAAGGTGGTAAAGCTTCCTACCCCTCTATCTAGAGTCTCTCACACTATTGAACATGGTGTTGAATAGGTTGATTACCATGATAAGTGCATATTTGAGTAGGTGCATTACTCCTGAAAAATGAGTAGAAAGAGAAATCCTGATTTCATTCCATCCTACAAGATTATCCTTGTGAACCACCCACCAATGCGTTGCTATCCTACGTAGGGTATATGTTAGCATATTCCATCTCTCCAACTAGTCTATCCACTATTCCTCCATGGCACATAGAAATACCATAGGATCTCCTTCTCCAATGTATCGAGGTACCAAGTTGTTACTTATTCTCTTGATACAATGAGGTCTACTGTTCCATGTAAATGTGCTTCTTACTTTGTACCCTACCAAATCATAAGTACCATGAGCCCAATTATCACAAGCAATACTTATAGTATCGTTAATAGAATGTGCATCTTCCCACTGAAGGATTCCTTATTTAGATGGCTCGAGCACTTTTGGGTCCCAAATTACACGTACATAAATCCTATTCAGATATTCCTCACTCAAAGGCTCAACATAGGGTGTATATTTCCCATTTGTTAAAGGGATAATAACCCTTTCCTCCTTGTTCTCAAAACTAATATAATCCTTGTTGAACCAAAGATCAGCATTATTTTCATAACACCAAGGGCACCCAAGTAGAGCTAGGAAGTTGTCTACTTCTGCAAGTGCCAAAACCTCAAATTCCCTATGAACTTGGCCCCTTGTATAGTAATGGATGCATCTTTTAAAACTCCAATAGGGGTGGCCTTGGTTTGATTAGGCATAAAAACACATTAGAAGATGGTTGTGATGGGGTATCCATATCTATACCCATGAATCTAAAGTAAGCACATTGACTTCTGCACCTATATCAATCAATATATTACTCAAAATCCATCCATCCACAAAATCATTGAGATTGATTTCCTTGTCATAGTCTAAGCTATGGGGGGAATATTTAAATGCGGATCTATCATCCAGTCTCTCAATACTTATGAGTGGAGTATTTCCCTTTAGCCAATCCCCTAACAATGGAGTGATATTCTCCTGGTGCAACATTTTACACATGTCCTTCTAGTCATCAATATCATATTGGACCATCTCAATTGCTTTTTTTGCATCTTCCGTGATTGCTCCTTTAAACATTGTATTTCACCTTGAAGATTTCTGAGTACCTCCATGGTTTCCTGATAAACCTCCTTGATGGACAAGATCTAGGTACCATGCATGTAGAACCTCCTCCTTAATGATGGTAGGCTTTTGTTGTAATGTATTTTTAGCATGCGTTGCTTCAGTGTAGGTAGTGATCTTTACAGGTAATACCTTGGATTCTAGTTCCAACTTGGGCATCCACTAATTTTCCACAACACGTTGTATCCTAACCATCCATGTGCCTTTTTTTCTTGTTTATGATGCTTACTAATATTCTCATATAAGTCTAGGCATTCCTCATAACTATGATTATTTCCACAAAAAGAACAAGTAATATTCTGAGGACATTCACACTTGTAGTGGTTAGGAGATCTGCATGTATAACATGTTCCACAAGGAAAATCACCTTGTCCACCACCACCATGGCCTTAGCCTCCGAATCCACCATGGTATCCTCGACCTCTACCATGACCTCCTTCAAAATGCCCTTCATTCTGATCATAGTGTGCTTGATTGTGATCCCGATCCTGATGCTCACCCTTACCCTTAGAGTTATCTGATACTCCCATCTTTCGTACACCAATATCTATAACATCATGGATCGACCAATCAATCTACAGTCTTTTATATCGTGAGTCATGGACTTGTAAATTTTACAATAGCAAGAGACGTTCTTCCTTATTACGCGTTGCAATAATGGGTAGTGGCTAGCATCATGGTTCAAATGACATATCTCACAGTTCCTATTAATAATGAACATATTGATATACGGGGACAACTATCCTTGGTGTGCCCTTATACTTCATAATCTATACACCAAATCCTCGTGCACGTCTCATGTGTTGAGTTCACCGATAATTTCTCCAACTACTTTATCATATCTACAATATGTGCTTCCAACAATGGGCTAACTCCAGTGTCTATACTTCCGATGCCTCAAAGCACGTAAATCTAATTCAAGTTCTTTGCACAGATCAATGTATGTCTTATGTGATAGCACCCTTCTAAAAGGTGTAATCAGACCTCCAATGAACCATTGCACATACTGCTTACTTGAATATCATAAGAAAGCTTAGATAAAATTGTTTTGAAATGGGCATCATACTCCATGACACTCTCAGTAGTTCCTTGCTTAATATCCTTGAGCACGCTTATACTCTTCTGCTCAAACTCGGGATGTGAAACTCTTTAAGGAAAGCATCTTTTAATGCTGCATAGTCTATGCAAGTTTGATCAAGGTCAAACTTCTATGTACCAACCGTGTGTGTACATCCTTGTGAATGTAGTTACAAATTTACTTTCCTTGCGCTCAAAAGCCGTGATTCCTTTTACACGCCATAGTATTTCACACATGTGCATGTGTTTAGCAGCATCTTCTATGCCCCTATATTCTGGAAGATGAAGAGACATCTCCATGTAAATATTCTAGGGTTGGTATGGACCTTTCCCACCTAATCCAGAACCTCTTGTGTTTCCTCTACCTCCAGAACCACCAGATCCACTAGAACTAGAACCACCTATACCTCCTGATCCTCCACTTGTAGCTGAATCGGACCAGAAGATGTACTTCCTTGTGTCCCAATAGTAGTATTGAACTGAACCCCTATAGTTTGTGAAGTGTTACCACTCCCAGAAGTGAGTCCAAAATTTTGCGTACTTGAATTCTATGTAGATGATGCACCTATAAAGGTACCTCCAAACAACAACGAAGATGTTTTCCCTACCATCAATGTAATTTTTATGTGACTTACTCCTACTCTCCCACTACCTAAATTAGCTTGTTGACTACTCATCATACTAGATACTAGAAAACCAAGCGCAAGGGCTAGGTTTCCAGGTAGATTCAGATGCACATCTGTGGCCTAGGTCATCTCTACTAGTGTGCTTCCATGTGAGGCCAAGGGGGGTTCCCTATCATGATTTCCCAAATGGGGGAGTTCCTAATGCTCTGGCTCCATGCCTCTACGTGAGCTCCAAATCCTTCGTGAGCCATCTCTCTCCTCAACGCCATCCACTCTACAACATGTGACGTTGTTTCTCTATCTCCCTCTCTCATGCCTCATTATACTTAAGTCACCTTTCTTCACTTTTCCTTTCTTATGCTAGGTTTTCCATCTTTCACCAAACCTGCTCTCCTACCCCCCACGCGTGGTGGGTTTTAGCTATCCATCAGTTTTCTTTCCAAGTTCAGGGTCACCATCAAGATTTTTATCACCAATGGAATGCCTTACAAGAAATTTCCCATGGGATACCATAAAAAAAGAAATTTTGCTACCTCTACACAAGAATAAGTGGAAATTGAGTACTCTAGAATATAATTGTTCGAACACCATGAAACCAAGTATCCATAGTTCATTTCCAAATCAGATCATCATCATAAAGGGCCTAAAATTATTTCTACATCCAAACAAGGGCACATACTTCTTATCCCTTTTAGACGCATAAGTAACCAGCCACTCGTATAGTTCTACCGAAAAAATGGCGAAGAATTTCTCATAAAAATTGTCATATTGATTATGTTTCACCCATGCGCGTGCATTAAACTCAGATCCGGTGTTGAACCTCCATGCATATTCTTCTTCTAGATCTTATATCCACTCCTCAACACTTGTTAGGGTCATCCGGTATATCTTCATCGTGAACCATCCTGAAAACAATTGAAAAAGAGGTCCCAAAAATGGAACCAATGATGCAGCCTAGAATTTACCAGAAATAACCCAAGCATGTTAGCACATCACTCAATATAGACTAAGTTCTCACTCAAAGCGCGCAAAGGTACCAAGCCCCTCTTTAGGGTTTCTTGTGTAGGATGTTAGAAAGATGAAGATTTGATGCATTCAGATCCATAAATAGTATAAACATTCTACAGAGCATATTCCAAATCTAGATCTAAGGAGTAATAGATTTAATTAATTTCCATAATGAATTCTACCATGCAAGATCTAGTTATAATCATGTTTAACACCTTGAATCAGTCAATACACTCCATTATATTAAACATAGTAAATACACAGAAGCTTCTTACAATATTCAATATCATAAACTTATGTGTGCATCAGATCTGGCAAAGCATAACTTCACAATAGCTCATACATAGTCCTCCTATTGTAGATCACTATATATTTATAAGGGTGGGGACTTTCCTTTCACCACTTACATAATTCCCAAAATAGGTCACATGCTGAAAATAGCCATGCACCTTTATAATAATAAACACACATGCAAGTGCGATAATAAAAGATATCTTTTGGTTAACTAGTAGTAATAATTCTATTATTAACTTGAACCCATACAAAGCACTTAGTATACACTCTTCCAAAAATAGCCCTTGCGTGTCACGCAAGTCTTTATCCGGTTTGTGTGCTCTGCACACTATCTCCAAAAATAGCTCGTAATCCTGAAAAATGGCTAAGTCTCAAATTTTTCCTTGTCTTTTGCATGTGTTTCCTTCCCTATCATTATGCACCTTTGAACACGCCCTATCCCCACGCACGAAGCTTCTCTATGCCTTCTACTAAGTATCATACTTTGTATTCTCAATAGGAATAAATAAAATCCATGTGTATGTAATACCTTATTGCAATGTTTGATCTTTGTACATTTGTTTTTTTGTATGTTTTAATGTTTTTCTCATTTTTATGTATTTTTGAATTTTGGGATCAACAATGTCACTCTTTGTGATATGATCCAACAAAAAAATATGTGATTTCCTTAATAAGGGAGATTAGGTGTGTTTTCTTATCAAGAATCATATTATCTCCAATCTCAATGATCATGGTGAGCTCATACTCAACAAATGACTATGATTTATCTTGAAACATGGATTTCATATACGAGAGCTTGAGTTTCCTATCCATAGGTTTATGTTCTTTATACCATTCTTGATGGTTGTGTTGATGTACATTTTTAATTGTGTTTGATTCTGAACCCTATGGTTGTTTGACTTGTTGGGAGCTTTGGATATCTTGGAATTTTTGATCTGAGCTTGATGAAGAAATTGTTTGGGTTTCTTATAAGCTAATGTGTGACTTTTCTGATCTCGAGAAGTGGGAGAAGAAAGTGGAGATTTATGATTGATTATAGGAAACATAGGGATGATGGTGGGCTTGCCCCAATCATTGATATAATAAGAGTGTGATGGATGAAAAGGATACAGTCCAAGAATTGAAGAGGATGGGCTACTAGGAGGTGATCCATAGATAGAACATGAAGGGTTACTAATATGTGGCTCCAAGATGGAAGAATAAGGACCACCCAAAGGTGTCCCATAAATAGAAGATGGAGGACTACTAGGACATGTTCCAAGTATAGAAGATGAAGGGCTACTATGACGTGCCCTAAGAATAAAAGATAAAGGACTACTCGAGGTGTCCCATAAATAGAAGAAGATAAAGGTCTACTAGTATGTGGCCCAAAAATAGAAGATAAAGGGCTACCCGAAGATGACCCATAAATAGAAGATAATGGAGGGTTAATAGGACATGGCCCCAAAATAGAAGATAATGGGATACCAGAAGGTGACCCACAAGTAGAAAATGGACGGCTACTTAGGTGGTGGCCCCGGGGTGAAAGAAGATGATAAGGGGCTACCAAGTGGTGGCCCAAGGTGAGACTTGTGAGTGAGGAATTGTGATAGATAAAGGAGGATTGGGTGATGAGAAGATAGGCCATGGATCGATGCCTAAACCGGTGTCTCATCGGAAATGAGGAATGTAAAGATGAACGAGTAAGAGGAGTATCAAGTTTGATGGTCTTAGGATCTTCCTTTATTTTCTAAAAAAATGAATCAATTTCTTCTTCCCAATATTTGAGCGTATCGATGTCTAAAGAGAATTTTTGCATCTGATCCTCTAAGGGAATGTCATCGTATAACCCCATGATTTCTATGATCACTTCTTCATTCTGAAATGAATTGATTGGTATGGGTTGTTCTTTGACCATAGTAGGTTGATTGGAAGAAATAGGTCCAAGAAGGTGTGGAAAATGTAGAAGATGCTTGATGATGTAAATGAAATGAAGGTTTGACCTTATTGTGTCCATAAAGGAATTGGATAGTGTGTTGAAAATATATCTTAGCACATCATTTCTTATGAATGGTTTGACGTGGACACAAACATCAATCTTTAGAAGATGGATGAGTATATAATAAGGCATGATCAAAATGACTCAAGGGCCGAGAGGAATTAGATCCGATTAACGAAGAAGATGACTTGAGAGACGAAATAGATTTGGATTGAGAGCTTTTGCAAGTAGAAGAAGATGGCAGGGCTTACCTATAATATGGTATAGTGTCGGTAGCCAAAGAGGATCACACATCTAGTCAGTGGAAGAAGTCATAGGGGTTGACTTGGATGATTGATTAGAGGAAATTTGAATCACGGAGCTAATTGACGAAGGAAGGGGTCATTGAGGTAATGGATAAAGGGGGTCTTGTGAAGGAATGCAAGACTGCGACATAAGATTCATGTTAGATGTATATGAATAATAGTTTGAATCTAAATCCTTAGAAGATCAAAAGGAATCGGAAGAATAATTTGTATTAGAATCAAAAGAAGAGTAGGGGAACCCAAATAATAATTTGGATCGAAGTATCCAAACCATACCACCGACTATGAGATAAAGGTGGGTAACATGGTACCGAATAGTTTTTATAGCATGAGGAACCAACCGAGGTTTATTCATGATGGGCGTTTCTTGATGTAAATTCACAAACCTAGGTTCCCTATTGTTGTAAGTGTCAAGAACCATGTAATCATTAGTCATTGTAGGCATTGTTGGGTCTGAATGCTAAGACCTAGATAGTGTGATTGAACTCCTTCAAATAAAATTAAGTTCCATGTTGATTCAAGCAAGAATAATGGTGGCCAACTAGTCATTTTGAAAATATGGGGATGTGTCCACAAAGGTTTTTTCAAATGTGATCAAGGATACCACAAACCTAAGTAACAATCTAAAATGTGACGAGTGTGAAAGTCACAAATTAATGTCCAACAATGGTCAAAAATAAAACTGAATGTGTAAAGAGTAAAGAATCCAAGTATCTAACAAGGATTTCCCTAGAAAGATAGATCAATACGATGAACAAACATAAGGCACAATCATGCAAGTTTTGGTAAAACCAATCAATCAACAAGGAACTACTCCATATGCAAATGCTTTCAAAGATATTTTTGACATTAAATGATTAACTTAATGTTAGTACTTACTTCAAGTTTGAAAGGAACAAGGCGTAAGTATTAGCAATGGGTTAATGTGATCTCCAAGAAAAGGATACTTATAACGAGTTTAGAAACAAGCAAGACCCACACCCTAAAAATAATAGAGATTACATATGTGAGCTACGCAACAACACTACTATGATACGTTACCCAAGCTCTACTAGAAAGTGAGGTATTCGTATCAATAATAGTATAGATACGACAAAAACAAAGTAATCTACACCCTTTCAAGATTGAGGTAATGTTTGAAAGGAAACAACATCTAAGTATGCTAAGGATTTGCTAAGATGTGGGCAGCGTAATGTTACAATATGGACACTTAGATTATGTTTACTAGAAATGAGATATAAGTGTCATAATTGTGACAATGCGATGTGAACAACGTAACACTTCTAAGGAGGATCAATGGTGAAAAAAACCTAGCTACAAATGATAATGTGTCTTAATATGGATTTGAGACAAAGAGCCTACTAGAACCTGATGACATACCATTCACACTTTCAACACGTGCATTCTGGCATTTCAACCTAGTCATGCAAGTAGACTACAAAAGTGGTGGACACGGTTATTTCTAGTGATACCCAAGCGTGTTGTTCTCTTTTTCCCCAATAATGGACAACAAGATAGCAAATGTGTAGATCAAATGGGGTTGAAATAGACTTGGTGTCACTTTGGAAAAGTTTTGTCTCACCTTAGGGTAAGAGAGAAACTAAGAAAAGTAAGGCTTTGTAAATCTTGTGATGAATGTCACTTAGTGCAAACTTGAATGGACTCTCCCCTTGTTCAAACAACAAGGTTTTGACTTCGAGAAATTTCTTACCTTGTGAAATCTCTATAAAACTCATTGGCTCGATATGGAAAAGTGGGCTCCAAGATGATATAGCTTCCTATTGGTTCTCTCAACCTAGTTGTCACAAATTATCTCTGCGAGCTCGATTTGCCAAGAAAGTCACACTGACTAGTCTTGGAGTATCTCGATTTAATTTACCCCCTTCGACACAATGAGCATAAGAATGTGTTTAGTTGTGTTTTCATTGGGGTCACAATGGAGATGACTTTGACTCTAAACTCACGATGTAAAAAAACTAGTCAAGTGGGTAAGTGAAGCACTTCCTATTTTTTCCACAAGGTTCCCTCTTGCATGGACTACTTTAGGTTTCCTAAGAACATCTCTTTTGTTGTAGCTTAAGGATTATGCCAACAAGAATTTTCATAGTTTAAATTGGATGGGTCATACCCTTATCCAAACCTGAAAATAAAGTTTTTGAATATGGTATGTTTTTCATCTTTAAACTTAATGTGGTTTTTGTCACACACCGTTTGGCAACCTACAACAAACATGTTATTCTTAGTTTAGAATTTGATTCTTTTTCAAGAGATTGTGTCCTTAAAACAAGGGTTATTATTTCTCCAATGCATTTATAGAAAGAGGATTATTTGTTGTTTTCTATTCCTAATATTTTCCTAAGATGCGAAGGAAGAGCATACACAACATAGAACCCAACTAGTTAGTAACAATGAAGAAAACCCTACAAATCAACACACAACTCGTTCCTTTTAACCAACTTTTAATTTTTTTCCTTTAGAAAAGCCTTTTAAGAAGTGTTTTTGAAAGCATGAAAGAGGTATTAAATCATTTTTGATTCCCAATATCACCTAAAAAGGTGTTAGGGAAGAGCATATGTGATTTTAACCTTTTAAATGAGAATGCGACTATGAAAACACTTAAAATAACATGTTAGAAAATGACTAGTTTTCTAATAAAGGAAACAATAAATTTTCTATAAGTCAAAATCCTAATTTTATGTATCTATTGTGTATTTCTCTTCAATACCTTTCCAACGTTAAAAAATGAAGTTATTTCGAGTTTAGGAGCAAAATTTATGGCCTCTAGAAGAAAGGTTATGAACATAGTTCAACGTACACACACCCTTGATGACATATGCACACCCCTAAAAATGTATGCACACTCTTTCAAGTGTATACGCACATGCATGCATTTTTTCTCACAAAGAGGAATATGCATTCCTAGAGAGGTATATGCATGCCCTTTCAAGCGTATGTGCGCCCTTTCAAGTGTATGCGCATGTTTTCAAGTGTATGTGCATATCTGGAAAATATTTTTGATAGAGGATAACATTTTCATGCCTAGAAAAGTGTATGCATGCCCTTTCAAGTGTATGTGTGTGTTTTCATGTGTATGCATGTGTTTTCAAGCATATGTGTGCCCTTTTCTAACGCTTGCACGTGTACCTAGAATTATACAAAAATGGATGGAAACCTAATTTCTAAAAATTCTAACAGTCGAAACCTACCATTTAAATCATTTTCTAACATAAACCCATAATATTAGCATGCAAAAGGAATATTTTAAGACATACAAGGTTAGCAAACTCTATTCAATCTTCAAAATTCATGGAATGGTTAGAAAAATGATCAAAATTACAAAGCTTCAAAAAAATTCTATGGACTATGGAGTAAGTCCCACCGGGCGTGCCAAATGTATTAGTGAATAACTTGGAAAACTAATTAACCTAGACTAACACCTAGTAGTCTAAAGCTTGAGCCAAATCAATCAATAATCATCAAGATAAGAGCTTAACAAATTAACTTCAATGCATGCAATATGAATGAAACAAATAACATGCTAAGTTTATTTTACTCTTTATGATTGTTAATCTATGTGTGAACATATTTAGATTCTAAAGCAATCAAATTGGTTTTTGTTTGATCCAAATGGATGAAGAGATCTCTCTAAGATGCTTAAATAATCCTTACTAACCCAATTTAGAGGAAAGATGCAAGATGGATGAGCTTCAACAATGGAGAATGGCCAAGATCAAATGTCTTATAGCTTAAAGATAATACAAATGAGGTCTAATTCCTTTCCAAAGTGTTATGATATCAAGATCAAGGTGTAGAGGTGTAAAAATGAAAGGGAGGCCTTAACCTTCTATTTATAGATTTTCACTTAAACTAGATTGAAATCATATTGCATGTGGGACAAATGGAAAATCAAAAAATAGACTTTTTAGAATTTAAAGCACCTCTTTGACTAGATAAGGAGATAATGCATATTATAGGATTAATTAAGGACCCTAAACATGCTTAGGAAGCTTTATGTGAGTTTCTTGAAGGAGGTTTGGATAGATTTTGGAAGTTTTGGAAGCGGGACTTAGCCAATAGGAAGGTTTATTGGTTAAATGCAAGATAGGAGGCTTAATCAACATGTAATTATCTAATTAAGAGGATTATCACTAATCAAAATTTCATAAATTGGCATCCTGAGTGAATTAGCAGCACAGTTAGATAACGAAGTGTCATTATTGAAACAAAGTGAGAGGAGGTGAAGATAGTTAGTGCAATTTAGGTATTTAAATTTCTTTGATCGAAATCTAGGTATCTAAAAATAGGTTAGAGTAAAGTGTAACATTCCCATTTTAAGACTTTAAAACAATGGAAAATTTTATTTTTTTACACAATGTTCTCTAGTTCTAAATAAAACATCATTTAGAACACACATTCCATGCCAATCAATCTCATAACAGATAACCATATGCAGCTGTAAATGACTCGGTAAACTATCGATCTCTCATTTCATGACTCAGTTTCTAACTGATCTCTCATGTTCGTCTTTAAGTATAGAATACTTTATGTATACTATGTATACTTGGTTTTCTTACCCTATTCCAGGTACTGAATGATCTATTTAAAGAACCTATCTGAATACTTGCTACCAATATTCATCTAACATCTCGCTTCTTTAAACTAGGTGACATAGGACAATGCAACCAGCAGCTTGTGATACTTTGGCCAAAGATTTCCAACATACTGTTCATGTTACTATTCTTAGACGGCATACTTGTCAATTCGAATACGTCCTTCACCTCACTCTCATTATCTAGAATTGTCTTTCTTGACTTCTATCAATCCACTTGCCCAAGGTTTGATCCTAACCCATGTTAGTGACTTAATAGAAAGGATATGAACCTAGAAATTCATTCACCATTGTTTTATTAATTGAATTCCAAATCCCATTTAAAACCGTAAGTTCTTTCGAAAGTTCCAAAAGAGAATACAAAACCAAACACGAAGTTTAAAGAAAACATTACTTCTATTTTCCTTATGAACTCAAACCGTATCAATAACATCAAATACCAACACTAACCTAGTTCATATACAAATAGAAATCTAGGATGCATACAATGCCATAATCCACATTCATCCATTCATCTTTGTTTTAACACAAGTTTGATTTCATACTAGTAGAGTAAAGTATACAATACAGTCCCGAAAGCAGAGGTACTAAATCTTAGCAAAACAAGATATAGTTTACAAGAGTATTCAACTCCTTTCTCTTTTAAAAACAAAACCCAAAATCCATTCAAAAGGATCTAAAAGAGAATACAAAAACCCAACACTAAGTTTAAAGTCAAACATTGTTCTTTATTCCTCACGAATTCGAATTGTAGCAATGATTCCAACTACAAGTGCTTACACAACTCCATACCAAAAAGAAACATAAAGTTCGAGTTCATAATGAAGAACAAAGTATACCATACAATCCGGAATAGAAGTACTATCTTCCCAAAACAAGCTATAGTTTTATAAAAGGATAATCACCTATCTTTCAAAACAATCAAAGACTTTCAGTTAAAAATGATGCAGGTTACCTAGAACAGAGGGAAACAAGATATCCTTACACGTTTTCACGCAAGTTCATGTTCAAAGTAAACAATACATCTGAGACAAAAGTACTACAACTTTTTCAAACTCAAAGATGCATCAAAGAGAAGATTTCCAATTCAAACTCAGACCAAAAACCATTTACTCAAGCTCTTTTCCGAGAAGACAGTCCAGAATGCAAGTTCTAATCAAAACACAAAAGCCTCAAAATTTTTATATGCATTTCACCATTAAACTTACTCATAGACAAACCAACCGAACCAATATTATCATACAATGGATTCATATCCAAAAATCACAGAGATTCCATCAACATGAAGTAAATAACCAGAACAAGACAAATAACCATTTATCTCATGAGAGTAGAGTTATTTTAATGAAACATTTAGAGAAAAGCAAGAAATCTTAATGGGTAGAGCCTATCATGCCTGATAGTGCTTCTTCTAATTTGAAGGAGACTTCCAGTCAAGCTTCCAACTCTTCTTCTCCTCCAAGAAAGATCAACAACAAAACATATCTTTCCCCAATGCCTCATATACTTTCCCTGAATTGAAAATAGACCAGGGAAACCAAAAATAACCACAAAGTGAAAATCAAACTGCTGGTTTGAAGAACCAGATAGCTCCATGTAGAGCAAAAATTGCAAAGCATGCAAGACCAAACAACCTCCAAAAAATCTGCCCACATTGTTTCCAAGATGGTTTGCTCATGAAAATTGAGATTCATTAATGCCATTTACTCTCACATTCCCACCTATCTCTCCATGCCACTGCCATCCAGAATTGGCAAATCCTAATTTGACTTTTACATGCATTGATAAATTTAGTGAAGAATCCACATAGGTTCTACTAAATTTTCATGCTTCTTCCTAATCTAGCAGTTCACTGGCTTTTAATACACAAATCAAATCTCATAAATAGCTTAGAAACCACCGCCTAGCCTCCCATTTACCATACAACCCTTAGGTCCCCTTTCCACACTTGAGAATCCTGTTAGGATATATCTCTTAGGTATATGACTTAGATTGTTCCTCAATAGTTCTGAAGTAGGCCTCATTTCACTTAACACCATAAGTGTCCCACTAAGATCAATCAAGAAGACCCGAGCACAAAACATACAATAGAATGCAAGCACGATCTTACAAGACAATAAAGAATTTGTAAACATACAAAATTTTAGTCTGTTACGTCTCTCAACCTCTAAATGTCAGTTTACCATTCAGACCAGGTAAGGAGATTTAAAACATTCCTTGGATCAATGGAATTGATCCAAGGATGAGTCAATTAAAAGAGATAAGTTTGTAACCATTATTACCAAATGTGAAAATGGATTCTTTGCAAACCATATCATTTCAGTCTAATGAATCCAAGAGAAGAAATGATTTATCCATGGCAAGCATGATCTTCAACAATCAAAGGAACACACCTCATTCAAGAAAATCACATGTCAACACTTGCAATGCAAAAGAGAAATATAACAGTTTGTCAAAGGTGTTACATAAGGAGACCATGCCTACAAATTAAGATAGTCTCTATAATTTTCTTCATATATTTTCCTCTGAAACTTCCATTACAAATTTCTCGAGATTCCAACAACGCAAGGCACAAAAATTTCCTAGCTATTCTGGTTTATAAAATCTCAAACCTTTGAACTAAAAATATAATATTTCGTTTAGCTAAAAGGATCCAAGAATAACTCCACAAAAACTAGAAAGAGGTTCACAATGTTGAACCTAGATTTCAAGAATACTTATTTATAATAGATATGAGCTCATTATTTTCTTTACATGCACCAAACTTACTTAAAAGAGCCTTAACCACAACTCAATAATCAAAAAATGAACGTAAGTTGCATGTCTCTTAGCTTCCTTGAGAAGCTTCACTTCTCTTAATACTATCGGGTCATTAATGGCATTAATTTCTTTCTATCTTTGCGTAAGTGGATTTAATTAATTTTCTATTTTCCCGCTCAAGGATGGCGGTGGAACAAAACTCTAATGGTCTAAGATTAAAATACAACCAATTAAATTACCTAAGGTCTACATGGGGCCAGTTTAACAACAAATCCAAATTTATTAATATAATCGATACAAATGGATATGGTTGACGATTGTATTATTAATAATGCAATGTTGCATGATTCGATTAATTCGACTAAATCAAATAATTAAATAATCGATTAACAAGGAGTATGGTCGAAGACCATATCAATGCAAAACATAACAAGCAACCTTCGTTTATGTCAATTACCCCACCATTATCCACCTTACTTAACAATGAAATATATATCAATCGAATGTCCAATACCATATTTTGATGATAATCAAGAAATCATACCATATGTCTAAGACATGGCCAATGGCCTTTTAAAGTAACCAACAATTTTTTATTTACTTCAAGGTTTTAGACACGGATAGTTATTTACAACAATAACATCTTATCTTGGACCTATAGTCATATAAACATGATAGTCAAACCAATCAAGTTACGATCCACCATAAAATGAAATCCACCAATCTAACAAATAGGACATCATATGTTATGATCAAGTTATAAGCAACTAATAAACCAGCCAAGGTTATAGAGCCATTTTAATATTTCTCTTTCAATATAACAGATTGAATTTGTCTTGTTGATAATAATAATTACCAAGGCAACCTTTACTTTTTATCTTGATGATCTAATAGTTTTACCTGTTCCAGTTAAAGACCCTCTCATAGTTGTATGATCAAGGATAATTGTAGTATCAAAATAAGTTAGTAACTTCTATCATTTATTATTTTCACATAATGAAATGATACTTATGTGAATATGTATAATTACATCATAATTATAGATCATGTTTTCTAGTAAGAAGGATATGCCACAATATCAATAACAAGTACAACACCAAGTTATATGTTTAAACATCGAAAGCATCACATACAATCAGCATGGTAAGTAACTCATAACACACACCATAACAATGTGCACAATGATATTCAATAAAGGTGCAACTACCAACAGTCCAACAATGCACCGCATCACCATACCTAGAAAAGTAATTACATTCAACATTAACGCAAAACAAGAATATGTCGTAAATGCAAGTTACATTACAAGTATCGAGTAACAAGCCTTGTTGTGCGGTTGTACATGCAACTACAAGTAAGTATGCATATCCTTTTCAAGATATGCATACACACACTTGGTTGCATATATATAGTTACTGTGATAGATTTTATTTTGCATCTCTCATAACCCACTCTTCATTTACGACTTATCCCTTTCGATGAAGGACTAAAATTGCAGGATGGGATAGATCACCAAACAATGCTCTATGTAACATACCTCAACAAGCTTATATTGACTTGCAAACCTCAAAATGCATTCAAAAACTGATTTAAAAGCTTAGAATTCTTTAAACTTTCTCAAATACACTTATTAAGCATGATCAACCACTTCAAAAGTTCCAAACCATCATCTTATCAAATTTCACCATTTAGACCTCAAACTAGCTAGTAGCCTGCCAAAATGTATTTTTATGAAATTAACAAAATAAATGGATTTAACCTTATCTAGTAATATTTTTAGATACCCTTTTCCACAATTAATCTGATTCCAAAATTTCAAGACCTAATTCCAAGCCCATTCACTTTTATTCTCATTTTATTGTTTCCAACTAGGTCTCTTTTAGCCTTTCTTAGCTCCCAAGCCTTCATGTCTAGAAAAATATACACACCTTCATGAAAAAGTGTTTAGTATTTTAGATACCCATTTGAGCCCTCTTAGTGCATGATAAATTTTAGCCCCCAAGTCTTTATACAATTTTCCCAACATAATTCTCTCTTTTATTACTAGTCTCAAATAGGCCTATCTAGGGCTTAAGGTATTTTTCTAGGGTTTAAACACTTATTGGATAATTTCAATCTTTGAAACACCTTATAACACCTAAAAACATGTTCATGCTATCACCAATGATCATTCACTTACTTGGCTTCAATCATGTTATCTTCTCACTTTTGACCTTCTTAAGGCTTCTTGTTTGTCTTGACACAAAACAATCATTTGACCTTTATTTTATTCTTTCTTGTCTTCCTTTAGTTTCTTTTCACACATTTACTCACTTATCATTATTCATAATACTCACTAATTCCCTCAAGACACTCACTTATTCTTGTTTAAATTTCTTTCTCTCATATAGTCACTTGTTTCCTCAAGGCTTCTCAATGGCATTGTACATGACAGTCATATTTTGTTTCAAATGATGGCTTATTTATGGACTTTACTAACTCTAAAGGATTCAAAATACCCTAATAACACTCCTCCAAATTATATATTACAACTTCCCTTATGAGTTTGATTCACAAGACCTTTTTCGCTTTATACATTAAGATTCAAAACCTAGATTTGCACATACAAATCATATACAACTGTCATTAATAACTATCTATAAAATTTTCAAATAATTAAATCCTTTAAAACCCATTTTTAAAACATACCAATTATTCTACCCTCCAAACTTCAGAATAATCTAGAGAGAAAAGATGAATTTATGTTTAAAACATCAAACCGTTATGTGAAAACTATCTTTTCCTCATAGTCACGAATTTATTTGAATGATAACTTACTCAATACTTTCCCATTAAATCTTAAGTTTCTCCTATATTTTCTGAATATCCATCATATTATGCTCACAAAATTTTAGAACTTTTCCGGAAGATAGATCGTGTAATGTTGTTGAGGCTAAAGCTCTTTTGAGGGTCTCAAATGGCGGTCAAATCGGGTTGTGTAGCGTTGGAGATCGAAGGAGACTCACAAGTGGTGATCGGTGACATGAGAAGAGGAAATATGGAATCCTGGAATTTGGAATATTTTATTATTAATATTATGTATTGGTTGAGTAAAATTCCTTTTTGGAATATCAAGCATGTTTATGGAGAATCGAATTGTGTTGCCGATCTATTGGAAAATCGGGAATTATTAAAAGGGACTTGGTCATTTCCGATTGGGTAAGTGAGTGGGTGGAGTTAGAAGCCATTATTTCTCGGAAGGGAATTCTGAGATTAACTCAAAGTGGTGCGGGAAGGTTTTCATATTGTTTTGTTTTTTGGTGTTTTTCGGTGGAGATTCTTTTTTGGATGGCCATGGAGTTTATGCATCTCCGTTTCGATATTTGCATGGTGTTAAATGTGTGAAATGGATTTCTTTGGTGAGGTTTTGTAGGCTTGTTTGAGGATATTTTCTGGGTAGAGTCGGGTTTGATTCGAGAATCCATTTCTCGTATTTTGGGGAGGAATATCTCGGCGGTTTTGGCTAGTGCTTGTGTGAACTCGGAGGTCGCTTTCTAGTTCATGTCCCAAATATTGTTGGTAAAGCATAACATTGATGAGGTTCATGTCATCACCCTACATTTCATCAAACCTATGCATCATCCTAATTTGGTGGAAGTGTTGGAGGCGTTTAGTAGATCTTAGCTTCTATCGGACATTTTATGGGAAGGGCAGGCTTTGGAGGAGGCTAGGTGGGTGATTACCAAGTTGTCGAGAAGGAACATGGACTTAATGAAATTTGCAGAGGAGGTTCATGATGTTTGTATAGAAGGTATTTCTAAAGGAAAACGGCTTGAGAATTTGGATCTCCCCTGGTCTCTCGGTGCTAGTGTTCGTGGACTCATCTAACATAGTGGGGATTTGTCGTAAATTGGGTTTCACTTATAAGTTCCTCCTTCGAATAGCTTGTGAAGGGGCAACCATGGGAGGTAGGAAGATGGTTAGATATAGCCAACCTACCTCTTAGGCTGTCTTTTTTTAACTATGTTCTATCATGTTCTTTCTCTAGTAGTATCTGGTATTTTTCATTCTTTGTTTTAGTGTTTGGGTCTCTGTGCTTCCTGCATCAGTAGCGGTATTTTGTGATTTTGGTTAGTGGGTTTGTTGGTTTTCAATTTGGTGTCAGTTGAACTCAGTTGGGATCCCTCCAATCCCCAGATTCTAAGCTCCTGTAAAAAGAATTTAAATATCTAAAAAATAGAACTTTTCACTAAGAAAAAATTGATATCTCCAAGTTTTTGTGATTCTAACACTAGACAAATTTTCCCGAGTGCCAGCAAGTGTCTATTTTGAATTTAAATTTGTTTTCTTGGTTTGTACAAATTTTTCATAACTCGAGACTCATTAAATTTACACCCCATATTAATTATCAAATGGTCTCAAAACCAAATAACCCTTAAATTCCTCTTATTCATTCAATAACAAGACATACTCTTACCTCAAGCATCACAGTTCTCTATTCTTGCATACAAGTGTCTCCATGACTAACTAAACAATTTACTTGTTCCTTTCATGTCCTCCTTAGGTCTATACATTTTTCATACACCTATGTACAAGCATTCATAAATGACAAACAACATTTTATAATATAACAATATCAATCATTCGGTGATTCATAAGCATTTATCACAATTTTACACATAATGCTAAAAACTCCTTTATTGATATCTTCATAATACAATCTTGACTCCTTGAGCTCTCGTGGATCTGATAAACACTCCTACTCTATATTGAACTCCTTTATATCTCTAACTCATTCTCTCATTCGAATCATCTATACATTTGAGGTGGTTAGGGTTATAACTCGACTAACCACAACTATGATTAGACTAACCAAGAGGATTTACAGACCTTGGTAGGGTTAAGGAAGCCATGTATAGGTAATATATGTCTCAAGACCCCTTTATTACATCATTTATAATAATTTGGTCTAATTTTTTCACATCCAAATAGTAATAATGTTCAATTTTAATTAATCTCTAACACAATACAAATAAATAGAGGAGTGTTTTCTAGAAAAATAGGAAACTTCCCATAACAACTCACCCCTATATTTGTGAGTGGTTTTAACTACCACTTTCATACATAATAACAACTATATATTAATAACTAATGTAAATAATTCCCCAATGTAAATGTAAATTTCCTAACATTCCCCCCCTTAGTGTTTACATGGGAAGAAGCACATCTAAAAATTGGAAACAAAATCGTATGCCTCTGCATACTTTTAGGTCTCGCATACTACTAGCTAAGATCTTGCTTTGCAGATCTTGCTACACATGACCAATCCAATTCACCACAGTGAATCACATACCGATGATCACACTTCCACTGATTCACCTATATACACGGACTCAATAGTTCCCTCTTTCACTTCCAATGAAGCGCTAGATTTCATCGGTAGATCGATGTTAGAAGTATGATAGTTGAAGAATATTTGCATTCGGAGGATCACCCAATTCAATTTCCCTCCTATCAAGTATTCTCAGGTTCCAAAATGCACATCCTCCTCTTTTCAATATTTGGCAAGGAATGTATAGCACGTTTTATTTCTGCACACATCACTCAAATCAAACAACTGAAAATATTATAAAAATGTGCCATCATTGTTATATGTGACCCGTTGTTGGTGGTGATGAGGGTGTTGATCACCCTCCATCCCCTGTTGCCTCCAACTTCCAATATGAAGCTACTAACTTAGAAAATTTAGATTATGAATCTTGGTTACAATTAGACATCGGTTACCACGAAAATGCGTTCGTGAGGCAAAAAAATTATTTTTACAATTTTTTTCTAACAACTTTGACTCTAGGTTTTGGAAAATTGACATATATGGCATTGTGTGACACAACTAATAACATTGACAAGACATGACACTTTATTTTTTTCGATGACTTGACGAGACTACGAATTTTTATAATGACATTAAATACTTGGAAATACTTTGATGACAATGTTAACGACTCAAAATTTATAATGACCTAACAACATACATCTAAAACAATATCACCATGAATTAGTGCAAAAGACTCTTGACAATACAATCATTTATCGACTCTTGACAACATCGACCTAAGACTTCTACATAAATGGATTACAATCATTTCTTACTAAAGTGATTCAAAACACATTAATACTTATTACATTGGTGGCATAGAGGAAATGACTCAAAACACATCAACATGTGACTTGGAACATACCGGGAGACACGTGATTTGGGAACAAATGGTCAAAGCGCATGAGGCGGAATGAATATGTGGATCAAAACAAACTATATGTATATCATAGAGTTTGATGTAAAAACACCAAATCGAATATGTGTAAATATTGATTGAGAGAAATCTCTCGCATAGTTTTCGAGATCATGCATTAATGTATTCCCAAACGCCCTGGAAGAGATGAAAATGTTGGCATGAGCTGATGATAGTGGGTACTGTGTGGTAAATTTGAACACAAGTAAGTAGAGGTTACATATTGGGATATGAGGGGATGTTCTCCACTGGTTTGATAGATTCACATAAGCGGTTTTACATGTGGATACCACAATGCAAGATTTAGTAATACACTCAATCAAATCGGTAATAATATATGTATTTGGACTTTATGGCATTTGTAATCGCATAAGAGATCTTCCTTGATCTTCTCATTCTCCAAGCAAGATCCAACAAAAATCAAACATATGCAATGTGGCGAGAGATCTAATAGAGGTTTCTAATCTTGGTATGTAGAGATAGATTTATTGATTTGTCAACCACTCAGCTCATTGCATGTTGAACCTAGCTCGACTTTATAATATCAATCCCATAAATTGATTATTGCATTGGCTAGGGAATTTTGTTATAGCGCCTTTAAACTTTGATAGATGAATCTATAATGTATGATCTGTGTAGCCCACTAGTTAGAATTATAATGCAAGATACTATTCAACACTCAACTTAAAACTAGATGCTGAAAATATAAATATCATCCACATGGGAAACTAAAATATTGGCATTCCCCTTAGCAATCAAAAAACCATCTTAACCTCGGAGATCTCACTCGATACCAAATAATAATTTGGTTTGATTTTTTCACATCCAAATAGTAATAATTTTCAATGTTAATTAATCTCCAACACAATACAAATAAATAGAGGAGTGTTTCCTATAAAATAGGAAACCTCCCATAACAACTCACCCCTATATTTGTGAGTGGTTTTAACCACCACTTTCATACATAATAACAACTCTATATTAATAACTAATGTAAATAATTCCCCAATGTAAACGCTAATTTCATAACAATTTATTCAAATGTGCTAACTTCTAACCCTATACAAACCTATGAATAATTAAAATATTCAAACTTGTGGTTTTGGAGGGAAACAACTTATTACATTGCAAAGGAGTCCAAATGGACTAGAAACTTAACAAGACCATCCAAGTGGACTCTCACACACCTAAGAATTATGAAAACTAAAAAAATTACATTTATACAAGGATTCTCTTGCATCATACTCCCCAAGTGGAGAGAATTGAGCCCATTAGTTTTTTTTTCCTAATTTTCAAATTTTTTTTCTTTCTTGATCTCATCTTCTTCCTCTTTTGTTGAGCTCCATCCTTCTTGAATATTTCTTCTCTTTACTTTTCCTTCTTCACTCTTTTTCTTGCTTGCTTTGTCTTCATTTTCTTTGACTTAAACTTCATTTTATTTGACTTTGTCTTCATTCTTCCTTTTCTTTTATTCTTTCATTCTCATCTGCTCCATCATATCAAATTCTTGTTGGTATTCATCATCTCGTATCCTCTTCAAATCTGATTTATATTTATCTTTATCTTCTTTTTTCCATGAAATATCTCCATTAACTCTTTATTTTATCTCTTATATTCTTATTCATCTTCAAATAGGTCTGAAATCTCTAATTTCATCATGAATTTATCTATAAAAGATCTTCATCTTTGTATATTCATCATCCTCTTCATTTTCTTTTTCATTTCTAGTTTCTTTGACTTTTATGTCTTCACTTGTATCAATTTTCATTATTTTTTCTTCATTTTCATGACCTACATTCACACATGACAAGGAAATATTAGAACAAAAATAAGGAGGCCATATAGCCTCATGGGAAGCTCCATTGATGAGCTCTTCTTCTTCTTCACTTAGCTAATATTCTTCTTCACTTTATTGCTTCTCTTCTTTACCCAACATTACACAAACCTTTGGATAAAAATAGTTGGTCTCAATAAAAAAAAATTCATTTTCTCTTCTCTCCTCAAAGCAATAGTATGCTTCCTCTTTCAATCAACAAGCCACCTGATGGACCATTTTACTTTGCTCTTCACACTCCATCCAAGAGCTTGACTTTCCCTCTTCTTCCTCTCTACCATCCACTTCATCAAATATTCTTCTATCTCACTTATCTCAGCTAACAACTCTTCATTATACATCCTCTCCTTTCTCTCACTCTTCTTCAACTTCTCACAATATCTAACTGGAAAGAAACCTCTCATTTTTCTCACTTTTATTCTTTACTCACTTTCTTTTCTTCCATTTTTTTCTTTACAAGCAAATATTTTGCACATTACCTCTTCAAGTACCTCACATAGGATCCTTACCTAGTATTTTGACACCACTTTGTCTTGTCTTTCAACCCTTTTCACCTTGGATAAATCTTCACTTTTCTTTATCTTCTCTTTTCAATCCTTCACATAGCTCGGGTTTCTTCCTTCTTCACTAGCTTTTCATCTTTTCAACTTAACTTATATTTCTTCAAGAGAAAACACCTACTATAATACCAAAATGATTTAGATAAAATGACCAAATCAAAAAATAAACAAGAGTTAGATCATCATCCTATAAGGATCACCAAAAATGCTCTTTGTAACATGCCTCAAGAAGCTTAAATTGACTTACAAACCTCAAAATACATTCAAAAATTGATTAAAAATATTAGAATGCTTTAGACTTGCTCAAATACACTTATCAAGCATTATCAACCACCTCAAAAAGTTCCAAAGCCTCATCTTATCAAATTTCACCATTTAGACCTCAAACTAGCTAGTAGCCCTATGATTTAACAAAAACATAATTTTTGTAAAACCCTAATTGTAGAAAACTGATAGAAACAATTAATTATAGATGTTATGATGTAATATGACATAAGAAAATAAGAACGTAAAATACAAAACCCTAAGCAAGAGATGTAGGAAGAATGAATTAGTTAATTTGTGCCTAATCTGGGATTGTGCAGATTGAGAAAACTCTGTTGAACAAAATGTGAATTGTGTCGTCGATGCTCAAGATAAATTTTGGAGTTCACATATATGGCGGGACTAGGGCACCTAGATCGGGGTGAGGGCACATGGGTGCCGAGATACCTCTACTCGGTTCGCGTGACTATGAAAATGCTCAAAACTTGATTTTTGCAGTGTCCCTCAAGTGTCATTGATGTTCGTTTTTGATCACCTGTATGTCACACATTGATCGCCGAAGATACATGTAACGTGAAAAAATAGAATTCCACCTGTAAAACCCACAAAACCACATACAATCCAAAAAATAAATATGTAATGAGGGGAGCCAAACTGACCCCAGAAAACACCCAATAGAGTGAACTTACGACTGTTGGGTTTTCAGATTTGCACTTGGAATGAAACCACAGTCAGGAGACAAGCAAGTCCCTCCTCTTTAATGGGAGAGGTTCCCTTATTGAAAGTAGGGGAAAAACCTATGTACAAATGCACAATATTTTATTCAATGGTGGTTTCCCGATATCCTGAAATGTGTTTTAAGCCTGGAAAGTTATCAATACATGAGGATAGAAGACTTTGAAGAGAGGAGGGAGGAAGAAGAAGACAATACTTTGGGGAAAAGAGATGGCAGAGAAAACCCTTATATGTATTGTGCAAATAAGATGCAGAATAGAACCATCCACATTTATAATAGACAAAATTTGTAGACTCAAAGTTCTAGAGATTGTACAAACTAGAACACAAAGTTTCCAAGCACGCAAGGATTAGATGATTCTCATATCAGAACCAGAAGGAAAGAGAAAGCAGAAGAAAAAGGGAAAAACCTTTGTATTGATTTCTTCCAATTCAAATTACAATTCCTAAATAATCGAAATTCCAACCCTTTACAATGGCTTTGAAAGCTAATGATATAGCTCGCAAGAGATGGTTACAACTTCCTCAAGCAAGCAAGAAACAATTACAATTTATTCCAATCATCCACATCCTTTTGAATTCTTGATTTGCAAAGAAACATTAATGGCGGAAAAAATAGTTTTTAAATATACAATTGTTACATTATTTTACCAGTTAAAACATGGGCCATTCGATTTGCTTTTACAACTTCAAATTTGGGCCACCCACGTGGGAGAAATTAATTGGAGCGGGCCTGCGGATGCCTTCTACATTTTCACCTTTGAAGCTACGTCAGGATGACACGTGGAGAGCTCTGTCGGTTCCTTCATACTTTACTCGATTTGGGTCTATTTCCTACTTGACCTATGTTGACCCCTAGACACATGGAGGGCTGACACTCATTTGAGTTTCCATTTTAGAAACACCTCTTAAAACTACACCGAGTTGGCACATTTCTCCTTCCTTCATTCTTGGAATTTTCAACGGCTAACTATGTCTCCTCATTGACTTTAACCATGTGGCAAGATGGGACTATTTGGAGACTAAACCTTTGATTTTACTTCGAAATGTCACCATTAAGGGATGTGGATACTTCCGCTAACCTACCCATACTTAGTCAATTTTAACAATTGGCTCTATCCCTTTTTGGACCTAGGACACATGGAGGACTGATGCAAGTTTGAGAACTTCCCCATTTTGACTCTTGAAGCTGCACTAATGAGGTACGTGGCACTTGTCTCTGAGCCTTCCATACTTATCTAATTTTAGCTCATTTTGTCTTCATTTTGTACCTAGGACACATGGAAATCCTACACCTATTTGAGGACTATCCCTTGGACCCTACCCCTGGAGTTACACCATTTGGACACGTGGAGGCTTTCGTTGAACCTTGAAATATGGCCAAATCACATCCAATCAAATATATTCACATATTACCCGTGGACTCGGGGCAAAATTTAACGGGAAAATATGTTTGTCATTCCCGATTCATTGGAAGAAAATAAAAATAAGGAAAGGAACTTTACCATATGCCCGACTTTTAAATTGTTCTCCATGAATAAGAAAACTACAAACAATGCTAGGCTTGATGTGATTCGATACTCCTAGGCACAGACTCAAATTTATTTGAAACTTGACTTCAAAAAGAGGGAAATTTTGGGGCCGACAATAGCTGGCTCTTTCTGGGGATGACTTGGCTTGGAACAAAGACACAAGGCAAGATCAAGAATTACAGATAACTCTGAGGAAAATAGGACCAGTACTTTATCCATTCGTAAGGATTTGAAGGAAAAACCAATACAAGGTAACACACACAAGACGGGAAAAGAAACAAAACAAACCAAAAGGGAAGAACAAAATGAAAAACAAAGGAACGACCCAAAACCAAAACACTGTACATAATATATAGAAGGAACACCTAGTCACCTAGGACTTGAACAACTTCAGATACTACCCACTATAATAAAGTGGGAGAAGAGAACCATCCATGTAATCCAGATAAAAAGATTTATCTCTAGCAAAATGTTTGATTCTAAAAGGACCAAGACAAAGAGAATCAAACTTACCATGGCTTCCTCATGGCTCATGTCTTTTGTCCCAAAGCAGCACAATGTCTCCCACTTGGAAGACTCTGGGTTTGGCTTTCTTGTCAAACAAAGCCTTCACTTTTAACTAATGAGCTGTTATTTTGTCAACCAATTGCAATCTGTCCTCATCAAGCTTCTAAAGGTACAAAATTATTTTATCCAAAGAGCTACTTTGAAACTTGAATCTTCAATGGTTTTGTCGATGCAAGGCTGACAATTCCACCATCATTTGGCAGTTGAGTTTCCACACCATACACCACTTGGAGATGAGACATTCCAATTGCTCTCTTGGGTGTAATTACATCAACTCAAAGTGCATCATATATCTTTTTATGCCAATTCCTCTCGAGAATCATTTACAAGCTTTCTAACTATTCTCACCAAGTTCTTGTTTTCGATTCTTCCCGCCCATTCCTTGGGGGTAGTAATCGAAGAATGAGAAAATGATATCACATACCCATAGAAGAAGTCCCGTCATATTATTAGAGAAGAAAATTTGCAAGCATTATCAGTCACAATTTTGTTTGGGATCCTAAGCTTTGATCAATATGTTCTCCTTAATGAAGTTGCAAACTACCTCGGAAGTAGTGCTCTTGACTGGGATGGCTTCCACCCACTTGGTGAAGTAATTTGTGGCAGTCAACACATGGGTATGTCTAGCACTAGAAGGTGGGTTAAGAGTTCCAATGAAATCTAAACCCCATTATTGAAATGGCTCTTCAATCACTACATGCTTGAGAGGCAAAGCAGCCAACTTAGGTCTTCCAACAAACATTTGGCATGCTTCACATTTACCAACCCATTTTGATGCATCTCTAAATAGAGTGGGCAAATAATAACTAGCACGAAGTATTTTATGAGTTATTACAGCAGAAGAGAAATTACCTCCACAATCTTGGTCATGAAAAGTAGAGAACAACTTCTTTTGTTGCTCCTTGTCTACATACTTCAAAAACCTTCCATCTATGCCTCATTTGAACAAAGCATTCTCCCATAGCACATATTGTACAGGACACCGCAATTTGAAAGCTCTCTTCTCTTTAGCACTCAAGTGATAATGACACTCTCCATAGGATAGAAAGTGAGCAATGTCGACATACCATACATCTGTCGAGCTAAGGAATAAAACAACAGGGACGTCAACTTCATCTTTGGACAACTCCTTGGTAGCTCCTTCAATAATGAGTTCACACAGGCCCATACCCCAAACTAGCTTGGTTGGCACGATATCAAGATCATACTCTTGCACCTTTGTTACCCAATCACCTCTCTTGGTTCCAAATTCTTATTGAGTAACAATGTATTTGATTGTTGTAACAGGAACTAGCACCACAGAATGAGAATTAAGAATGTAAAATTTGAACTCGCTTGATGACTTTTTGACAACTGCAAAAGCATGTTTCTCCATCATAATGTACTCAGTTCATGAGTTTTCAAGACATAACTCATGAATGCAATTGGGAGCTCATGATCTTCAACATTCTTTTGGGATAACACAAGAGCTAGGGTATTTTCAATGGCATAACAATACATAATGAAATCTTTGCTAAAGTCGGGGTATGCCAAGATTGGAGTCTTTGCAATATCTTGTTTAATGTTCTTAAATGATTTCTTCCCTTCGTGAGGACCAACCAAAAGTTTACTTCCCTTGCATCATATGAGCAATGCTCATAGTAAGTTTTACAAAATCGAGGATGAATCTCCTTAGGAAATTTGATCTTACTAAAGAAAGAATGGACACCCTTCTTACTTGATGGAAGAGGAATTTGATGGATGGCTCAACTATCTCTCGGATCAATCTTGATCCCCTCCTTTAAAACAATGTGTCCCAACAACTTTCCTTCTGTGACACAAAACATAGACTTCTTAGGGTTTAAAGAAATTACATGCTCTCTACACTTTTGTAATATTGTTTCAAGGTGTTGGAAGTGATATTTTCTTGCTTTAGAAAACATGATCAAGTCATCCAAATACACAACAATGCATTTCCCTTTCAAACTAACAAAATCCAAGTCCATGGCCCTTTGGAAAGTAGCACCAACATTGATGAGACCAAATGGCATCCTCTTGTATGCAAAGGTGCCCCAATGAGTATTAAAGGCAGTCTTATGTTGATCTATAGTATTCACCTCTACTTGATTGTACCCCGAGAATCCATCTAACATAGATAGAATCTCCGAGCACAGAACTTACAATACTTGTTTCATCATGGGAGAGGAAATTTTCCTTCAAAGAACCCTGATTTAGATTTCTAAAGTCCACACAGATCCAGATCTCACCATTCTTCTTCTTGACAGGCACTATATTAACAATCCACATTGAATGGTGGATGGGGAAGATGATCCTAGCCTTCAAAAGATTTTTTATTTCTTGGAAAATTGTATCACTATCTTTAGATTATATTTTCTTTGCTTTTATTTGAAGGGTTTGATCCCAGGAGCTTAAGAGGAATGAAATGTTGCATTTCTTTAGGCTGAAAAGCCTTAATATCATCATAAGATTAAGCCGAACATCAACATACCTTTTCAACAGATTCACCACCTTCTTTTTCTCTTCCTGATTGCAGCATTTTCCATTGTTGACCATTTTGGGATCATCAAGACTCCCAATATTCACTTTCTCGATCTCAATAGATTGTCGAGCTTCTTGGGAAATTTTAGAATTAATATATCTATCATGTTTATCAAAAATATCCTCCAAAATCACCAACCCTCTAGGGATTTTGTTTCCTTTCAGTTTGATGCATCCATCTTGATCCATCTCTTCTTTGACACCCTCTTCATTAGATGACACACACTCTCTAGGAAAATTGTCACTTCCTTCAAAGTACAACTGATCAAAGTTATCTTTGTGCTCCAAGAAGGAAAGAAAATGCCAGTCATCATTGAAAACTTGCCAATTATTTACATTGTCAGGCACACTAGGGATATGGATCATCTCAATGGTGAACTTCTCTTGAGGAGAATCGGGATGAGGAATCAAGCAAGGACCCCAAAACATCTAGAGAGTTAGACCTAGTGTTCCTTTCCCTTGGTATAGCTTCAATGGAAAAATCATCAAGGAATTTAATGGAATCCCAGACCATATTCATATAGTGTTTCAACCTTTTGTTCTTTACCTGATAAAGGTTTCTAACTTGTTTTACAATTAGCTCGGCATCTCCACAAGAAATAAGGTTCTTCACTCCCATTTCCTTTGCCATGCTCAACCCAAGAATAAGGGCCTCATACTCAGTAGTATGAGGAACATCTTCCATCAAACTCCAAAGTCCACACACCATTAGGATCAAGTAACACTCCCTTTGGGCGACTTTTCTCCTCTGTGACATGATCATGTAGTTCCCATGCAGTATTTTACCTTCATACATTATTTGTGCTTTAGGATCATCTGTCTTTTACAAAATATACTCTACTTGTTTCTCGGGTAAAGCAGACTTCTTCATCTTCCCATTAATAGGGATCAAGGAATGTGACCAATCCATTTGGATCTCACCTCCAACATCATTGCAAAATTTCCTACTTAGCAATATGCCATAGGAAGTAGGAATATCAGCAACCAAGATGGTAGCCAAGACCTTCTTCTCTGGTAAAGCAGCAAAGGCTACTTATGCATCCTTGATTCTCACAACCAAAGGCACTTCTCTACTTTCCATGGAATAGCAAGAACCATAAGTGTGGGTTAAGGTTAAACCCAAAGCATGAGCCATTGATGCAAGCATTACATTATTAGATGCACCAAAATTAATGACACAATTTCTAAGCTTGTGGCTAGCTATGAGGAGAGTCACATAGAAGGGTTTGATCTTCTCGTTGGGAAAAGTGATTGTAGCCACAAGGCCAGGTTGAGGTGGAGAAGGAGTAGGCAAAAGGCCTTTAGAATAATGGGCTAAGGTTTTAGATTTAGAATTTACAAAGTTAACCATTTTGGCAAAGGCTTTAGGATGGGTTTGATAGAACTCGCCTTAGAAATCTAAATCTTGGTCTTTTTAGATGGTCTATAATTTCAAAAGATCCAGACGTGGATGGATAATCACTACTAGGAGTAGGAGGAGCCTTTGATCTATCAGTTTATCACTTGTTGGACAAGAATTCTTAGAAGCAGAAGTAGAGGAAGAAGGACTAGTAGAGCTTACCTTTCGGGTGGAAGTAGTAGGAATAGGAGCTCCTCTTCTTGCAATCACCGGGATGGTGATGGGGTACTCCTTGGATATTTTTGTAGGTTACACTACTTTTTCCTTTTTGTTGGTCTGCTCCTGGTCATAACAACATATGATTCATTGTTCATCTTAGCCACTGCATCATCATAGTCATCTTGATCATCCACACCCTCAGTGGTGAGGAAATGAACTTGAGGACCACCAAGCTCCTCTAGTTCTTCATCGCTTTCCTCTTACTATTCATCATAGAGCCCATTTTCTTCCTCATCATCAGGCTCAAGAACTTCACAAGCACCATTAATAGGCACCTTGAGGGGTGGACCTTCAATGGCCAACCTGGTTTAAGAAGAGGGCAAGTGGTTATTAGGCTGAAAGTTCTTCCTTAGAACATCTTGATATGGAGCATGTTGAGCTAATTTCTTCTTAATGGTAATGAGGTCATTAGCAAGTTTTTGCACCAACTAATCTATGTTACCTCCAGGAGAAGGGAAGAAGAAGATGCTTTGGATTTGAAAGACTCCCTTTTCAGCTTGCCAGACATGATCAAGTCATCTTCCACACTGATAGCCAATCTCTAATCAGCATCTAAAGTTGCAAGATTTTCTCTCCTTGGGGCATAGCTTACTTCCAACAATTGAGCATTCAAGAAGAAACACTTCTGAATCGGATCAACAGGCCTAGTATTTACTAGAATCTTATTAATCAACTTGTTAAACTTGGCCACAAATTCTCTCATAGGCTCATGTGGCTCCTTCTTGATTTGAGAAATCTGAGCTAGCAAAGCATGCACATCTTCAACAGGTTTGAAACACTGCTCAAATTTAGTCCTCATAGTATTCCAATCGATGATGGTCCCAAGAAAGATGGTAAAACCAATCTACAAAGATTGTCTTGCAAGGTCTCCACAAACACCTCATACGTACATCCTCATGTTCAACTCCAAGGACCACACATGTAATAATGAAGGTTGCAATGTGTTCATCAAGGTGTACTTTTCCATCACCTCTAAATTTGGGAAAATTCTTCCTGTTACCCCTAGGTAACTCATGCAATGGTTGAGGAAGAGCTAGAGGCCCAACTCTTTTTCCCCAAGGCCGAGGTGTTTCCATCCTTGGAAATATTGTTTGAAGTGGAACTGAGACACCAGCAAGGATTAGGGCACGAAGATTAGGGCTAAGTTGTGCTTGAGGAATGCTACTACCAGAAGCTCTATCTTTAACAAGAGGTGTGCTTATGGAACGAGATCTTCTATTTCTCCTTGTTGGAGGAAGTTTAAAATCTTGTTGATCCAAGAGTTGAAATTAGGGATCTTCAATTCCAAGAGCCCTTCTACCACGAGTATATCTTAGAGTTGCAGATCAAAGAAATTATCAAATTAGTTGTTCATTTTAGAAAGGAAATTTGTTGAACGAATTCCCCAGTGGAGTCAACAAAAATTATTGGGTTTCAAATTTGCACTTGGAATGAAACCACAGTCAGGAGATAAGCAAGTCCCTCCTCTTTAATGGGAGAGGTTCCCATATTGAAAGTAGGGGCAAAACCTATGTACAAATGCACATTCTTTCATTCAATGGTGGTTTCCTGATATCCTGAAATGTGTTTTAAGCTTGGATAGAAGACTTTGAAGAGAGTAGGGAGGTAGAAGAAGACAATACTTTTGGGGAAAAGAGAGGGAAGAGAAAACCATTATATGTATTGTGCAAATAAGTTGTAGAATAGAACCATCCACATTTATAACAGACTCAAAGTTTTGGAGATTGTACAAACTAGAACACAAAGTTTCCAAGCACACAAGGATTAGATGATTCATAGATTAGAACCAGAAGGAAAGAGAAAGTAGAAGAAAAAGGGAAAAACCTTTGTATTGATTTCTTCCAATTCAAAATTACAGTTCCAAAATAATCAAAATTCCAACCCTTTACAATGGCTTTGAAAGCTCATGATATAGCTCACAAGAGATGGTTACAACTTCCTCAAGCAAGCAAGAAACAATTACAACTTATTCCAATCATCCACACCCTTTCAAATTCTTGATTTGCAAAGAAATGTTAATGGTAGAAAAAATAGTTTTTAAATATACGGTCGTTACATTATTTTACCAGTTAAAACATGGGTCATTTGATTTGCTTTTACAACTTCAAATTTGGGCCACCCACGTGGGAGAAATTAATTAGAGTAGGCTTGCGGATGCCTTCGCATTTTTGCCTTTAAAGCTGCCCCAAGTGACACGTGGATATTTTTCATTTCCTTCATACTTTTCCGATTCGGGTCTATTTCCTTCTTGACCTATGTTGACCCCTAGACATGTGGAGGGTTGGCACTCATTTGAGTTTCCATTTTGGAAATGCCTCTTAAAATCTGGCTGGTGACACATGTCTCCTTCTGTCGTCTTGGACTTTTCAACGGCCAACTTTGTCTCCTCATTGACTTTAACCACATGGCAAGCTGGTGCTACTTGGAGACTGACCCTTTGATTTCACTTCGAAATGGCACCATTAAGGCACGTGGAGACTTCCACCAACCCACCCATACTTAGTCAATTTTAACGATCGGCTCTGTCCCTTTTTGGACCTAGGACACGTGGAGGACTAGTGCAAGTTTGAGAACTACCCCCATCTTTGACTCTTGAAGCTACGCCGATGAGGCACGTGGCGTCATCCGCTAAGCCTTCCATACTTAGCTGATTTTAGCTTATTCTGTCTTCATTTTGTACCTGGGACATGCGAAAATCCTACACTTATTTGAGGACTATCCCTTGGACCCTGCCCCTGGAGTTGTGTCGTTTGGACACGTGGAGGCTTCCATTTGAACCTTGAAATATGGCCAAACCACATCCAATCAAAGATATTCACGTATTACTGTGGACTCGGGGAAAATTTTAATGGGAAAATGTGCTGTCATTCCCGATTATGGGAAGAAAATAAAAAGATGAAAATGAACCTTTGTTAGGAATTAGAGAACAAGTATGCAGAAAAAATTCCTCAAACCAAAAAAGTAGGAAACTATATAGCAATTATACTTATAGAAATATAACAACATAAATAAATAATGCACAAAAGAAGATAAGACAAGATTTAACGTGGTTCACCCAATTTGGGCTATGTCCACCAAGAACTTGCTCAAGTTTTATTATCAACAAGATTAAAACAACTCTCACAGTCTTCTCTCAGTTATGAACTCACAACAAAATTTCAAAGATGTTAAACCACATCTAAACCACAATTGACACCCAATTGCATAACCTTGATCACTCTTGATCACCTCTTGATCATTAAGACTCAAGATATCTTCAAGATACCCTAACACCTCTATTTATAGGATTAAAATCATCTTAAGAAGTCCTAAATTCAACCCTAGAAGTTTGAAAGTCATGATATTTCAACTTCCCACGACTAGAAAAATAGTCCCGATGTTAATAGCCAATTAACATTAAGATGTTAACAAAGCAACGTTGCAGCAATGGCACGTTGACTACACAACAACGTCATAGCAAACTACTACATAATACTCATGAACTCTCAAAACTTAACCATTCAAGCTCCAACACTTCAACATTGATTCAAGAAGACCAAAAATAGGCTCCACACCCCAACAATCTCCCACTTAGAGATTGTTTCCACTGAGCAAAGTTATTAACCCTTCATTATCAACCATGAAGGCCAATCAAAGTTGAACACAACTTCAACTTCTCCCTTGTGACCACCTTGGTCATCATATCCAGGATTCTGACTGGTATGAATCTTTTCTAGCTTTAACTTATCTTCTTCCAAAGTTGTCCTGATGAAATGATATCTCAGTTGAATGTGCTTCATCCTAGAGTGGAAAGCGAGTTCTTTGCCAAATGAATAGCACTCTGACTATCACTATGTAGTCTCCCAACTTCCTTCTTATGATCTAACTCATCAAGCAACTATTGTAGCCAAATCATCTCCTTAGTTGCCTCTGTGGCAACAACATACTCAGCCTCTGTGGTTGACAAAGCCATAACCTTTTGTAACCATGAAATCCAACTCATTGTTGTATCACCAACCGTAAATACATAACTTGTCATGCTCCTCTTGTTGTCCAAATCTCCTGCCATGTCTCGAATCTACATATCCACGTAATGTAGTGTCTGATCCACCAAAACACAATGCTACTCCCATGGTCCCTCTCAAATACCGAAGGATCCACTTTACTGCCTATCAGTGCTCTCTACCTGGATCACTCATAAACTTGCTCACTGCTCCCACTACATGGGAAATGTTAGGCCTAGTGCATACCATAGCATACATCAAGCTACCAACTATTGATGAGTACGGTACCCTAGACATCTATATTCTATCCTCCTTAGTCTTGGGACTCTACTCCTTTGATAATTTAAAGTGACCTACCAAAGGAGTACCAACCAGTTTAGCATCTTGCATACTAAACCTCTCCAAGACCTTCTTTATGTACTCTTCTTGAGATAATACCAACTTCCTCTCCTTCCTATTCTGAGTTATTCTCATACCAAGGATTTTTTTTTGCTCCCAAATCCTTCATAGCAAAGGAGTCACCTAGCTACTTCTTGAGTACCTTTATTTCCTACATGTTCTTCCCTGCAACAAGCATATCATCTACATACAAGCACAAAATAATATAACTACCATCAAGAAACTTCTTGATGTACACGCAATGGTCTGAGTGACACCTAGAGTAACCCTGCTCCTGCATAAAACTCTCAAACTTCATGTACCACTACCGTGGAGCTTGTTTCAGGCCATACAAGCTCTTCTTCAATTTGCACACTAACCTCTCCTTCCCTTTGACCTCATAACCCTATGGCTATTGCATGTACAATTCCTTAACAACTAGAGAAAAAATTTCATCAAGTCTATACCTTTCTTTTGTGTAAATCCTTTTACCACCAACCGGGCCTCAGTATCATTTCCCGCCTCCATCTTCCTCTTTGATTCTATACACCCACTTGTTCTCGCAATGCTCTCTTGCCCTTGGGTAGCTCCACCGAGATCCCAAGTCTGGTTTTCCATAAGAGATCTATACTCTTTATCCATGGCCTACTCCCACTTCTTCTTGGCATCCACCTACATTGCTTCCTCAAAGCACTCGGCTCTCCACTATCGGTGAGCAATATATAATTCAAAGATGGAGTAAATCGCTTGTGTTTCCTTCTCACCCTAGAAGACCTTCTCACCTCGGAGTTTGGGGTTCCTAATGAGTAGGTTCTGAATCGGATATATCGAGTAACATGTTGTAATCGAACCATCCCCTTGGACACCTTGTTATCCGCAATGTCCTCTAACATTGTGTATTATTTTGTTGATTCCTCTTTTTGTTCCTGTAGCTGATCTTTATACATGATTTTTTCATTAAATACAATATCTCTAGATCAAAATATTTTCTTGTCTTTAAGACTCCAAACACGGAAACCAAAATCATCTTCACCATATCCAACAAAGGTGCATTTCTCAGACTTAGCCTCTAACTTGGTCCTATCATCTTTATCAATGTGAACAAATACCTCACATCCAAATACTCTAAGAAATGAGTAATCAATTTTCTTACCAGACCAAGCCTCCTCAAGTATACCTCCATCCAAGGCCATAGAGGGTCCTTTGTTAATCAGATAAACAACTATGCTTACCGCTTCCACCCAAAACATGAGTGGCAGCCCCACATGTAACCTCATGCACCTAGCACACTCCATGATTGTCCTGTTCATTCTCTCTAACACTCCATTTTCCTGTGGAGTATTTGGAACCGTTCTTTGCTTGCGGATCCCATTTACCAAACAGTAATCAAGAAATTCATTACTATAATATTCCCCTCCATTATCCGACCTGAGACATTTCAACTTGATACTTGTTTCATTCTCAACCAAGGCTTTCCATCTTTTGAAAGTTTCAAACACATCATATTTCTTTCTAATGCAATATACCCAAACTTTTCTAGTTGCATCATCAATGAAAGTGACGTAATAACATGAACCACCAATAGAGTTTACCTTAGCTAGCCCCCATACATTTGTATGCACTAACTCCAACTTACCCTCCTTCCTAGTAGGTCCAACCTTGAGGAATCTCATCCAATTTTGTTTCCCATAAACACAATCCTCACAGAAGTCCAAATCTAACTCCTTTAATCCAGAAACCTATCCTTTATAATCTGCATGCCCTTATGACTCATATGACCAAGTCTCTGGTGCCACAAAGTTGCATCTCCATCTGTAGCAACTAAATTGCAATAATCAGCACCACTGGTTAAATAAAAAGTACCATTTTTCTTACCTCTTACAACCACAAGAGCTCCCTTGGTAACCTTCCAAGAATCCATTTTGTGTAAAACTAACCGTATAGCCTTCACTACTCGGTTTGTCCCACTTATATCAAGTTCGCCTCAACTTAGGCACATGCCTCGATGTCCTTAAGTAGCCATGTGTTCCCAATCTATATTTTCACCGAACAAAACCTTTCCTACTATGTTGCATGGTTCATCATCACCAAGATATACATGTCCAAAATCACCTTGAACAAAATCAAGAAAAGTAATGTCTATGTGGGGTGGCATGGAAAGAAGCCCTGAATCTAACACCCAAGATTTAGCAATATTATCTAAAGAAAGAATTAAGGCATCTTAACAAACATCACCTTCTCGCTAAATTTACCTCTTTAGTTTCCTCCTTGTTCTTCTTATCTCGAAGATCCCAGAAATCTTTCTTAACATGACCAACCTTCCCACAAAGGCCAACATTCTAACTTACTCCCGAACTTTGATCTTTCATGATCATTCGACTTCCTACGGTTACCTTTCCTCTCTGTTCTTTTGTCTCCCTCTGCTCTCCCACCATCAAAGCATTTTCAGAAGTAGAAGAATCTCCAGTGCTCTTCCTTTGCATTTCCTCACTTAGGATCATGCCTATTACATCCTCAAACTTCAGCTTTGAGTTATTAGAGACTGAATTACTTACAGCCATAACCAAGTTGTCCCAGCTATCTGGTAAGGAGCACAAAATAAACAAAGCCCTGAACTCATCATCAAAGTCAATTTTTATCGAGTTTAACATACAACCATATTAAATTCATTCAAATGATCAAACAAAACCATTCTCAGACATCTTCATATTAAATATTTTTTTCATCAAAAATATTTTATTAGAGGCAGAGGGTTTTTCATATAACTTCCCCAACGCACTCATGAGACCTTCTGTGGTCTTCTCCTGATATGTTGAAAGCAACCGAAGATGCAAGGCATAAACAAATTTCCTCGAGCACCTTTCTATCCAAAGCAACTCCCAATCCTCATCCGACATGGTTGTAGGTTTCTTTGCTTTTCTAGCCAAAGGAACATGGAGGTCCTTCTGATATAAGTAATCCTCCATTTGCATCTTCCACAAACCAAAGTTCTTCCCATTGAACTTCTCAACCCTCGATCTGCCCTCATCTACCATAGCTCCCACTTAAGCTAAACTTTCCCGTGATTTACAACTTCAGCAAAAAAACCACCAAAGCTCGATACTAATTATTAAGAATTAGATAACAAGTATGCGGAAACAATTTCTCAAACCACAAAGCGAGAAAACTATATAGCAGAATTATACTTACGAAATATAACAAAGATAAATAAATAATGCACAAAAGAAGACAAGACAAGATTTAACGCGTTCACCCAATGTGGGCTACGTCCACCAAGAACTTGCTCGTATTTTATTATCAACAAGAGTAAAACAACTCTCATAGTATTCTCTCGCTTATGAACTCGCAATAGAATTCTAAAGATGCTAAACCACAATTGACACCCAATTGCATAACCTTGATCACTCTTGATCACCTCTTGATCATTAAGACTCAAGACCTCTTGAACACTCATGATATCTTCAAGATACCCTAACACCTCTATTTATAGAATTAAAATCATCTTAAGAAGTCCTAAAGCCAATCCTAGAAGTTTTAAAGTCTCGATCTTTCAACTTCCCATGGCTGGAAAAATAGTCCCAACATTAATAGCCAATTAACAAAGATGTTAATAAGAATTCAGCATAGTGATCCACAAAGAACATGATAGTAAACTACCGCGAATGCTCTGAAGTCTCCAAACTTAACCATTCGAGCTCTAGCACTTCAACATTGATTCAAGAAGACAAAAATAGGCTCCACAGCCCAACAACTTTACCATACACCTAAATTTCAAATTGTTCTCCATGAACATGAAAACTACAAACAATTTCAGGATCAACCCGATTCGATACTCCAAGGCATGACTCAAAATTATTTGAAACTTGACTTCAAAAGAGGGGAATTTTGGGGCCAAAAAAAACAACCAAGCATTGTACTACATCTCAAACTCCATGTAGTTCTTATGAGTGTGTGTAGAAATTGTTCCCTAGGATGCCCTTGTGCAAGTGCACGTGATAGCGAGATGTAGCTAAATGTATCAATGTAATAGAATGTGTGGATGGAATAAATAACTTCCCCTTCCTATGTTGTGTATGTAGAAAATGTAATCCCTTGTCCCTTGAATGGATTCTAGATGGATGCCTTAAAGTGCTTTAGGTGCCTTTTGGCTACAAGCTTAGGTGATAGTAATAATGCTAAGAGTTGGGTCCTTTATTTTGAGCATTGTTGGTTAGAGAAATTTGACTAAGTATCGATAAGAAAAAAGGCTTATACATAGGAGCATGCAGGTGTAAAAGGATGGGATAGTGCATAAGGGCCATGTTTAGAGCTAAAATAGGTCAGTGTGTGAGGTTACACACATGTATTCATGAAATCTAGGACTTAGCCAAGTTTCCGAAAGGCTAAAAAGAGAAAGGCATGGTTGGAGTGTTTCTCAAGTAAAGATCCAAAAATAGAGAAAAACATGAAGACTTAGCGGTCAAGAAAGAGGAGAGAAAGCACATGTAGATCAAGATAAAGCACATGTGTGGATATGTCCAATAATATGATTAAAGAATGTTATATTTATTCTCGATCTATTAATAGGAAAACATGTGGGTTATTTTTAGCACTCATATTATTAGGAAGGTGTATGAAGGTGGTGAAGGAAATACCCCACCCTATAAATATATGATGTGTATATATTTTTTAGGGGTGGCCAAGTTTTGATAGAGGCTAGAGGGTTTTTGGTATTATGTGGTTTTAAGGTTTTAGACTCTGTATGAATACGTGCATGGTCTAGTGCACTAGTGTAATGAATAGTTATGTATTTAGCTTTCATGTTATATAACTTATTATGCTTTGTAATGGATAATTATGGTTCAGTGATGATATTTGATGTGTCTAAAGATAGTGTTTTGATAGTACAGTTGATGCTAGTGATTGTTTACTTGAATTAACCATCTCCTTATTATATGTGTTGTTAAGTTTATGATGATTCTTTGTGTGTAATTGGTTGTTATTGACTATGAATATGGTGAGCATGCATGTTAAAATTCTGATAAGAATAATAAATAAGGGACTTCATGGTTATGTGCACTTCGGAAAATGATTAGTGTGTACTTATATTATTTTTGTTGTAGTTGTAATAATCTACTTAAATAAGTTTGAGTAGGTTTAGTATGGTTACATTTGTGTTGTCTCCTAAAAACAGCTCTGCGTTTTCATAGCCAAATTCCAAAAAAATTGAGCTCATACCCTCCGTTGGTGTTTAAACCAAGTTAGAGATTCAAGAAATTAGCAAAATTCATTCCCGGGAGCTGTTTAAGCCTCTTTCTTGCTCGTTTTTAGAAATCCTCCTTTTTCGTGTCATGCACATAATATCCTTTTTTGCAACCTCCATTTTTAGAAAAATTGTTCACTTGTTCTCGTGTTCGAGGTTGAAAAATCATTTTTTACCTCCATGCCTCTAGTTCACGAAGGAAATTCAAAATTTGGACTCAAAATGACGAAGTTCTCTTCCTCTGTGTTTTTTTCCACAGTCGGGAGTGATGGGCGTTTCTTTGCCCATAAAATTTTGCCTTAGCATCCCCAAGTGATACGTGGGTCTCTATGATTGGATACGCTTCGGTCATACTTAAAAACTCACCGGATGGCTTCACATCTCACAACAACGCAACTTCAGGGCGGTCCAAGGACAGTTTTCAATTAAGCACGGGCTCTCCACGTGTCTGACGTATAAAATAAAGGTAAAATCTGCTAAGTATGGAAGGCTCGGATGACAGCTCCACGTGTTGTAACAGAGCAATTTCAAAGTGGGGTAGAAAGGACCAAGTACCAAATCAGCGCCAAATCACCATGTGGTCGAGTCATTGGAGAGGCAAAATCCTGTCATTAAAAAGTCAAAGTGGACAAGCGGGCCATCGGGGGATTTGAGATTTTGAGCCTCTTTGTAAAAAAGGTGAAAAGTTAAAAAGTAACCCATGCCCCGATCAAGCTATCGAAAAAAATTTGAAGCTTGATCCCATGAGGAAAAAAGTCAAAGACGAAGCCCTCCATTGAAAAGTCAAAGTGGGAGAGCGGGCCGACGGAGGAATTTGAGTTTTTGAGCCTTTTTTCAAAAAAGGTTAAACTACCGAGAAAAGAGTCACGACCTGTCTCTAACCAAAACATGCCACGTGTCCTATTCAAATCGAGTAGCGGGCCGCGAGAGGAATTTAAGTTTTTGAGCCTTTTTCCAAAAAAGGCTAAAATTTTGAGAAATGGGCCGCGACCCCATTTCCAATCAGAAGCAGCCACGTGTTTAAGTTAAAAATTCAAAGCGGGACACTACGGGCCAATTTGTTCCAAATTTCCAAATCTCTAAAAATCACAAAATGCAAAGGGCTTCCCTTGTACCCACTCCAATCTCTTCATGCCACGTGGACTACCCGATTTCGAGTTAGAGGAGAAAATTTAATGGTCTATATTTAAACTAGAAAATTGAATATAATGGTTGCTTTGCAAGATCTAGTTTTTATCCCACCATGAGCATTTTCTTCACAACAGAGGAATTTGAAAAGGTGTCAAGGATTTGTGAAGATGTAATGGTTTCTTGCAAAGAATATAATGGCTTCTCGATGTCATTCCAAGGGCCGGTGATTGATTTCAAAAAGACCAGAGTGCTCTATACCTAGAAAAAGATAGAAAATGCCATTCTTCTTCTATTTTCTCTTCCTCCTCAAATTTCTTCCATTCTCAAGCTATGTACAAACTTTGTTTGAGCTTCAATAATAAAAGAAGGAATTTTTGCCTTTTTGATTGAGGGATTAATTGGTACTTTGCGACCAATGAATTTCATTCGGTCTTGTAGCTCCTCCTGCGGATTTTGTTTTTTCTTCTAACTATAAATGCATGTAAATGAAATTTCTAATTAATGTGTGTGGGCATCTGATATTCTACTCAACATTAGTTCTTCCTACCTCCATTCTCACTCCCTTTCCCCTTCTCAAAAAAAGTTCTTCTCTAGTGAGAAATTTCTAGCTTTGCCACATGGTCAGTGGAGTGCCCCTGTTGGATCTCTGGTCGAAAGGCCACCATTGAAATCCACTTTTTCACACATGCACATATGGAATTTTCACCATTCAAGTAGAGGGACTTAGATTCCCATAGCATTGGCTTGAAACTCACCAATTTTTCCACAAGAAAAATTTTCTCGCCAACAATTTTTGGTGCCCATCGTGGGGTAGATTTTGCAAAATTTACACCTAAAAAAAAACCTCAAGGTCATAAAATACAAAAAAATATTCCGTAAGAAAATTTTCTTGAGATTAAATAATCACACAAACTTCATGGATGTAAATCATGGCTATTCTGGGAAATCCTCCTGTTGAGAGACCTGATTTACTCTTTCACATCCAAGAAGACATTGCTTCTAATCTAAGAGAAGCTATTTGGCATAATAGAGAAAGTTTCAATCAATACTTCATTGCCATAAGAATTCTGGACCTGGAAGAGGAACGTGATGTCGAATTGGAAATGCAAAGACAAATTCCAGCACCCTAGAGAAGAGCATAAATTTTCAATATGGTCTGATAGAAGATACACATGGAAACCGAGGCTTGGAGGATAAATTGATCCCACATTTGAAAAACTTGAAAGAGAGGCCGTTTCAAGAGGAGATAAGGGCTCACTTGAATAAATAAAAAGAATCCAAATCAAAGCAGAAGAAAGAGCAATAGCAAACTGCCTTAGCAAGACTGGAAGGATAGAAACAGGAATAGAATGGGTGGTCATGAGCATGAGGAATGCAAGCCTAACGTACCATGGGGAAGAAATATTGGTCCACTTTCTCTTCCACAACCACTTCATAACCTCCCAAGAGGCTCAAGAAATAACTTCCCAAAATTTAAAGGGGATGGTTCTCAGCTCCAGGAAGAACATGTAGCAGCATTCATCACTGCTTGTGGGGTATTAGGAGTTGAAGATGAAGATGTTTCAGTTAGGCTCTTTGTGGATTCACTCCAAGAAAAGGTTTTTGAATGGTTCTACATGTTTCCCCCAAGATCTATCACATGATGGGAAGATATAAGAAGTGCATTTGAATATAGGTTTAAGAGCACAGAAGATTGTCAAGGCCTGCTAGTCAAATTGGTTCAGATGAAGAAGGAGACCTCTGAATCAATGAGAGATTTTGTAGCAAGTTATAATAGGTTGATAAGAAGGATCCCAGAGGATGTGGTCCCCCTTGAAAACAACTTGAAAAGGTTCTTCATTAGTGCTTTACCACCAGAAGTCAGTTTCTTCCTCATAAGATCCCAACCAAGAACATTGAGGGAGGTTCAAGACTTTGCAGTCGAGACTAACGATGATCTAATTCTTTTTGGCAAAGTGAAAGGACCAAATGGGAAGCAAAAAGGTCAAAGTTCAACTCCATTCATAAGTGATCCAATGATCCAAAAAATGGCAAATGACCTAGTTGCTTTGAAGAAGCATCTATCACAAATCACAATGAGGAATGCTCCAAGGAGACCAAATCCTCCTGATAGACCAAGAATTGCTCCACCTCCTTGTAGGCTTTCTCTTGAAGTACCACCAGTCAATGCCATCTGTGACACTAGAGAATCAAAAGAAGGAATAGACATTGAGGAAACTGAAGAAGAAAGCATGGATGACTATGAAAACTATCTTGAAATTGAAGAGGTTGGCATGCACAATGGCTTGATTGAATATGTTGATGATGAAAAGGAACGTGATGAAGAAGCTCCAAGATTTTCATGTGTTTTTTTCACTTGTGAAAAATCCAAGAATGGTGTTTCAACCTCAGCATTCTGAATCGGGAGTAGGAATAACAAAGAATATAGCTCTTCAAAGCCTCCACTAAACAATATCATTAGTAGGGGATCACCATTACCACCTTCCATCGAATCAGTTAGAGAGAAATCAGATTCACCAGCTTGTCAATGATCACATTGCTATGCCAAGTAAGTTATCCGACTTTTCTCTCAACTCAAAAGCTATTAAGTGCAATTATTTTCTAAATGTTAGTTTTACAAAAACATCTAAATTTCAATAAAAGGCTATACCATCACCTCCTTCGAGCCAATTGCTACATTTGAAGAGGAGAACCCATCACAAAAAGTAAGAAAACCTCTACCATTTAAGTCCTCATCCACTACTGGAACCTCTTCCTCATCTACCATAACTCCATTTGACTTTGTGGAGCATGCAAGTAAAACCAAAGTTCAGCTCTCTGAGATTGAATACCTACAAACACATCTTGCCCAATTTGACATATTCATCAAGGCGGTTCATGGTAGTAATCTTTTGTCTTTAAGCCCAATCTCTAAAGGCCTATTACCCACACCATTCATACCACCTTCTCAAAACATGATAACCCACAATGCCTCTAACACCAAGAGAGTTGATCCTTTCTACCTATCACTTCTCATCAAAGGCTTCCAGTTGAACAATCACATCATAGACTCTAGAACCTCAGATAATGTGATGCCAGAAAAAGTTACAAATTCTCTTGGCCTCACTTTGACCTGAGTAAATGGCACATGCTACTCAATGGAATCCAAATAAGTTACATTGGTAGGAAGGATTAAGGATGCTCAGGATTGCACTAGCGATTACCCGACAAGAAGATACTCTTGACCATTTTGGTGGTAGACATCCCAAAGATCTTTTGGTATGATGTTGAGTAGAATTTTTGAAGAGATCTAGGTGGAGAAATAAAATTGATTGGTCATCTGCAACTATCTTAGTGAAAGGAGAAATGAAGAAGTTGTTGCCAATTAGGAAAATTAAATTCACATTAAGTAAATATGATGATCCAAGAGCTAACACCCTCTTTCAAGAATGTGGGCTAGAAACTACTTCCTTACATCACAAAGGGAAGAGAACTTGCCACTCCTTATGGAGGAAGAAGAAGATCAAATCTAGACAACGAGTTTGATGGCAAACATTCCAGAGCAGTTCGGGATCTCGTGTAGTATTATACTCTCCCTCCAATGAGGTATATCCTTTTGCCTACAAGCTGCAATTTGACAATACAAATAATACAACAAAGTATGAAGCATTTCTCTTAGGCATGAATGTAGCAGAGGATATGGGAATCAAAAAGTTGATATGCAAAGGTGATGCAGAGACCGTGGTGAAGCGATTAAGTCACAACAATATCGTGTGAAAAATCAAAGGCTCGTGCACTATAGAAATAGAGTGTGGGACTACATTGAATCCTTTAATGCATTATCCATTGAAGCTATCCCTAGGGAACATAATGATAAGGCTGATTCTCTAGTAGTTTCATCTTCCTTAGTGACACCTCATCCTCCTTTTGGCAAGGATAAAGTGACCATTGAGATGGTGTTCGACTCAAAGATACTAGACAATGCAAACCACCGACAAGTCTTCAATGATGACAATCAGATTCTAGCCTTCCTAGAATAAAGGGATAACTTTAATAATTTGTTCTTTGAAGGAAGTTAAAACCCACACCATGAATCAGTCCCCAAAGAAGAGAATGAAGGAATTAAGGGAGTTGATTAAGAAGGAGTAATCAAACTGAAAGGAAACAAAATCCCCAAAGGCCTAGTTTCTTTGGAAGACCTCTTTGACAAGCATGACAAGTTCATCCAAGAGAAAGAAAAATAGTCTTCTTGGTGTCCATCTGATTTTGATCAAGAAAACATTGGCACTTCAGAGAATCCAAGGATGGTTAACATTGGTAAATGTTGCTCACCAGAAGAGAAGAGAAAGTTTGTTGCTCTGCTAAAAAAGTACTCAGATGTCTTGGCCTACTCCTATGATGAATTCAAATCTTTTTAGCCAAAGGAAATGCATCACTCCATTCCTTTGAAGTAAGGAGCTAAGCCCTTTAGGAAAAAACAAAGGCCCTACAATCCAAAGATTGCTGATGTTATCAAAGAAGAGGTGACAAAGATTCTCAATGCTAGAATCATCTTCCCCATCCACCATTCAACATGGGTGGGTAACATTGTGCCGCATGAAGGAAGAAGAATGGGGAAATAAGGATTTGTGTAGACTTCATAAATCTAAATCGGGCATCTCTCAAGGAAAACTACCCTCTTTCCCCATCAAATTTTTCCTCAGCATCCCCGAGTGATACGTGGGTCTCTCTGATTGGATGCGGTTCGGTCATACTTCAAAACTCAATGGATGGCTCCACGTGTCGCAACATCACAACTTCAGGGGTAGGTTCCAAGGGACAGTCTTCAATTAAGCGCGGGCTATCCACGTGTCCCAAGTATAAAATAAAGGTAAAACCTACTAAGTATGGAAGGCTCAACAAATGGCTCCACGTGTCACAATGGTGTAATTTTAAAGTCAGGGGTAGAAAGGACCAAGTACCAAATCAACGCCGATCGCCACTTGGTTGGAGTCATTGGAGAGGAAAAATCCCATCATTGAAAAGTCAAAGTGGACGAGTGGGCCATCGGGGGACTTGAGATTTTGAGCCTTTTTGTAAAAAAGGTGAAAAGCTAAAAATTAACCCACACCCCGATCGCTATTAGAAAAAAATTCAAGACGAAGCCCACTGTTGAAAAGTCAAAGTGGGAGATTAGGTCAAGGCAGAGGAATTTTATTTTTTGATCCTTTTTCCAAAAAATATTAAACCTGTTAAGAAAAGAGTCGTGACCCCATCTCTAATCGTAAACATGCCATGTGTCCTAGTCAAATCGAGCAATGGGTCGATGGAGGAATTTGAGTTTTTGATCCTTTTTCCAAAAAAGGTTAAAATGTTGAGAAAAGGGCCACGACCCCATTTCTAATCAGAAGTAGCCACGTGTCTAAGTTGAAAATTCAAAGCGGGGTGCGGGCCAATTTGTTCCAAATTTCCAAATCTCTAAAAATCACAAAATAAAAAGGGCTTCCCCTGTACCCACTTTAATCTCTTCATGCCACGTGGACTTCCCGATTTCAGAGTTAGAGGAGCAAATCTAATGGTCTATATTTAAACTAGCAAATCAAATGTAATGGTTGCTTTGCAAGATCTGGTTTTTAACCCGCCATGAGTGTTTTCTTCACAACAGAGGAATTTGAAAAGGCATCGAGGATTTGTGAAGTTGTAATGGTTTCTTGCAAAGAATATAATGGATTCTTGATGTCATTCCAAGGGTTGGCGATTGATTTCAAAAAGGCCGAGTGCTCTATACCTGAAAAAGATAGAAAATGCCATTCTTCTTCTATTTTCTCTTCTTCCTTGAATTTTTTCCATTCTCAAGCTATGTACAAACTCTTCTCGAGATTTAATAATAAAAGAAGGAATTTTTGCCTTTTTATTGAGAGATTAATTGGTACTTTACGACCAATGAATTTCATTCAGTCTTGTAGCTTCTCATGTGGATTTTTTTTTCTTCTAACTATAAATGCATGTAAATGAAATTTCTAATTAATGTGTGTGGGCATCTGATATTCTACTCACAACATTAGTTTCTCCTACCTCCATTCTCACTCCCTTTCCCTTCTCAGAAAAAGTTCTTCTCTAGTGAGAAATTGCTAGCTTTGCCACATGGTCAGTGGAGTGCCCCTGTTGGATCTCTGTCGTCGAAAGGCCACCATTGAAATCCAATTTTTATGCATACACATATGGAACTCCGCCTTTGTTCAAGTATAGGGACTTAGATTCCCATAGCGTTGGCTTGAAACTCACCAATTTGTCCACAAGACAATTTTTTTCGCCAATAGTTTGTTAGTAACCCCCTCCATAATGGGATCATGTCATCCTATATATTTATAGCCCCATATGAATGATAATATAGAGAAGGAATTATTATTTTTGTTTATTCCTGTGTGTATCTAATCCATTGTTTACATTTGGTATCAAAGCAAGAGGTTTCCATGATAATTTAGTGCATATTTTTGTCCTGCATATATTAAAAATTTGTGTAAAATGATGCTTTGATTTATGAAGGGACCTCTCATGTAGTGTGTTATTACCAAAGGAAGACCAATTTGTCTCATGTATTCTAGGATCATATTCTCGATTTAGATTTTTGATCCATTTATCAACATTTCCTGATCATGCATTTCTCAAATATCTCTTTTCCTTCTATTCAAATTTCTTCTTTATTCAACATGCCTAACTATTAGATCTGCGAGGGAAAACGTGATCCAAAATGTATTTTTGGTTGTAGGTAGTCATGTTTTGTGTTTTCTCTCAATTTCCTTTCAATGGTATTTCAATCTCTCCTCACCAACTTGGAACCTTTTAGCCTAATTCATGCATGTGTGGAAGTACATATATCTACATTCATTTATTTTTCTTATGGAATCATTTTGGATTAGTTTAATTAATGGTATGCATATATGTTTCAACCATTTCGCACCTATTGGATCGTGGAAGAATATATGTTAAAGCGGTATGCATGCATGAATTCTCCTACAACTAGAAATTAGAGTTTCAACTATCTCATTGAGTATCCAATTCCATCCATTTCCATGTATTCCTGGTAGATTTTGTTCAAGGTTCTTCAATAATTATCCAATTGAACGTTTAGAGGTGCTATGACACGTGTTAGCTATTCAATTAAAAAAACTGTATATCAAGGGGAACATGCATGGTAAATACTTTATTTTTATTATAAAGTATTAGTTTCATAGTGGGTCAATTCTTATTTGTTTCAGTTTTTCAATATATGCATTTTAGGAAAGTGAGCCTTTCAACATTTTTCAAAAGATAGGTTTAAGTCAATATAAAAATCATCGTATTGTTGTTATATAGTGTCAAAAGGTCAATTCAAGTAGTTTGTAATGTCAAAAAGAATCCAAAATTATTGCGTTAGTATGTAAATTAAAATTCATAGTTCATGTAGTCAAAAGTGTCAAAGTTGTAGTTGTCTAGTCAAAATTATCGAAAAAAAATTGTCTTACGAACGCATTTTATGTGTTACCCGATGTCCTAGAAACCATTGATCATAAAAATCAAAATTTACTAAGTTAGCAGCATTCACACTAGAGGCTAGAGGATACATGAATGATGGAGGACAAGCATTGTCCTCTCGGTAGTCACCACCGATGAGGCCACACATACTAATTTGGTGACATGTGTGAGTGTGTGTTTATTTCATTTGATTTCAGTGTGGTGTTTTTAGAATAATGTGTTATGGAGACTTCACATTGTGGGGGGAGGGGGAATAACACAATGTTTCAATTTTTATGAGTTGGATGATATGTTTTGCACTATCATGGATTCTAAAATGTTATCTCTGGAAGAGAAACTATGATGAGATCCAAAGGATGCACTAGCACATCGCGATATGGTTGTAGGTAAACCATTTGAAAACCTTCACCCCTTTTTGGTTTGTGGTCAACCACTGAAAACAACCTCACTCTCAATTTTTGGTTAACCAATGGAAAGCCAACTTTTGATTTGTGATCATCCAAAGGAAAATTGCATGATTGTGAAATCAAGTGCGAGTGTAGCATGGACCTTTTCCCCATGTTCACATTTAAGGAGGGAATGTTAGGAAAATTATTAGTGCGTACTTATATTATTGTTGCTGTAGTCCTAACAATCTACTTAAATAATTTTGAGTAGGTTTAGTATGGGTACATTTGTTAGTAACCTCATCCATAATAGTATTGTGTCATCCTACATATTTATAGCCCCATATGAATGATAATATAGAGAATAAATTATTATTTGTGTTTATTCCTGTTTGTATCTCGATCCATTCTCCACATCAAGACGGGCTTCGGTGAGCATCCAAAGTAATCTAGATGAAGTTTCAATGTGCCTAGCTCTAGTTAGGGAAAAGGAAAAGACTACATTTTGGTTTCATGATCAGGACCTCTTTTCACATTTGTTACCACAATGTTGCATGCGAGATGGCCTACCACTATCTTTGGAGAGTATTGAGAGTTGGATCAAAGATGGCCAAGACATTTTTGCACAAAGATATAGCATTGGACTTGATTTTGACACACAAAATTGGGTTAAAAAAAATTGTATGACTACTTGTATGAGGTGTTCTTCATTTTATTCCCAGTAGAATTGTACCAGTGGTTGGCATCTTACATGGAAAATAGAGGTCTTCGGCCAGGGAACAGAGTTTGGATGTAGGAAGATTATCATACTCTCTTTGATTCAACTAAGACTTGGACAATAGTTATGGATCATTGGTGGGAAGGTGTATTGTGCAACTATACTTTTGAGTATGTAAATTTTGCATATTCTTGTTCGGAGGAGGTAGAGTTTTGGTTTTTCAAGGGCAAGATGATTCTATTTGCATGTGATACCCTTAGTGATCAAGATCATGATGGTAAAACTGGGAATAGAGAGCTTTCCTATGGCTAACTAAATGGGTAGGTTTAGACAGGATTATGGAGGCCCTAGCGAAGGAAAGGTATAGAGGAGAGACATGTAGCCTATTTTTACCAACAACATCCCAAGGCACATTGGCACATCACTCAGCCTAAACTGAGCACTCACCCAAAGCGTGCAAGGGTACCAAGTCCCTCTTTTATGTCATCTTATTCAAGGAGTTAGCATGATTAAAAAGATATTCTAGATCCATCACAGATAATTAAGTATAACAAAGTGCATAAACCAAATCTAGAGATTAACCATATGCGAGGACAATTAAACAAGAACCAAGATTAACTTTACCATAAAAAATCCCATAACATATGTGTCTACAATCAACGATCCATTATATTAATTGTTGTAAAACACGAAGCTTCATATATACAGTAGTACCATCACCATAGTCATGTGCGCTAACAAATTCACAACATAACTCTACCAAAACATATAAATCTCTAAACCGTGCAAATCAATACATATTTATAGGGGTGGGGACTTTCCTTCACCGTCTATGCACCTCTAAAAATAGGTTGCATGCTAAGAATAGCCATGTGCTGCTACAAGCTAAGTACAAAAACATGTAAGCTTCCTAATAATAGATCTATTATAGATAGCTCTTAGTTTAAATCCTATTATTAGCTCTAGACTATGCATGTCATTTGATCTCATGTCTACCCAAAATAGCCTTTTCTTGAACCATGAGTCTTCATGTCTCAACCTTATCTTCAAAACTTTATTTGGCTGCTACTCCAAGTCTATATTTAAACCCATATCCCAAAACCTACTAAGTGTAGGACCCTTTTACATGTAATCCTTCCCTTTCGTCTCCTGTGCACAAACCCTACTCTCCTTTGCACACGCGTATCGATGTGCCTTTCTCTCGTGTGCTACCTTCTCCTTAGATTTTAGTCATTTTTCATGCTCAACATTACCCCACACTAAAAGTGTTGTTCATCCTCGAAATATTCTGCTCCCCAAGAAAGAATAAAGAACAAAATAATAATGTATGTATGCCTAGCTTGCGCCAAAGAATGAAAGAATTATACTATTGTTGAACAAGGATTGGGAAATCCTTATTCAATGATGCCTCAATTTCATTCCAAGATTCCACCTCACTTTGTGCCTATTTAAACAAATCCCCCATCATCGCATTGACTTCCTCAAAAGTCAGCTCTTCACCCTTGGCTTTAAATGTATCAACAATATTCTTCGGTTATTTGCTAAGGTTTGTCAAAGACGTCACCCGGGATATAATTCCTTATATTATTATTCATAAAGGCCCTCAAAGTTTCAATTTCCTCAATCTTCTTCTCCACTTTTGCTTGTATTTTGTCACATTTCACCCGATTTCCTCTATTTTTGGCCTAGAACTCCTTCAAATGTACCTCATGAGTAGTAACCAGTACACTTGTCACCCTATCTTTGTCTTCATAGTTGTCATAGACAACTTCAACCATGTGAACTGTGGTTTTTACTAATGCAAGAATCTCATTGTATTTAGTTATGGCTGCCTCAATCTATGCCTTCTCCTGCTCTTTCTTCCCCACCATAACTTCTTATGCCAACCCTAGTGTTAAGGGTTGTTTCCGCATTGTGATTATGCGCGTCAAATCTTTGAAAAAGTGGAAATTTGATTCATACTTTTGTGCAAGGGGGGAAATATGGGTGCACTAGGATAATTGAGTTTGATATCAACTCCTCCCTCTTGTATACTTCATGCAACCTTCCCTTTCCCTCCCTTAATTTAACTTTCAATGATGTAATTATTTTCTCCTTCCCCTTTATTTCCTTATCCCTCATAATGATTTCTTTATTATTTTCTTCAAGCTCCTATTCCAATGCTTTAATCTTGTTATTGTGCTCATAGATCTTGGCCTCCACTTCCACCAATATTGTATTCAACACATTACACACCTATTTATCACCAACTGTTGTGAGTCCATAATTTGATTGACCTCTTTGGATCTTGGCAAAGTGTGCATATCTAGCAATGCTCTTGCATTGAATTCAAACTCAGCTTATTGATGTGGAACCCAAATGTCTAGGAAAACATCTTCCTCATGCACAATTATGCACTCTCCTTATCAAAATATGACCAATAGAAGAGTTGGTTTGTTGGCACTATACTCTGGAAGTGAGCGTGCAATACCTTATTGGGATCTACATCATATGACATAGTAGGTATTTTTGGGTGGAATCATGCCTCCCACCTATGCATGCACCCTTGGGGATTCCGAATACCAAGCTTTTCCCCGATCCTATACTTTCTTCCCCTTTGTCTCCTATTTCCTCCATGTTGCACTCTACCTCCTTCTCGACCAAGTTCTGATAATAACTATGACTCGGTTGCTCGCCAAGGTCTCTACTTTAGGTCCGGGAATGTGTGTAGTATCCTATACATTTGTTCCCACTTCTTCTTCATCTACACCTACGTCTCTTTCTTCCTTAGGAGAAGTGCTTGACTCCTCATCGATTCCTATAAATTAAAGATAGGGGCTTATGCTCTAGAACTCGTTCTTCCTCTTCTCCCTTTGTCTCTTTATCGTTCACACTCTCTTCTCTCCTCAAAGTCGGGACTTTGAGCTACTCTTTGTTTCTTCTTTACTAGAGACTACTTCTTCACTAGGGACTTCTTCATACGATTATTATTAATTACACCTACAACCATATTTTGGGTCCCTATGGTCTAGCCCGCGTGCGCTCTTCAGCCGCCATGCTTGTTGAAGGGGTTTCTTCTCTAGTTCACTTCTTAGGTTCCACCTTCTTCCTTCCTACAAGGTACTCAAGAATACTCACATCATCCTCTACATAAGCACCCTTCTTAAACTTTATCAAATATACACATACACCCTTGTAGCAGTTGATCCAACAATAGGTATAGTAATAGGTTTGATCATGTGTATGTCATGGGATACATACCTTTCCACATATGTGTGCTTCTGTGGATGGACAAGTCTTTTGCACAACTCATAATGTTCCCGATCCACATTACTTAGATCAAACCTCAACTTCTTTTCCTCTTTAAATCTATTTACCACAAATTAAAAGTATTGTATTGTAAAGGAAAAGGAAATTTGCACCATGGGCTCTTGGTGCCATCAATGAGAGTAAACTTGCCAATGCAAAATTGCTGGTAAATAGAAAATTTAGCTTCATCTTTCACCAAATCCAGTAGTTACTTTGGGATCCTCCACTCTACGCCGAAGGCATTACGCATCTACTTGTACCATTTATCCAAGCGTGCCTTGTACGTAGGTGTCATTGTATCACAAGTATATGCTTCAAACCTCTTAGCTGGGGAGGGGTTCTCATCAGGGTACTCCCATATTTTACTATTCATCCCATTGAGCACTCCAATCTCAGAGAAAACAATGGTAAGAAAAATATTACCATACATGATCTTATCCCCATCTCACACCACATCAATAATATCTTCTGCAATGAAGGCCAAGATGTTGTAGATGGTCCCTTTTGCTATCTTTCTACACACATTCAACCATATTTTATTAACTTGGGTCCACCTTTCATGTCCACTTAATTTTGTAAGTAGGCACGTGGCCATTTTCATCACCACGTTATTGATCTTTGAAATATCAAATGTGAGCCTTCCTTTCTTATACTCATACTCCTTGGTTGTTTCTTTGAAGGCTTCATTTTCACCGAAGTCATCATCAATTGACTCTCAAATGTAGATGTTTCAAAGAACTATGAGATTAACTATGGGGTTATACGCATCCTCCTTCTTGTGAAGTAAAAATGGTCTTCGTGTACATATGACACAAGCCACTCGTAATCTCTCGGATTACCAAAAAATGGTAACTCATATAGTTGTAGAATTCCAGCCTTCTTCAATGTCTTTTGTATCGAGTCATCATACACCGGTTTATCCTCTTCTGTTCTTTTCTTCTATGGAGTGAACAAGATCTAATGACATTTCCTTCTCATTTATATTGGTTCAATGGTTTAAATCACTTATAGCCATTTTTCACACACGGACATGTTGGTGCTTGGTTTTAACCTCTTCCCTTTCGCATTTACAAGTTTTTTTTTCAAATAGTCTACGTGGCTTAAAATAATCTTTGTCTTCCCGTGTGGATGCATGTTGTTTCATATTTATCAAGTTCTCATTGTTAAACCTTTTTCTATGGGCATGAATCACATTAAGCTCTATGTCGGTTGTAGTTTCTCTTTCTGTGTGTTCCTATTGGTTGTTTGGTCGTAAATGGTGGGTTTTTCCCTTCTTTTATTTTCCATGATTGTGCCTTCTTTGTTATTTTTTTCCTAGCATCCATGGACACATGGTGAACTTTTCACTTTTGTTACATTTGTAAAAATGCCAAATTGGTCCCATGGCTCCGATAATTTCTAATTATCTATTCAAAATATGAAGCGACAAAGCAAAATTCTTACTTTGACTCAAGATGTACACGTGTCATAAGACGATCAGTACGAGAAGGCGGGCCCTTTTGGAATTTTGAGGCATTATGGTGAAAGGCGTAAAAGTGTAAAAGAAATGCCTAAAGCCCGTAAATGGACACGTGGCCGTTTTTAAGTTAAAAGCGAGGGAGGCAGGTCGCTAAAGACTTTGGAACTTTTAGCCTTGTTTTGAAAAAGGGAGTAAGGTATAAAAGTGAAGCATGACCCCGCAAGTGCCCAGATAAAGACATGTGTTGAGTCTACATCAAAGATAGGAATGGGGGTCATCGAAGGTATTTTGGAAATTTTGGCTTTGTTTTAAAAAGGTAAAAAGGTGTAAAAATGAGTCGTGACTCTGCCAACGCCCTAAGAAAGCCACATGTTAAACCTATATTGAAGCGGGTGGGGAGGCCAAAATTCCTCTGAGTGACATAGAATGCAAAAGGCCCCCCCAAGCTTGCCTCAACTAAGATATTTTCCACGTGGACGGCCCAAATTTGAAATTGCAAAAAATATAGTTAACGGTCAGTAAAGAAATGCATTTAATTTTTCCACCATTAATGCTCTTATTGTAAACAAAGGACCTTGGGGGATGCAAATGTATTCATATTTTATTGCTAATTTGATGATATTTCATCATTTTTATCTATGAAGTGCTTTTGAAATATTGTGGGGCTCAATTTGCAAACCAGAAAAGTGTGAAAGTTTCTGTCTTGAATTAGAATTGCTCAGGCACTTGTAGAAAACCGGTAAGAGTTTGAAACTCTTGTGTTTTGTGTTTGTTTCCATCAAAAAATTGATTGAAGTAAGGTTAGGGTTTTTATATAAAGGCTATGCCACTTTCTTCCTTGGGTATGTTAGGGGTCATAAGTAACCTCAATAGGATAACAGATACAGACTTGAAGAATGCTGAATTGAATGATTTTTCTCAACGATTGAGTAGTACCCACATGAGTGAATCCTTGAAGGAAATTTGTGATAGTTGTATTGCCTTGGCGGGTGCTATTCCACTTTCTGTCCAATGCCCAAAGTTAGTGTGGTATTGCGTGATGAATTATGACTCTGAGAAGAGAGAAGTATTAGACGAGAGTGGGGATGTGGTGTTGACATTAACACCGGTAGCCATAAGGGTAATTATGAAATTACCTTGTAATTGCAAACCCCATTACTATTGGTATCAAAATTGCCTTAGAGGATTATGAAGTAAAAAAGAAGGAATTTGTAAAGATGATAAACACAAAATGGCTCCTTACAGATAGAAATGCATCTACCAAAATCCCCAAAAGACTAGTTAGGGCTCAATTTGTTGAAGAGGTTGAAGATATCATTGTGCTCCTGAGTCAGATGGTTGGTTTAGAGACTACAAATGAATTTAAAGAATGGATGTCCACCTACATATGGATTATCTTGGAAAGAAAAGGAGATATTTGTTGGGCTACTTTCATTTCTGATGCAATTCATGATCATATGGCCACCCTGGCAGCTAAAATTGAAATGGGGGAAACTACAGACTTGGAGTTTTATATGATGACTTATCTAGTATATAATGTTGTAGCACATAGGTGTTTCCCGGCATTATCACCAAAAGCTGATGTTAAACGGTGCCCAATGCATGAAATTTTCCCCAATTGCAATTAACTAATTTGAATGGAAATATCATATTAGTAAATGATGCTTTCATTGCACCAATTATTTTCTTATTCAAACTAGAATGGGGGCAATATAGAATTTCTGAGCATGCAAGGCAAGCAATTATGGAGTATGGATGTTACTTCATTCAATACAAGAAGTTCACTTACATCAGAGTTAGTGTTTTTGAAGGAAAACCTTTCAAGTTGCCAAGGTATGTGGATGACAAGCTTTGTTTATGCAAACTAGCAAGGCAATTAGTGCTCAGAGACAAGCTAGTTGTTAGGAGGCACAAAACGAATGTTAAATTCCCTATTAGGATTGGCAAGTTTTCTTTCCCTCCATTATAAAAGCTAGATAAATCCGTATCTCCAAGTGTGCGTTAACATCCCGCATGCCCCGCTTAGCCCCCGTGTGCTTTGTTTTCCCCTTTTCCCCTCTTTTCTTGCCTTTTGCTCTTCAAAGTGACAAACCGCCACCACCGCCCGGCGGTGGTCTCGTGACCGCCACCCCCTAATAGGGCGGCGGTCTCAGAATCGCCACCCCGCTCGGGTGATGGTCCTTTACATGTTTTCCAGAAAGCTCTTTTAACATGACTCACGTAATTTCAACATTTTACTAGCTTTCTTTCACCGCCATAAGCTTGCATTTATGATTCTGGTTCCCTGGAATAGTGTTTTGCCATTGTTTATAGTTTAAGAGTTCTATTTGGTTTTTACCTTGGGTAAATGCAAATGCTATAAATAGTTGGCTTGTGCTCAAGCAAATGGCCCCTCAAATTTGCCTCTAAATTTCTCTTTGCAATAGATTTAGTTTTCATTTTGCTTAGAGTTCTTAGTTTCTTTCATTGCATGCCTAGTTAGTGTTGTTTTGCTGTTAGGAAGCCACATATCCATCTTGTGCAGGTGTTGTTATCATTTTATCCAATCCATTGGAGTAGAATAGTTTGTTTTCAATAGGAAGCCATTAAAGTTGCAGGTTTTGTTCTTCAAACAGATAGTTTCAGGTTCTGGATGTTTCATGTTGCATGACTCACAATAAATCCCGCTAGGAATTGCATAAGCCAAGCTCTGTACTCTTGCGCTATCCCTCTCCTACTCGCATTGTATTCAGTCTGTATCTTGAGCTGCCTTTATCCCAATATCTACTTCTGTTGATGCTAGCATTACACGCTTTTCTGGATCCACGTGAACACGAAGGAACGAGGAGATCACACTGAGGGGACAAGATCACACACACCATCGGATTTGCCACTGTTCTATAGAATCCAGGTTCTAGCTTTCAAAGTTCTAGTTAGAAACATATCAAATAAAGTAGCCAATCACTTTATTTCAGTCAATTCTACTCTCGATATTTCCAGGGAAGCTATGGGGATTGATAGTTTCTGAGAAACTATGATTCACTCCTCACTTCTGAGGTAGGATCGAGAGCCTTGCAAATAGATTAAGTCAATTATTTCATTGTTTAGAATAGATTCACAATTGCACAGACAAATAGCTACACTCGGTTATCTTGTTTGTTTTAATTTCGTCATTAGATTAATTGTCAAATTCTAGGTATGATAAAGTAGTTTCTCTTTTAAAATTTCCTTCATAAAATTCATCAGAAAATACAAAAAAAAAGGAGAGAGAAATCATATATGCTATAGATATACTTCACGTAGTTAAATTTCATTTTGTTGCAGTTCGTTTTTACATTGTTACTTTTGTATGACAATCACGGGACCTAGGGAGCCCAGAGAATACGTATTCGAGCCAATCGTGCCCCAGCCCAATCTCATCACAGCAATAACTGATATAGATCAAAATCTTAGGATCCAAGTCTTCCAAACAACGGTAAGCTTGCAACAAATCAATTCCCAGTTGAGCGGATTAAACATAGAAGATGACCAAGCACATGTTTTGGTCGAATCAACCAAATTACAGATTACCCTAGGTAAACATCCATATGACTATAAAGGGGTTTGAAAGAGAGAAAACATTTGGTTGTGATCCTTTGGTCCCACAGCCAGACGCAGAGACACCCTCATAGATATAGATACTAGCCTAAGAATTCAGGTTGCAAGAACACCTGTGAGATACTCTGAGAAGATCGCACAGCTATTAATTTTGAATATAGAAGCGGAGAAAGCATACGATTACTGGGTGTTAGGGATTAGGAACTAATTCTATGCATGACCATAGCAGGACCGCAACAAATACGAATATACGGTTGCGATCCACAAATCCCGCAACCCAACGAATCCGTAAGTCAATCAGACATAGACACTGGCCTACGCACACTAGTATTCAGATCCACTCCACTTCCACCTATCATCATCGAACAGTTATCCTTACTAGATACAGCAGCTAACAAAGCTAAGGAGTTCTGGACTAGGCCAGAGAATCACCCATAGAGTCAACTATATTTACCATCCACCATATGACCTTATCTGGAGACATACACGAAACTATCCCAGGTCATTTTCCACGTATTCCACAACCCATAGATCGAATCACGCTAGAGCTCGATATTGATTGGAGCCTTCGAGCAGTCATCCTTGCCGATCGATCTATCACACCAGTTCAGGTTAGGAGGGCCTTCTTTGCCTTAGATTCACAAGTTCCACTAGTGCGTATTGAAGACATTAGATTGCCTAACTAGTTTGTCTGCATCCCATACATATTCCATCCCCACCGGCTGTCTCGGCACGACCTCGGGAGGTCGGGTGCGAGGAAGAGTTACTTGTAGATTCCCACGCTTGCTTGTCACTTTTCCATCATACAAAATTGGTGAACCCGACGTGAACCTTTCTACTTTCTAGTCTGGAGTCAGATTTCTACTGGTTCTTTCAAATTAAAAATGATTCTTTCATCTTTACTACCTCATTAGCTTTCACCATCACCTTCGCTCCTTCCCATTATTCTCATGGGTATTCATATACCCCCCGAATATGTCGAGATTCGATGCATATGGTAGGCCCCTCTTGGGCCTTGAGGCATACTACGCCCAACAAAATAGGTAATCATCACCCTCACTCTCAGTATGGGGTGACAACTACTCAACTAACCAGTTGTCAACACAAACTCCAAGGATCAGATATAACTCATCTTTTCAAACTGAGGAGTTAGATCAGCTCGCTCAAACACAACAAACAGAGCCTTCAGGCTCGAATAATATGACGTTCACCGAGAATCTGGTTCATCTCCTCAGGTGCTACTTAGACCACAAATTAGTAGACAATCAGACTCATACCTGGGTTTAGATGATGAACATTCGGTACGTTATGCCAGGAACGACCAACATTCTCAAAGTATGTACCCACCTATAGGAGGTTTACAAACACAACCTGAAATCTCTTTCCAAGAAAATACCTCCATACCACGTCATATAGGAAATGCCCTCAGGGAAACTTGGCAGGGCAGCGATCAGTTCATAGCAGGATATCACATGCCTAAGCAACACCATGATATACAACAAATGCCGTCAAGGCAAAGTATTGTGACTTCACCAAATGAAGTCATTTCAGCTCTAGTAGAAAAGGTTAGGGAGTTAGAACTTACCCAAACAAGTCAAAATTCTCAATTCATGCAAGCAGGAAGTTCCAAACCTCCACACCATCCTAGCCAATTAGACCTCCTCACCGAGAGTAGGCACGTTAGGCATGACTCCTCAGTATTCACAACAAATGCCAACTAGACCCACCATCTCTAACACTGTTCCTCCCGGTCTAGTACAAAACAATCCATTCCTAGACAATACCCCATCATACTTAAACATGTACTCCAAATCACCACAAGGGGATATGTTCTCCTCTCCCGAAGCATGTTTTCTCAAACACAGGTGTTTCCTTATGCCCCTACCAACGCATACGCTACGCCATATCAACAACCCATTCCACCTCCGCTCCCTCAGCAAGTACCATCAATGGTCGAAACCTATGCGATAGGGACTTATTCAGAATATTTGAAAGAGCCCTTAGATTTCACCATACGAAGCGTCATGCTTCCAAGACCTCTTCCCGACTTGCCCAAATACAAAGGTGAGGGAGATCCAAATGCACATATCAAAGCTTACGCTACAGCCATTCGAGAACTACTCCCATGGGATGGGGTTGTTGCTAAGATATTCCCAAAAACCTTGGAAGGCATCGCTCTCGATTGGTATTATAGAATACCTGAGGCTTCCATCCATTCATTCAAGCAGCTCGTGTCAGAATTCATCAAGGCCTTTGACATGAACAAATTATTAAGGACAGAATCAGGGAATTCTTACACATCAAGCAAGAACACAACGAATCATCACCCATTTCATCCAAAGGTGGCGTACAGTTCTTTATTCTTCGGCAAGTGCTCCAAACATGGATCAAATGGAACTATGTGATTTATTCCTTCATTCTCTTAGTAGAGAGGTGAAGGAAGAAGTCCAGAAGTTCCCATTAAGAACTTACGATGAAGTACTTGAGAGTGCTCTTCGAATAGATCAAGCGGCAATTGATAGTGGTCGCAAAACATATGGAGCAAATGGGAGGTTAGTCACCTCCAACCAGAACACTACAACTTATCCTACTACCACGAACGTCAATCAAGGACCTAAAATCCTTAATAAAAATCGGGTGTAACAACAGATGGAGTAACCGACCAGCCTAAGAAGGTAAATGTTGTCAATACTCCATCACAAATAAACAACCAACGAAACAACAACTTTACCCCGACAATCAATACAGTGGATTTTAACCATCCACAACAACAACAACAACAACAAAAAATCCCACACAGGGTCCAAGCCAAAATTCAACTAGGTACCAAAACCAGAATTCAAACCAAAGACAACAAACGCAAAATTTTAATCCTAATAGACAATGGTTTGATCAAAATTTTGGGCCACAATACGCACCAAACCAACAAACTAGGAATTACAATCCTAATTCATATTGTGGTTTCCAAAAATTTGGGCCATGACACTAGAACGTGCCATGACTACAATAAATTCATGCAACGCTTGCCAGATGAACAAAGACAACTTTTCATGGATATGTTCTTGGCAGATCCTACGTCACCAGCATCAAATACTTTTTCAGGGGCAGTTTCCCCTCAAAACGCACCCCTGAAGATCTTTAATGATCCACTCCCAAATCACGATAACAACAGGCTAAATCTAACTGGGACAAACAAGAGCGTAATGACAGGAAACAATGATCATGAAGCTTCAACTTCGCTAAATCCATTAGTTGCGCCACAACTAGGAAGTCAGCCATGACCTAAGATAGTCGGTTTAGTAGAGTTAGACACCGAACTACCCATCGAAGCTGTAACAAGGACGCGAGAGTATTTCTCTCAGCCAAGTCCAAGCCACCTGCCAGGGACAGATAACTTCCAACAAATAGTAGCAAAACCTGTGGGTGCCTATGATTTAATTAATGACCTAACAAAAACCTTCTCGCACATTTCATTTTTAGACTTACTAAAGAACTCTCCTGCCCATAGGGCTGCTCTTTTAGAAGCATTAGGTTTAGGCCATTTAATTAACATCACTCCACCTCCTGAAACACAGGTAAATCATATAGACTTTGATGTTCATCCTCCGGGCAGGCGGATAGGGATGTCGAATTCATATTCGAGATAAACAAAATGCCGACAGATGCTGAGATCGCACGCCGAGGTGATCCAACCTTACATTTGCAAGTATGGGTTTATAACAACTATGTAAAGCATGCAATGATAGACGATGGGGCAGCGGTTAACATAGTCCCCTTCTCTTTCCTTCAAAAGCTAGGGTATGGAGAAACCAATTGTTCCACAACTCAAAACACACTAAGGGGCTATGATAGCCTTAAAGCCACCTCGGTTGGAACTATAATATTACCGGTCACCTTAGGACCCAAAACCATCTTGACTAAGTTTTATATTATAGATCGGGAAACTAACTATAATATGATCCTCGACCGACCATGGATACACCGCATGAAGGCAATCCCTTCTACGCTATTTCAAGAAGTAAGGTTTTTACACTTAGGAAAGATATTTGTAGCCAAAGGTGATCCAAAACCATTCGATGTACACCTAGCTGACTTAAAGAAAAGACTAGGCGTGCACTCGGAGTTTGAACTCCCAACAAACCAACTTAATAAACCTACCGATGCAAAACCAAAAGAAAAGTTGGTACCTACGACAGATCTTGAAACTATGAGCCTAGCCAAGGCAACCCCAACCCCAAAGATGAGGCTAACATCTGTAGAAATAGTATCATTAGGAACTACTGCAAAAATCATTGAATTGATAGAACAAGATCTACCAATGTTCTTACCATTTGATTCTATAGGCGTGGGATATTCCCTGGGTGTCGGTTCTCTCCCAGCGGTAGATCTCTGCATGGTAGAGGTAGAAGATGTTAACACAACAAATATCCCAACATCTATACTCCCAGCTAAATATTGGACTCTCCATTTTGATGGGGCTAGATGTCGTTATGGAGCTGGGGCAGGTATAATCCTTACTTCTCCCGAGGGGAAAGTCCTACCATTTGCCTTTAAACTAAATTTCGAATGCACAAACAATGGCGCTGAGTACGAAGCCCTCCTCCTTGGCCTCATCTTAGCTAAGAGAATCGGTGTTGATAACATCAGAGTCTTAGGAGACTCACAATTGGTAGCAAACCAAGTCTCTGAGATATATGAAACCAAAGCCGAGCACTTACAGCTTTACAAAACAACTGTATTGAATTTAAGCAAGGAGTTTGACTTCATATCAATTGAAGCAATCCCGCGAGAGAAAAATCTTCTCGCTGATTCAATAGCAACTTCAAAGATCACGTTTTACTCCAAATAGTAAGTTAGAGGATACCCATTTCATAGTATCCCTTCGTGATGAACCATTGATAAAAACAATGACAAATTCTCTTTTAAACGGAAATGAAAACAAATCTACTATCCTAGACCACATTGATAGTGATATGGCCACTCTGAATTACTTAAACACCTATGCGGCATTACATCTCTCCTATCATATGATAGATTTGTCCTTAATCCCACATTCGTCTTCCTACTTCGAAATCCCATGATGGAGCTTCCCTCGCAAATGGAACCTAGCGTATACACAGTAGAAAATGGGGACGATTTGGATTTACCTCCAGCCCCACCTGAGTTTGAAGAAGGTAATGCCTCTTTAATCGAAGAAACAATTGATGTTAACATCGGAACGGAAGATGAACCAAGGATATTGAAGTTAGGATCCTCGTTAACTCCATTAGAAGTAGAAATACACACTCGGATCCTCAAAGAACATCAGAAGGCATTTGCATTTAATTATAAGGAAATGACAGGGGTTGCACCCCACATTGTGGTGCACAACCTCGTCACTAAATCAGATGCAAAACCAATTAAACAAAAATCGAGACCAATGAAACCCAAAGTAGCTCTCATGGTAAAAGAGGAGGTAATGAAACTCCTCCAAGTAGGATTCATCAAACCAGTCGATTACTCTCAATGGGTATCTAATATCGTTCCCGTTCTCAAAAAAATGGAAAGATACGCATCTGCATAGACTTCCGAGACATTAACAAAGCGTGTCCTAAAGACGACTTCCCTGTTACCATCCATTGACGTCATAGTTGATGCGACAGCTGGATTTGAACTTTTGTCTCTCATGGATGGATTCTCGGATACAATCAAATCAGAATATCTGAACAAGATCAAGCTAAAACCATGTTTATAACTCCTTGGGGAACTTATTGCTATGTTGTTATGCCATTTGGTCTCAAGAACGCTGGTGCTACATACCAAATGAGCTATGACATATATATTTCACGATCTAATTCATAAAATCATGGAATCCTACGTAGATGACTTGTTGGCTAAGGCCAAGAAGCGTTGTGACCATCCAGAAGTACTCCGCATCATTCTTTCACGTCTGATAGAATACGAGTCACGCTAAATCCAGAAAAATGTGTCTTTGGTGTAACAGGAGGGAAGCTCCTAGGTTACATCATATCATCACGAGGGATAGATGTTGACCCAACCAAAATTTGGGCTGTCCTCGAAATGGTCCCACCTTCGAATGAATCTAGAATCAGGTCATTTCTCAGAAAACTTGGTGCAATCCGGAGATTCATCCTAGACTTAAGCTTCGCCATCCATCCAATCAACAATCTACTCAAGAAAGATTATAGTATTGATTGGACCGAAGACTGCAATGAAGCTTTTGATGCAGTTAAGTGTTTCTGTTATCACCACCTACGCTAATGCCACCTAAGCTAGATCACCCGTTAATTTTATACTCACGAGCTACCAATGTCTCACCATCCTGTATGCTGGCTCAAGAAGATGATGACAAGAGAGAACGTGTGATTTATTTCATTAGCCGAACGTTGCTTGACTATGAAACACATTATACACAAGTAGAACGAGAATGCCTCGCCATAGTCTTTGCAACCAAACACTTAAGACATTATATGCTAAATCAAGAAACAAGGGTCATGGTAAAAACAGACCATTTACGAACTTTTCTCACGCAAGGGTCCTTGTCTAAGAAGGTTGGACGTTTTATAACCTTAATGGGAGAATTCAAATTAACATTTGTAAATCAGAAATCTGTTAAGGGACAAATCATCGCGGATTGGTTAGCTGATAACCCATTAGATGGAGGCGATCTAGTAGATCTAGATTTTCCAGATGAGTGCGTATACTACATTGAAACCAGACCTCCTATCTCTGAGTGTCCCTGGTACACTGATATCATTAATTATATCATGGACCATACGTATCCAGAAGGGGCTACACCACAACACAGAAGGTGGTTACGCATTATCGTAGCAAAATACGTCATTATAGAGCAAGTGCTCTATCGGAAAGTGTTCGATGGAATGCTTCTAAGATGTGTCGACACAAAAGAATCCAAGAAGATTCTCCATGAATCTCACAGTGGAATGTGTGGAGGCCACTTCGGTGGCCATGCCACCACTCGTAAAATACATCGAATGGGCTATTTCTGGCCCACTCTAGAACACGACGCAGTAGAGTTTGTACGCAGGTGTCATAAGTGCCAAGAGTTCTCCCATGAGATCCACATGCCAAGCTCTACAACCAATCGCGACTCCATGGCCCTTTTCTACGTGGGGCCTAGATTTAATAGGGAAATTCTCTCCCTCATCTACAGATGGCCATAATTTTATAATCACGGCCACCGAATATTTTACCAAGTGGGTAGAGGCTATGCCTCTTACTACTGTACCGGTTCTGTAATCGCCAAGTTCATTTTGAACCAAATCATTTGCAGGTATGGTATCCCACAAATCATTATCTCAGATAATGGAACTTCTTTTAAGAATGACGAAGTTCACGAATTGTGCAATAAATTTAAAATAAGCCATCATACGGCTTCCTTGTATTACCCTCAAGCCAACTGGACAGGCTGAAGCGACAAATAAAACACTAAAAGCCATTCTCCTTAAAATGGTGAAAGAAAACAAACGAGATTGGCACTTGAAGTTATATCCGGCCTTATGGGCCCACCGAACCTCAATAAGAACACCAACGGGAGCAACTCCTTTCTCACTAGTATTCGGGCAGAGGCAGTTCTCCCACTTGAGGTTGAAATACCCAGTCTCCGTATTTCATTACAAGGGATTCTGGATGAAGACGCTTACAGAGAAGCACGTCTCTCCCAACTAGAAAGCCTAGATGAAGCTAGGTTAGATGTTGAACAACAGCACAGAGCCTATGCTGACCGGATGTGCCGCAGTATAACAAGAAAGTCTATGAACGCGACATATATGAAGGTGATCTAGTTCTAAGGCTAGACACCGGATCGACAAGAAGACCGGTGAAGGAAGGAAGTTCCGGCCCAAATGGTTGGGCCCATACCGAGTCATGAAGGACTATGGAAATGGTGCATACCTCTTATGTATGCTTGGAAGGTGAGGAATTTGGTGAAACAGTCAATTCCCTACACCTCAAGCGGTTCTACGCGTAAGCAACTAGCACTATTTATAATTACATTTACATTGCATCTTCATATAGATTAAGATCATTTTGTCCGCTTGTTTCATACACAAATTGTGATCAAGGAATTTTGTTCTCAAAGCAATTCATTACAAACTCATGATGTTGTTGGCATAAACACTCTAATCATACTTCTCCATTTTCATGATATCATCAAACTATCTCGAATCATTTTATCAAATAAAGCTAGATATGACAAAGTCTTAACGGTAACCATGCCAAGATCTAGCAGTTTATTCTCACTTTTGGTTTCTTCTTAGGATAGGTGTCTTGCCTATGGTCTGTTCTAGAAGCTTCATGGTGTCACATCTATCCCATATGTATATCTCTTTGGAAATAAGCACATACTGACATTTTACTCAAGTAAACAAGTCAAATATTGATCAAACAGAAAATTTTAATTTTACACATTTCCTTGCCCCACCAACCTTTGGTGATGAGCTTGCATCTCTTACTAGTGACGTAGGGTTGGGAAAGGATGGAAATGCCCTTACTCACCTATGCTTTGTCCACGGTGATAAACCCACGCTTCTTACTAGTAGCATGGGGCAAAGTGTAGGGGGTCCTCTTGACAAACAAATGCAAAAGGTCATACACAAACAATTCAAATCTCGAAGTCTTTGAGTCAAAAACAAATGAATCAGATGTCCAAAATTCCAAAAGAGTTAAAATCCTAATAACCTAGATTTTGTCTACTATGTGGCCATCTACGGATCTAAGTCTAGATAAACCGCAAAGCAAGTTGCATCCAAAACTATGAAGTCACTCGAGTGGAGTGGGCTTGTGGTATCCTAATTTGGTTCCGCCAAAGCTTTGTCTATCTTTCATCAATATCATTTCAACACATCTCATAACTTGCGCCCTTCCCAACTCTCAATGATGAGCCCTCGCATCTTACTAGTTGCGTGGAGTTGGGGGTAGGGGCAGGTTTATTTGCTCATCATACCGGTTTATATTCATCACTTTGCCAAAACAAATATGAAGTATCAAAAATTGCTTAAAGAAACTAAGATTCAAAATCACATTGTATCTACATTATCATATATCAGCATCATGAAATACAAAAGGAAAATAAACACTTGCATCATTTGTTCTCCATTGCATACATTCTAAAGAGCATACATACATACATCATAATCTACATAAGGAAACTGGAAATGGAAAGTAAGCCATAGATACCAAGGGTTTTGATCCAAAAGAGAATATATATACATGAATGATCAAAGTTTCTATACAATGCCATCATGCACTAAGCATGGTCAAAACGCTCAAAGAGCCCGGATATACAAAAGAATGTATCATACAAAATCTAGGAGAGCCAAGTGGCTTCTCAATCCCTACGAGACCCCTCTGAAGGCGCACGCCCACACCTAGGACTCCGGCTACGCCGGCGCTCTGAGTGCACGGAGGGCTCAGGATCCCGAGGGGCAGCCAGTCTCACCACGAGAATGGCTCCTCATCAAGCGCTCGGCCATCCTATACCCCGCTAGCTCCGTGTGGAGAGTCGATACCATCTTGGCCACATGCCAGACTGGGGCAAAGATGTCAGTGTGTCTACCAGCTGCTGAGGGCTCCCCAACATCTACAAACAACTCGCACGGGTCCTCTCCATGGGGATCATCAGGGTATCGGTGCATACCCTGCGAATCAAGTCCCGCCACTCATCGGAGGTCTCTACAAACAAAGGAGAAAACAAATTAGAAACCAAACAAGAGATTAGAAATACAAGATAAAACAAAAGGAGAGATAGCAACTAAGGAGATCCTAACTAAAAACAAACATTAAAAGGAGAGAGGGTAACTTACTCGGATCACCAGGCCTCTAGGATGGATCTATAGGATCAACACCTGCCACGGATGCCGCCACTGACTGAGGGGCTGCTCCTGTGACTGGAGCAATGTAGTGCCCCACAATGACTCATCCTCCCCACCATGGCCCTGGGAGAGTGGCTCCTCTAAACCAGAGTCACTCTCTCTGCACTCTACTCGGCCCTCGCTACCTGCATAATATCCTGAGTGTCATGCCACTCAGGATCGCTGTCCTCCTCTGTCTCTCCCCCTATAAACTCCTCAGACTCGAGTCTATGTCAATGGGGTCATCACTGCTATGGGCAGGACCCATGGCAATCTGAAGCAAGGGTGCTTGAGGTGCACCGGCTCTCCCTCTGGCACGTACTACCCTCCTGGCCGCAATAGGAATGCCAGGAGTAACCACTATCCAACCCCGGCCTCTAGGCCCCCTCTGGCCTCTCGACTGATCTGTATACTGGCGCTACTGGGGAAGCATGCCCATATAGGGTAGGCCAAACTGCTGAGGAACTCGGCCAAAGGGGTGTATCTCCACTCACCCCACTCTATCAATAAGCTGCCCTGTGGTGGAGCAGGAGATCAAAGTAAGAGCCTCCTCGCCCCATATACCTACCATAGTCTGATACGGTGTGGCCTCCATGTCAGCAGTGGTTAGAGAAGCAACCGGCTGATGAGGTGCTTGAGCACCGACATATCTATCCATCTAGCTGCCCTCACAGCTCCGGGATCTGCCACCTCTACACCTCTACCATAGGGGATGAAGTGCTCATAGACCCAACTCATGACTAGGGTCGGGTGGCTCAAGGACTGCCCCTGTAAATGGACTACCCTGTATAAATCATGGTAGGTGGTCCCAAGTATGTCTTGCTCCCTAGGCATATATCCGGCCATGTCCCTCTATCTGTGCAATGATGGGGGACCAACAATATAACAATGTGTCTCCTCCCTTGTCCCCGATCAGTCTCGAGGCAAGGATCCCCATAATGGCCTGGCGAAGTAGGGGATGGGAAAACTAGGAATAGATCGAACTCTAACCCCCTTCTTCGACCCCATGGAGATGACTGCATCTCCCATATAGGAAGCCCACTGTGCTATCTGGGCCCGCGAACCTGCTGTCTCAAGGGTGAGACGTCTCCCAATAATCGGGACCCCCAGAATGCGATAGACATCCTCCAAAGTAATGGTCCACTCACCGCGGACCCCTGGTAATCGGAAGGTGTTCCGATCAGCATCCCAATATGAGAACAAGTCACAAAGAATGTGACTGGATGGAGCAATGTGGGGCACGCGCGATATACGCAGTATACCACCCTCAAGAGTATCCTCCTCATCCTGTGAGAGGGCATCTAACACTCCTGGGAGCCAGTCACACTCCCTCTCTCGGCTCCACCGAATATACTCCTCTCTCGCCTGCATACACCCAAAAACACACAAAATAGAGCAAGTTAGCATCCGAATAATACTGGAAAAATCATGAAAACACGTAGAAATGCTAAAAATGCAAAAACAATCTCAAACAGATGTTCTTTTGGCATTCTGTGCAAAACCGCCGCCCTGAGCAGGGAGGCGGTTTCGTAACCACCGCCTTAAGGGTGGCAGGTCAGTAACCGCCACCCCGAGGGCGGCGGTCATATAACCACCACCTGGGCGGGCGGTCGTGGCCTCGAAAACCCACGCGGGTTTTTAAACCTAAAAATCCTAAAAGCACTAAAAAACAACCATTTTACCTAAAAACAAAGCCTACCCAGTAGGCACCCCCTAGATGGACCTTTTAACACTAACATTTTCAAAAATTACCCCCCCACGACAAAGATTTTAGCATTTCAAAATTAAGGGGGTAAAAAGGATAAATTGAAGAAAACTAACCTGTGATCTCGCGGTCGATGTTCCGCTCACGGAGGCATGATCACTATCCCACACGACGCTTGACTCTACTCACACAAGAAACCGTCACCGTGGGTTCCAGAGCTCAAAATCAATCAAATCAACTCGCGCAAATGAATAGGAAAATGGGCCCACTTTCATATATATAGCACCCTGATTCATTTTAAATGCCTTTTTCATAGGTTTGGAGTGACCGATGGAGGTAAGTTCTTATCCCCGCACAAATGGTACGTTCTCATTTCCTATTATTTTAGCGTTTATTTTCCAAACTATTGTGTCTATCTGCACTTGAGTTCTCTTTTCATTTTGCAGGTAGTAGCGGAATTTTGGACGGCATCATTTCAACACACGGACGTATCAGGTATAACTTCTAACTTCCCATTTCGGGACCGCCATACTTAGACCCACCATTTTACGCCTCTTCATGGCTAAAACGCTTCTCCGAGGGGGCAATATGTACGTACCCAAAATTGTAAGGTATTGTATTGCCAAAACAACGTAACAGTGCCCCAATGATGATACAGGTCTCCTCGCAAGGTGTTCGGGATCCGAAAAGATCTCCAAGTGTGTGTTAACATCCCGCATGCCCCGCTTAGCCCCCACGTGCTTTGTTTTTCCCTTTTCCCCTCTTTTCTTGGCCTTTTGCTCTTCAGTGATGAAACCGCCGCCCTGCCTAGGTGGTGGTCTCGTGACCGCCGCCCTGAACAGGCGGCGGTCCTATAACCGCCACCCTGCTCAGGGGTGGCGGTCCTTTACGCATTTTCTAGAAAGCTCTTTTAACACGACTCATGTAATTTCAACATTTTACCAGCTTTCTTTCACCGCCATAAGCTTGCATTTATGATTCTGGTTCCCTGGAATAGTGTTTTGCCATTGTTTATAGTTTAAGAGTTCTATTTGGTTTTTACCTTGGGTAAATGCAAATGCTATAAATAGTTGGCTTGTGCTCAAGCAAATGGCCCCTCAAATTTGCCTCTGAATTTCTCTTTGCAATAGATTTAGTTTTCATTTTGCTTAGAGTTCTTAGTTTCTTTCATTGCATGCCTAGTTAGTGTTGTTTTGCTGTTAGGAAGCCACATATCCATCTTGTGCAAGTGTTGTTATCATTTTATCCAATCCATTGGAGTAGAATAGTTTGTTTTCAATAGGAAGCCATTAAAGTTGCAGTGTTTTGTTCTTCAAACAGATAGTTTCAGGTTCTGGACGTTTCATGTTGCATGACTCGCAATAAATCCCGCTAGGAATTACATAAGCCAAGCTCTGTACTCTTGCGCTATCCCTCTCCTACTCACATTGTATTCAGTCTGTATCTTGAGCTGCCTTTATCCCAATATCTACTTCTGTTGATGCTAGCATTACACGCTTTTCTGGATCCACGTGAACATGAAGGAACGAGGAGATCACACTTAGGGGACAAGATCACACACACCATCGGATTCACCACTGTTATGTAGAATCCAGGTTCTAGCTTTCAAAGTTCTAGTTAAAACATATCAAATAAAGTAGCCAATCACTTTATTTCAGTCAATTCTACTCTCGATATTGCCAGGGAGGCTGTGGGGATTGATAGTTTCTGAGAAACTATGATTCACTCCTCACTTCTGAGGTAGGATCGAGAGCCTTACAAATAGATTAAGTCAATTATTTCATTGTTTAGAATAGGTTCACAATTTCACGCATAAAATAGCTACACTCGGTTATCTTGTTTGTTTTAATTTCGTCATTAGATTAATTATCAAATTCTAGGTATGATAAAGTAGTTGCTCTTTTAAAATTTCCTTCATAAAATTTCATCAGAAAATACAAAAAAAAGGAGAGAGAAATCATATATGCTATAGATATACTTCACGTAGTTAAATTTCATTTTGCTTGCAGTTCAGTTCATTTTACATTATTACTTTTGTATGACAATCACGGGACCTAGGAGCCCAGGGAATACGTATTCGAGCCAATCGTGCCCCAACCCAATCTCATCATAGCAATAACTGATATAGATCAAAATATTAGGATCCAAGTCTTCCAAACAACGGTAAGCTTGCAACAAATCAATTCCCAGTTGAGCGGATTAAACATAGAAGATGACCAAGCGCACACATTTTGGTCAATCAACCAAATTACAGATTACCCTAGGTAAACATCCATATGACTGTAAAGGGGTTTGAAAGAGAGCAAACGCTTTGGTTGTGATCCTTTGGTCCCACAAATGATGCGCAGAGAGACACCTCATAGATATAGATACTAGCCTAAGAATTCAGGTTGCAAGAATGCCTGTGAGATACTCTGAGAAGATCACACAGCTATTAATTTTGAATATAGAAGCTGAGAAAGCATACGATTACTAGGTGTTAGGGATTAGGAACTAATTCTACGCATGACCATAGCAGACCACAACAAACAAATATACGGTTGCGATCCACAAATCCCACAACCCAACGAATCCGTAAGTCAATCAGACATAGACACTGCCTACGCACACTAGTATTCAGATCCACTCCACTTCCACCTATCATCATCGAACAGCTTATCCTTACTAGATACAACAAGCTAACAAAGCTAAAGAGTTCTGACTAGGCCAGAGAATCACCCATAGAGTCAACTATATTTACCATCCACCATATGACCTTATCCGGAGACATACACAAAACTATCCCAGGTCATTTTCCACGTATTCCATAACCCATAGATCGAATCACGCCAGAGCTCGATATTGATTGGAGCCTTCGAGTAGTCATCCTTGCCGATCGATCTATCACACCAGTTCAAGTTAGGAGGGCCTTCTTTGCCTTAGATTCGCAAGTTCCACTAGTGCGTATTGAAGACATTAGATTGCCTAACTAGTTTGTCTGCATCCCATACATATTCCATCCCCACCGGCTATCTCGGCACGACCTCGGGAGGTCGGGTGCGAGGAAGAGTTACTTGTAGATTCCCACGCTCGCTAGTAAGTAAATTCTATATTGATTAGAAGGTAGAAATTCAACCCATAGTTCCCCAAAGTTGGTATGAGGAAGAATATGATGATCCTTATATAAGTAATGGAAGAAAAATATCCCATTGCCCAAATTTCAATACAAAAGTTCAATGAAGTTAAAGTTCATACCACTATGTTTTCATCTAAAGAAACAACAAATGAGGGCCCCTTGAAAACGGAGGCTAATCGGGTTAAGGATGACAAAACTTAAATACCAAGGCAGGAGGAGAAGCATCCAGAGGAATCAACATCCCAGATTGAGACAAGTTCTCTAGAGAAGATAGAAATATTGACACGAAAGGAGCAAGAATTATCCATGCGGATGATAGTTGTACCTGACAAAATCTAGCAAGGATTGCAAGAAACAAAGGCTGAAATAGGTTTGAGGAACGGTTTTATTAGTGAATTAATGTTAAGTGAAGAAACAACCTTTCCTATTCAAGCAATTGACCTCACTACCTTGTCTTTTCTAAAGGCAATAAGAGCCCCAAAGAAAGCTAGAACCGTCCACAAGAACCCTTATCGATTCATCCCAAATAATAACTTTGGAAATAGTAACCCCTTTTGAGGGGAAGACAAGAAAAGCTATAAATGATGACGATTATAGTATTTAGGTCATCCCCTTGGGTAAACCATCAAGGGAACAACTAAAGCAAGGAGTGTCTGAAGTTGTAAGCACTCTTCTACAAAAGGTAGATGAGGATGGAATAACAAAGAAACAAATTAAGGATCAAGTTAGAGCCTTAAATTCATGTTTTTCAACAATATGTAGGGAAAACCAGTCAGGAGCTAGCAGATGCCTCTGTGAACACCCTTCAAGGTATGGACAAATTGAATAGTGTTGTTAAAAAGATCCAAGTAGTGGACACTTGGGTTGGGAAATTAACTAAGAATGGAAAGGAAGTTATCACTGAAGTAAGGACAAGATATGAAGATCTCCAAAGTCACTTAGATGAAATTCATGGAGTAATTTAAGATAAACAAAAATGACAATGAGATATTTTACTTGGAAGGAATTCTCCCTAGCTTGACCGTATAACAAGGCTTAGTGAGGAACTGGTTGAGCAAGAAGACATTGTACCAATAGAGCACAAAGGGAGCTAGTATGCTCTTAAAGAGCTGACAAAGATCAAATTGGATAACCTAAATGAAATAAAGAAAAACTTGAAGTCAAGAAGGACTGGGTTGATGATTTACTTTATGCCATTAATAGAAGGCTAGAAGACATGGTGGTGGATAAATTTAAAAAGAGTTATGGGGATTTAAAATTAGATTTCTTACTTAGTTCATTTGAAAGTAATATCCAGGCAGATGACTTCTCCTATGACACTATTGAAAAAATGATGAAAATTGAAAATAGGATTGAGGAGTTGAAAGCAAGGCCATTTGAATACAAGTAGAAAATGGCTCAATGTTTGGACGTAGTATCAAGAAAAACATTGATTTTCCATCACCACCTGGGACCGGATGAAGATGAAATGAATGAATTGTTCAGAAGATATGATGCTTATGTGGCTAGATTTCCAGAGGAGTTGGATACAAAGGAAAAGATGAAGAGAAGGAGGCTACATATACAAAATAAGAGGAGCATGCTTGAACACTCTCTTCCTCATTTTATATTCTCTTTTCATACTTCATTGAATTGATACTATGAATTGATGTTTTTGCTACATTAAATGTAGTTATCTCTTTGAATTTTTATTGTTTCAATTGAAAGTAAAAAATGTAGTAGTTCATAATAGATTTGATTAAAATCTCACATACATTTGGAAAATATATGTGAACTATTGACATACTTGTATTGATTGCAATTTGAACAAAAAACAAGACAGGGTTCTATAGGGGCCCTTTCCCATGACAAAAAGAGATGTACATACATCAGAGGTTAAAACAGTGAAAAGAGAATAGTACTCAAACATCCTTTAATCCTACTTCATAGCTTCCCCTCGGTAGGGGAATTCTATTCAAAAAAAAATCTTCCTAGTACAAATTCATTGGAGCCCCATGCTATTTTTATAAAGATAATCGACCTGCCAAGTCCCCTGGAATCCCCATACCCATTAATTACTCCAGCATCATCCTAGGGTGACCCATAATCTCCTCAAGCTCGACTTTATTTTGATAAGATGATACCCAATCCAGGAGTTCCAAACCACTTGAAAATAAAGTTGTTTTCCCCTTTCCCTTATGAAGGGCTGATGTGTCGGATTACTCAAAGAGGGTGTTTGAAGTGTTGAGAGGGGTAGATGTTGTAGGTTGGTGACTGGGAAAAATGTGAGGTTTTGAATCTGGTTCTTGTTTCCCACTTCTTGAGGAAAGGCATATTTTCCATTGGAGAAGGAATTGGTTGAGGACCTCAAAGTTCCCATTCAGAACAAGGGGCACAATGCATCAAACGCGTGATAGCTGAGTTACAAACCACCCTCTGCTATCCCAAGCCTAAAAAAATGTTTCCCTCTAACGGTGAGTAGAGATATAATTAGGTCCTCTTCTCCATCTGAGATGATGATAGGAGAATGAGTGTGTGTTTCACCCTTCCTCTTGCTCGAGGATGGTGTTGATAATGGACATGATGGCAAGGGTACATTTTCTTCCTGTTTCTTTTCCAGGAATTGAACCCTCTTCTCCAATTCGCTCACTTTGTTGGAGATGGCAGGCACTGTATCAATGGAGGTTTTTTCATACAATATGTATGACTCCTTAGGGATTTCTTTTGAAACAAACTCTTCATTGCATAAAAAGGGACATTGAAAATTAGTTTTCCCAGAGACTTGAGGCCTCCTTTCAAACCAGTATCTCTTCAAATCCTTAGGTGTTTTCATGTGCTCCCATCTAAAAAGATGGAAATACATGACTTGGAAGGAGGTGAACACATGATTGATTCTGATCAACCTGGTTAAAAGTGTTATACGGACCCGTTGATATGTCAATGGTCCTTTGGTGTCTCCTACACATTCCACTTCAACAAGGCTCTAACAAAAGCTTCATCTGGGCCACTCAGGTCAAAAATCTGATTCAAATCTTTTGAGGAAATCTCCTTCAGGTTGTGTGCCATGAGTGTCTTTTCCATTTCTCCTAGTAGAATCTTCTATACTTAGAGTTATGAAAGAAATACATAACTGCAAAGGAACATAACTGAGTTTTATAGCCCAAAGGAGACACATATTTCAATTTGAAAAATATTTCCCATGAGGTAGGAGGGATCTTTCTCAGTTTACACAAGGGAAATTTAAAGACTGAAGGAAAGTATAAACAAGCAGAACTGGTAAATCATGGCAATTTGATAGACATCTTGTATAGCATTTAAGCCAGTAAGATGAGAAGTGAAGTGCACTGAGCCCGAGAAGGATTTCAAGAGATAAGTATAGGTGTGTGTCATGTCAACAAACATCTAGAAATGCTCAGTGATCATTTGAGATGATTGCTTAATCAAAATCTGAGGGGATGGTTCAAGTAACCTGTTAAAAGCAATAACCAGACATCCCAGTCAGATACAAGTGGAGCCCATCAAAATGACTCATGTTTTGAACACTGGCAGTATAAGATGAAGTGCATGAATACCATTTTCTATAATGAATGTGAAACAAAGAAGTATTCCCTCAAATATTCTTGTTTTTGGGGGGAAAAGAGATTTGAATTGAAAAGGTCATATAAAATCATGTAAAAGTGATGAGAGTAAGGGGGTTTTTTAATTTGTATGAAAAAATTTGAGAAAACCATCTTCTTGAGAAACCATCTAAGAAACCCATTTATTTCTTGTGCCTTTAAATTTAATCATGTCAAGTTGGTTGTAAGTGTACAACCATTGATGAAGCTCTGAGATTGTTATGAAACTTTCCCCAACTGATGAATTTAATAGGTCTTGAATTAATCTATGTTAATCATGGGCATTATTGTGTTTGCTTCATTTCAGAATGTTTTCAAATAGTTTTTCTTATTCCTGTTGCAATCTTATGTTAGAATCTCTATAAGTCACACAAGATCTCATCTGTGTGTTAGTATTGTGGCATTTGTAATTTCATTATGAGAAGAGCATTTCATCTTGTGATGCAATAAACAATTTAAAATCACTTTACTTTCATTATGTTGATAAAGATTGTTTGTTAGTCTATGAGTGTATCTTAGACGTGATGAACCAGGGATTTCTAATGTTTAATTGAGTCTTTAACATGAGCCTTTGTGTTAAATTCTTGAAGAATGTATGAAATCGTGCACCTCTGGGCTTCCATTATTACACACCTTCTAGTTGAAGGAATATTTTGGCTATCCCAAAGCATTCTATTTTGTGAATTTTCTAGTATTTGTTAAAGGTTCTCAGAGATCTGATATAATCAACTTTATCCTACTTAACTTCCCACCAAAAACATCTTAAATAATGAATTCTATAAGAACTATCCTTGTTTGTACTATGTATCCATAAATGAACAAATTCCAATGCCAAAATATGTAGAAACAATCAAGTTTCAATTAATGTCTCTAGTAACCTGAACCTTATCCAGAAAATATCTCCATTCTCTAGAAGTGACAACTCGTGAGAGTTAGATTGTGGTGTATTGATCATATTTTCTCAAGGTCATCCTGAAAACTATGCAAAGAAATATTTATTGATATTCTTCATCAATATAGGTTACAAAATGGGTCCTCTCACCCTGGTTGAAGGCACAACCTAAAGTAGTGAGGGTAGATCAAACCCTTAATACAGTGCTATCCATTTTTTCCAACATCTGAGTGACAAAGAGTTAGCTGAATTTCATCCCCGCTACAAAATGACTTATATTATGATTCATCTATCTCTAAGCATCCTGCTTGATCCGTGTGATGCTACTCAACACTAAGGGAGAATCAATTTGGGTACCAATGCCAATGGGTGTTTTTCCGGGAATTATTTGCACAAATGCATACACAAACCAACCCTAGTAATGCTTCTTACATGATTTAAGTGAAAATACATTGTTTAAATGTCATTATTTGTTAAGATTTGTAAGAATTGTGCGAGATCACAACTTCATTATGTAATATTTCCAGTTTCTAGTGGTTATTGCACTAATTTTGTATCGTCAAGTGATAAATATGGGTAAAGGAAGGTTGGATCTACTAAGATTTGTAGGAATTAAGTATTGATAGACATTTGACAAGTTTCTTATAGTGCATTTGCACAACTAAGGTGAGAATCCTTAGTGGTGACTCCATTTTGGTTTGAAATTTGATAATTACCAGTGTCTTAGCCCATGTCAAGTGAAATTTGTCATTAATATTGCAAATCTGGAGGGAAGAATATCTTTCTTCACTAGATACCCTACTAGGAAGTTATTTCCAGAGCTGGGAAAGGAAAATTCAGAAGGAAGACGAATCTGGAAAGTAGTAGGAGATCACGAGTCAAGAAAGGAGATTCCAATTATGGAAAGTGAACAACCTATAGTTGAAAATTACCATACATCTTCAAGTGACTTTGAACCAAGCAGTCCTCATGTAACTTTGAATTCTCCAACTAGAGAGGGCCCATCATTTGCGTCTGAAAAGTGTGCCTCTCAATTTTTTCCTGTGTCCTCCAAAGTTGATAGGGATTTCCATGAAGCTGAGTCATTAGAGAATATCTATTTTGAAAGCTATACTCCTGTGCTCCAAAGACCCCTCATTCCCTATCATTTTGATTCTCCTGTAAATTCACCACCTCAAGGAAATATGGCCTAACCTCCACCTAGACCTCCTTTTGTTGTCAACACTTTTGGACCTATAGATTTCAAAGGTATGAATGGATATCCTAATATGGTATGCCAAGATGTCATAAATAGGTTGCCAAAGTTTCAGGGAATAATGCCATCACTGGTGACCAACATTTAAAACTCTTTGTCAACATGATGGAAGATTTTGAAATTGAGTTTGAAGACATGTATGTAAATTTGTTTATTCATACTCTTGAGGAAGATGCACATGTGACTAGTACAATCTTTACCGATAATTCGATAGATTCTAGACTGAGATGAAAAATGCCTTTAGATTTAAATATGGGGACAAGATAGACCCCAAGTTCCTTTTATCTGAGTTTGAAAATATAAAGAAGAATCCAAATGAATCTATCCATGATTTCAATACTAGGTTCAATAAAACCTTGAAAAGGTTACCTATAATCTTAAGGCCAAGTGATGAATCATGTTTGATCAAGTATTCTGATGCTTTTGATAAAAAGGTTGTTTATTACTTAAGAGATAAAAACTCGAGAACATTGAGGCAAGCCTTCACTATGGCTTTACAAATTGAGAATAATATTAAGGCAGTTGGAAGCCTCCTAAGAGGGAAGGTGTTAAGTTGATCAATCCTGAAAATCCTCAGTCAAGCAAGGCTTGTGGATCTAGAAGAGGTTGTAAAAACTTTGGCTGGAGCAGTTAAAGAGATATCCTATAAACTGGCTAGAGCAGAAAAAAGGGATAGGATAGAATTCCCAAGGTCAACATAAGCCACAAGGTCAGGAGAGATTTGGAAATCACCCTAGAGGTGATCATAGACCAGATGACCAAGGAAAAGGGCCCATGGGGTCAGGAAATAGATAACCTCAACCCCGAGAAAATAGATTGGTTCCTGATCCTTTAACTGCTAGGATTTCTACCATGGAAGAGGCCCATGTTATGGAATGGTGCGATAGGTGTTTCTTACCACATTCCCCATGTGATGTAAACAAGGAAATTGAGGAAGTAGATGATGACGATGAAGCATATGGTGATGTGTGCATGATGGAGTGCCTTGTAAGCTCACAACGAGGGGGCAACCTCAACTGAACTAATAAGTGTAAGAACTATTGAAGACTTCTGGGATTGTGTCCACTGGGTATTACCTCTTCCCCCATTAATACTTTTGAAATTGATATGGTATAAGCATTTGATTTTCCCAATCATGATTTTGAATACTTGAGGGCATTGATGATTAAAAAATATGATGGGGGAATTCCTTCAGAAGAAGACAGAAACTAAATGTTGATGAATGTAGTAGTTTCTCAAGAGAAGGAATATAATACTAGAAGTAAAGTTGTCAAAGGGGTAGGGCCACAAGCCAAGCCAAAGATTCCAATCCTTACCAATATCCCTAAGGAGACCCCTAAAAAGGATACATCTGGAAAAGGCCTAATTTCCCCAAATAGAACTTGTACTCCTCCTCATGCCCAGACTATCAAAACCCCCATACTTGTCAGATGAAATTGTAAACCTTCCTCCTAATACTGCCCTACCCAAATATATTCCTTGTGACATAGCTCAAATCTTAAGCCAGATCAAGGTTACTGTCCCAATTGTTGAATTACTTAGGATCCCTGAGCATAGGAAAAGGGAATTTGAATATTTGGGATTCAAGGAAGAAAATATTACCCAGGAAAAAGTGTTAATAATGTGGAGGCCCCTCCTATTATTACAGAATTGGAAATACCTCAAGCATTGGAAGAATTGGGTGAATCACCTGAGGTGTATCTAGGAACTTCTTTGGTTGAATCTCAACTAGATGTGGATCCATTTTATACCACTTTGATCATTAAAGATAGGTTGGTACATAATTGTATGTTTGACTCAGGAGCCTCATGTAATGTAATGCCTTTAGAGGTGATGAATGAGTTAAATATCAAGGTGACAATGATTTTGGAAAATGTACTACTATGGATTCAAGAGAAGTGCCAGTAATTGGATATGTCAAAGGATTAGTAGTGCAATTGGTAGCTTATCCGGGAAAATGCTTGACCATGAATGTAGTTATCTGTGGACTGTCCTGCCAAGTGGGGATGTTGTTATCTAGAAAATGGGTAGCTAGTGTGGGTGGAAGTGTGCAAATGGACATGTCATATGCCACCATACCAATTGAGGGAAATATTGTGAAGTTATATGGTGAGAAGAAAATGCTACATCTGATTGAGGATCCTAATAATGCTTCTTATGAAGTATTGTACATAGATGTTGATGTTGATAACTTTGTGGGCTATGCTGATTGTAAGGAACATAAAATTGAGGAGTGCAAGTATCCTGAGTAGGTAGGTTCTCCTTGGAATTTTATGTTTGATGGGGCATGTTCTAGATTTGGTAATGGCGTTAGTGTTGTTTTGATATCTCCAAGCCAAGAGGTTTTAACTTTTCTTTTAAACTCAATTTTGAGTGTATAAACAATATTGCAGAGTATGAAGCACTTGTTGTTGGGTTTAAGGATTGCTTGGAAATATGGTGTCAAGGATATTATTGTTAAAGGGGATTCTAGCTGATAGTCAAACAAGTTAGAAAACTGTATGCAACAAAGAATCAAAGAATGAAGTAGTATAAGCATGCATTTTGGGACTTCATTGAAATGTTTGATTCTTTCAATATAATACATCATGATAGGAAGTATAATACTTGTAGCAGAAAAATTGGTAGTATTGGGATCTAGGTTTGAAAATTATACAATGTCTCCCTATTGTGAATATGATATTGAAATATTGACCAGGTCGTCTATCCTTGACAATATCAAGCACTTGGAAGGTGTTTGAAGATGATGCCTAGGTCCAAAGGTTTCTACAAAATAAAGGAGAATTTTCCAATCAAAGTATGGACTAGGAACCAATGGTTTGTGCAAGTGAAGGAAAAGAGACCTTATTTGGTAAGGACATTATCCAATTGAAAACTAATACTATTCCTAGAGGTTTGGTTGCACTAGAATCAAATTTTGATAATGTTGACTGCATTATTAATAGACACATGTCAGCTTTGAGGGATGTTGAGGAACATAACCTAGGCACAAAAGATAAACCTCAAAAATATGGTTAGGTAGCAATTTGAGTAAAGAAGAAAAGCAATCATATATCCAATTATTAAAAAGTACCAGGATTGCTTGGCATGGTCGTATTCAGAATTGAAGGCATATAGGGAAGACCTTTTTCAGCATGAAATACCCATGGAAGCCAATGCCAAGCCATTTAGGTAGAAACAAAGACCAATTAATCCCCTCCTTTCCTCAAAAATGCAAGAGGAGTTGAAAAATTTAAGGGATGGAGGAATTATACAGCCTACAAGATACTCCTCATGGGTAGAAAACCTGGTACCTATTCGAAAGAAAAATGGGGATATAAGATTGTGTGTTGACTTCAGAAATTTAAATAAGGCATCAATCAAGGACAACTATCCCTTGCCAAATATGGATAACATGTTGCAATTAGTTACTAGTTTCTGAGTTGTTATCCACTTTGGATGGTTTCTCTAGGTATAACCAAGTGGTTGTGAAGCAGTCAGAGAGAATCAAAACCACTTTCACCACTCCATGGGGAACCTATGTGTATGTCAGAATGTTGTTTGGCCTGATGAATGCTAGAGCCACATTTCAAAGAGCAATGGATATAGCATTCTCTGGATATATAAATGATTTCATTTCATGTATCAGGATGATGTGACAATTTTTTCAAGGAAAAGAAGTGATCACCTGCAACATTTAGAAAAGATGTTGTTAAGATGCAGGGAATATGGTATATCACTGAATCCTAAGAAGTGCCATTTTGGGGTTCAAAAGGCAAAAGCTTCTTGGACATATTATGTCAAAATAAGGGGTCATGATTGATCTCGAGAGAGTGGAAGCCATTAGTAAAGTTCCTATTCCAAGAACCAAAAAGGGAATTCAGTCCTTTTTTAGGGAAAATAAATTTTATTAGGAGATTTATTTCCAACTTTTTTAAATTAACTATCCCAATCACCAGTATGTTGAAGAAGGATCAGAGTATCAGATGGGAAGAAGCAGCTATATTCAAGCCTTTACTTGGGATTAAGGAAGCATTGAAGAATGCCCTATTTTAGCAGCTCTTGATTATAAAAAGGATTTCCAAATGTTTTCCTTTGCTTCAGAGAATACTATTGCATCTGTGTTGTTACAAAAGGATGATGAAGGAGCTTGAAAGACCAATTGCTTTCTTTAGTAAAGCATTACAAGGAGTAGAAATTGAAGTATACTATCATGGAGAAACATGCCTTTTCTTTGGTCAGGGCCACAAAAATCTTTAGGCCATATATTTTGAGCTCTAAAGTCATAGCTTATGTTCCCCATACCATGGTTAAGGATATCCTATTAGAGATGGAAATTTCAAGTAAAAGATGTCGATGGGAAAATAAATTGCAAGAATATGATATGGACATCCAAAATACAAAATTGGTCAGAGGATTGGGCCTAGAAAAGCTAATGGTAGAAAGCAAACCTGCAAACAGTTGAGATAAATGAGGTTGAAGAAGAAAGATTGAATATTCTTGAGAAAGTGACAAATTTTGAATGGTACAAGGATATTATTTTTTATCTCAAACATCTATAGTGCCCTGAGTATTTAAGCAAGAATCAAAAGAGAGCACTTAAGTTAGCCTCCCAAAAATACATCATCACTAATTATGGGTTAGCTTGGAAGAACCCTGAGGGAGTTCTTTTGAGATGTATCATTGAGGATGAAGCCCCAAAAATAATTGATGATTTCCATGGAGGAGTTTGTGGAGGGAATTTTTTCTGGAAGAGTCACAGCCCATAAGATCTTAAGGGCTGGTTATTGGTGGCCAACTCTTTTAAAGATACAACTTTGTTGGTAAGAAAGTGTGAGAGTTGTCAACATTTTTCAGGAAGATTGAAAGCTTTAGGCTCCCTCCCTTTGCAACCTATATCAATTGAAGCCCCATTTAAGTAGTGGGGAATGGACTTCATTGGTGAGATTTCAGATTCTTCAAGTGTAGGCCATAAGTGGATATTAGTGGCCACTGATTACTTCACCAAGTGGGTGGAGGCAATCCCTACCAAGAAAGCTACCCACCAAATTGTTATGGACTTCATTTTAAATCATATAATTTGTAGGTTTGGAGTGCCTACTAAGATAGTTGCTGATAATGCTATGAGTTTTTGAGCCAAACCTTTGGTAGCCATGTGTCATGAGTATGGGATCAATTTAGCATATGCTTCAAATTATAATCCCCAAGGTAATGGACAAGTAGAATCAAGCAACAAGAATTTGTTGAAGATAATCAAAAGGACCTTGGAATTAAACAAATGAAGTGGGGTGAGCAGTTGAAGTTTGTTGTTTGGGCTGATAGAATTACTATCAAAAGAGCTACTAGAAAAATTCCATTTGAGTTGGTGTATGGAACTCAAGCTCTACTTCCCTACATATGTAATTATCTTCTTACCAATTTATCCAACAATTGGAGGACCAGGAGGTTAGTCCCTATGATGCTCGTATTAATCAAATTGTTGAATTAGATGAAGAGAGAAGAGAATCCCACCAAAGACATGTGAAGTTTAGGAGAAATTGAAGAAATTATTTGATAAAAAGGTAACTCCAAGAGCTTTCAGTGTGGGAGATCTTGTGCTATTGTGGGATAGCAGACATGAGGATAAGGGAAAACATGGAAAGTTTGATGCATTATGGATGGGCCCTTATTCTATTGATATTAGGATTGGCGAGCACACTTTTTCCTAAAAGACTTAGATGGGGAATTTCTTGAGTTTCTATGTTAATGGTAGGCACTTGAAACATTTCCTTGATTGATTTCTCATAATCAAGGTACACATCATTGTATAGTGTATAGTCTTTTGTTTTTTTCTGTTTTCACATTTTTCTTTTTGGTTTCTCCTGGTCCTTGGTGACCAGTTTTGTTGGTTTCTTGGTTTGATCTTGGGAGGTTGGTTATTGTTTCTTTGCTTTGGAGGTTGGTTCTTGACTCCATGGCCCAATGGATTTTTGGCACATGGTCTGTTGTCTTTTATTATGTTGTTCTTGTGGCACTCACTGGGAGTGCCCATCCCCGAGTCGGAGCCGATGTTGGTGCTTGGTTTTAACCTCACCCCTTTTGGACGACAGAAGAATTTTTTCGGAAATAATCTACATGGTTTGAAATAATCTTTGTCTTCCTGTGTGGATGCATGAAGTTTTATATTTATCAGGTTGTTGTCGTTAAACCCTTTTCTATGGGCATGAATCACGTTGAGCTCTAAATCGGTCGGTTAGTTTCTCTTTTTGTGTGTTCCTTGTTGGTTGTTGTTTGGTCATAGATGATGGGTTTTCCCTTCTTTTATTTTCCATGATCATGCCTTCTTTGTTATTTTTGTCCCAGCATCCATGGACATGTGGTCATCTTTAATTGGACGTGGCACATGGCAGGGTCTATTTGGTGAACTTGTCACTTTTGTTACAATTGTAAAAAATGCCAAATTGGTCCCATGGCTCGATAATTTCTAATTGGCTATTCAACAATATGAAGTGGTGAAGAAAATTTCTTACTTTGACCCCGAAGATGTACATGTGTCATAAGATGAGCGGTTGTGGGAAGCGGGCCCTTTTGGAATTTTGAGGCATTATGGTGAAAGGTGTAAAAGTGTAAAAGGAATGCCTAGAGCCCACAAATGGACACATGTGGCCATTTTTAAGTTAAAAGTGGGAGGTGGGTCATTAGAGGACTTTGGAACTTTTAGCCTTGTTTTGAAAAAAGGAGTAAGGTATAAAAGTGAAGCGTGACCCCACAAGTGCCCAGATAAAGCCACGTGTTGAGTCTACATCAAAGATGGGAAGGGTGGGTCACGGAGGTATTTTGGAAATTTTGCTTTGTTTTGAAAAGGTAAAAAGGTGTAAAAATGAGCCATGACTCTGCCAATGGCACCCTAGGAAAGCCACGTGTTAAACCTATATTGAAAGTGGGTGGGCGGGCTAGAATGTTTAAAAGCACACAATTCCTCTGAGTGGCATAAAATGCAAAAGGCCCCCCAGGCCCACCTCAACTAAGATCTTTTCCATGTGGATGACCCAATTTGAAATTGCAAAAATAGAGTTAATGATTGTAAAGCAATGCATTTAATTCTACCACCATTAATGCTCTTATTGTAAATAAAGGACCTTGGGGATGTGAATGTATTCATCTTTTATTGCTAATTTGATGATCTTTCATCATTTTTATCTATGAAGTGCTTTTGAAATATTGTGGGGCTCAATTTGTGAACCAAAAAAGTGTGAAAGTTTCCATCTTGAATCGAATTGCTCAGGCACCTGTAGAAAACCAGTAAGAGTTTGAAACTCTTGTGTTTTGTGTTTGTTTCCATCGAAAATTGGTTGAAGTAAAGTTAGGGTTTTAAATAAAGACTATGTCATTTTCTTCCTTGGGTATGTTAGGGGTCACAAGTGACCTCGACAGGATAATAGATACAGACTTGATGAATGCCGACTTGAATGATTTTCATCAACGATTGAGTAGTGCCCACATGAGTGAATCCTTGAAGGAAATTCATGATAGTTGTATTTCCTTGGTGGGTGCTATTCCACTTTCTATCCAATGCCCAAAGTTAGTGTGGTATTGCACGATGAATTATGACTCTGAGAAGAGAGAAGTATTAGATGGGAGTGGGGATGTGGTGTTGACATTAACACTAACATGGTAGCCATAAGGGTAATTCTGAAATTACCTATAATTGCAAACCCCATTACTATTGGTATCAAACTTGCCTTGGAGGATTATGAAGTAAAAAAGAAGGAATTTGCAAAGATGATAAACACAAAATGGCTCCTTACAGATAGAAAGGCATCTGCCAAAATCCCCAAAAGATTGGTTAGGGCTCAATTCATTGAAGAGGTTGAAGATATCATTGTGCTCCTAAGTAGGATGGCTGGTTTGGAGACTACAAATGAATTTAAAGAATGGATGTCCACCTACATATGGATTATCTTGGAAAGAAAAGGAGATATTTGTTGGGCTACTTTCATTTCTGATGTAATTCATGATCATATGGCCACCTCAGGGCTAAAATTGAAATGGGGAAACTACAGACTTGGAGTTTTATATGATGACTTATCTGGTATATAATGTTGCAGCACATAGGCATTTCTCGACATTATCACCACAAGATGATGTTAAATGGTGCCCAATGCATGAAATTTTCCCCAATTGCAATTAACTAATTTGAATGGAAATATCATATTAGTAAATGATGCTTTCATTGCACCAATTATTTTCTTGTTCAAACCAGAATGGGGGCAGTATAGAATTTCTGAGCATGCAAGGCAAGTAATTATGGAGTATGGATGTTACTTCATTCAATACAAGAAGTTCACTTACATCAGAGTTAGTGGTTTTGAAGGAAAACCTTTCAAGTTGCCAAGGTATGTGGATGACAAGCTTTGTTTATGTGAATTGGCAAGGCAATTAGTGCCTGTGCACAAGCTAATTGTTGGGAGGCACAAAAATGTTAAATTCCCTATTAGAATTGGTAAGTTTTCTTTCCCCTCCATTATAAAAGCTAGATTGATTGGAGAAGAAATGAAGAGCTTGGCCATGGAGACATTTGTAGCTAGGCCTAATTATGACATTCGGTGGGTGGTTAACAATGTGGCTAATACTTTCGAGCATGAGCCTCACTTTGAGGACTATTGGATGAATTGCAGAGATGAAGAAGATGTTAGGTTGAGAGATTTTTCAAGGATGAATTTGTCACAAGTTGTGGATTTCAAGGTTGTCATCATTCTAGAAGGACTTGTTGATGATTTAAATACAAGTAAGTAAATTCTATATTGATCAGAAGGTAGAAAGTCAACCCATAGCTCCCCCAAGTTGGGATGAGGAAGAATCTGATGATCCTTATATAAGGATAACAGATGTCATGAGGAGAATGGTGATTTGGTTGACCCAGATAAACATTGACCTATCAATACAGAACACAAAGATTCTAAATCACTTCAGAAGTCTTGGAAACTTGGATGATGATCTCCCACATCTGAGGGAGGGTGCTGATAAGATTGACCCATTGGGAGGAAAATCTCCTTTATTTCCCTCTAGAGGCCTACTTGGGCTTATCGATGAATGGACAACAACCACAAGTGAGACATGTACTTCCATGTCTTCCCTCAGGTAGAAAAACTAAAAGAATGCTCTTGAAATCCATGGAAAATGCTCCAATTACTCCTGTAGTGCCACTCCAGGAAAAGGGAAAGGGTTTAGATTCACATATGGTCCTCCCAAATGTTGTGCCAGAGCAACATAGTACTAAGAAGTTAATGAGTGCAGCTATCACAAGTGGTCATAGTCAGCCCAAGAGAACAAAAAGAGGAAAAAGGGCACCACCTAAATTGATGAAGTTTGAAAGGGCACACAAGAAGCCCAAAATTGTCCATCACAAGTCCTAGTGAGGGTAGGTGCCCATACACCAAAGAAATTCAAACATAGAGATGGGGTAATTGATCCCCCAGAAATGGAAAGAATATTAACATCGAGAAACAACAGGATACATCATTTCCAGGTATGAAGCAGTCAAGTCCTCTAATCCCTCATTCATTCTTTGTGGAGAAAGAAGTAAAGGACACTCGAGTTCTAGTTCCTCGGGGGATGTTGCAGTCAATACAATGGACAACCAATTTGTTACCTCAGGTATGGACATTCCTGAAGCTCTACTTGTTAGAGATATTAATACACCTCCAGTACAAATAATGAATAAATTTGAAAATATGCAAACTGAGGTGATTGATTTAGATACTATTAAGGGATTTTCTATGTTGGATAAGCTCAAGTTATCCATGGAGGAACCATTTTAACACCAATAGGTAGTATTGAAAAGGATAAGGGATCAGAAGGAGATACTCATGTGCTGGCAAGTGAAGAGATGGTTCAAAACACAGGAACTTCTTTCACAGAACAATTATTGTCGGTATCAAGAAAATCTGAACTAGTGGTAGAAAAGGATATGGATATTGAATTAATGGTAGAAGATATTGTGCCCACTCCTATTAAGGTGGTTGAGAGTGATAACATTCACCAAGAAGAAAAAATGTCTTTTGAAGATAAACTAAAAATGGCACAAGACTTAATTGTTGATGAAGAAATTGTCATTGGTGGAGAATCACATTTTTCAATGGGGAGTGTGGATCCATTTCCATTAGATCAACCTACCATAACATTTCCCGAGGTGCCACTTGGAAAAGAGGATAGTGATTTGGCAACTCATCCAGTCATGGGAGAAAAAGAGCCCATTGCCCAAATTTCAATACAAAAGGGCAATGAAGTGAAAGTTCATACCACTATGTTTTCAGCCGAAGAAACAACAAAGGAGGGCCCTTTGAAAATGGAGGTTGATCAGGTTAAGGATGACCAAACTAAAATTCCAAGGTAGGAGGAGAAGCATCCAGAGGAATCAATAGCCTAGATTGAGACAAGTGCTCTAGAGAAGACATAAATATTGACACAAAAGGAGCAAGAAGTATCCATGTAGATGATAGTTGTACCTAACAAAATCTAGCAAGGATTGCAAGAAACAAAGGTTGAAACAGGTTTGAGGAAGGGTTTGATTAGTGAATTAATGTTAAGTGAAGAAACATCCCTTCCTATTCAAGTAGTTGACCTCACTACCTTGTCTTTTCCAAAGGCAATAAGAGCCCCAAAGAAATCCGAACCATCACAAGAACCCTTATCGATTCATCCGGGGAAAGAACTTTGGAAATAGTAACCCCTTTTGAGGGGAAGACAAGAAAATATATAACTGATGATGATTACAGTATTCAGGTCATCCCCTTGGGTAAACCATCAAGGGAACAACTAAATCAGGGAGTGTCTAAAGCTATAAGCGGTCTTCTACAAAAGGTAGATGAGGATGGAATAACAAAGAAACAACTTAAGGAGCAAGTTAGAGCCTTAAATTCATGTTTTCAATAGTTGACAGGGAAAACTAGTCAGGAGCTAGTAGGTGCCTCTGTGAACACCCTTGAAGGTATGGAAAAATTGAATAGTGTTGTTAAAAAGGTCCAAGCAGTGGACACTTGGGTTGGGCGATTAACTGAGAAGGGAAAGGAAGTTATCACTGAAGCAAGGACAAGATATGAAGATCTCAAAAGTCACTTAGATGAAATTGATGGAGTAATTGAAGACTGTGACAATGAGATATTTTACTTGGAAGGAATTCTCCCCAAGCTTGACCATATAACAAGGCTTAGTGAGGAACTGGTTGAGCAAGAAGACATTGTACCAATAGAGCACAAAGGGAGCCAATATGCTCTTGAAGAGCTGACAAAGATCAGATTGGATACCCTAAATGAAATCAAGAAAAAACTTGAAGTCAAGAAGGATTGGGTTGATGATTTACTTTATGCCATTAATAGAAGGCTAGAAGACATGGTGGTGGATAAATTTAAAAAGAGTTATGGGGATTTAAAATTGGATTTCTTACTTAGTTCATTTGAAAGTAATATCCAGGAAGATGACTTCTCCTATGACACTATTGAAAAAATGATGAAAATTGAAAATAGGATTGAGGAGTTGAAAGCAAGGCCATTAGAATACAAGTAGAAAATGGCTCAATGTTTGGACGTAGTATCAAGACAAACATTGATTTTCCATCACCACCTAGGACCGATGAAAATGAAATGAATGAATTGTTTAAAAGATATGATGCTTATGTGGCTAGATTTCCAGAGGAGTTAGATACGAGAGAAAAATATGAAGAGAAGGAGGCTACAGATACAAAAGAAGAGAAGCATGCTTGAACACTCTCTTCCTCATTTTATATTCTCTTTTCATACTTCATTGAACTGATACTATGAATTGATGTTTTTGCTACATTAAATGTAGTTATCTCTTTGATTTTTATTTTTTCATTTCAATTGAAAGTAAAAAATGTAGTAGTTCATAATAGATTTGATTAAAATCTCACATACATTTGGAAAATATATGTGAACTATTGACATACTTGTATTGATTGCAATTTGAACAAAAAACAAGACAGGGTTCTATAGGGGCCCTTTCCCATGACAAAAAGAGATGTACATACATCAGAGGTCAAAACAGTGGAAAGAGAATAGTACTCAAACATCCTTTAATCCTACTTCATAGCTTCCCCTCAGTAGGGGAAGTCTATTCAAAAGTTTTTCTTCCTAGGTACAAACTCATCGGAGCCCCATGTTGTTTGTATAAAGATAATTGACCCTGTCAGGTCCCTGGACATCCCCATACCCATTAATGACTCCAAGGTCATCCTAGGGTGACCCATAATCTCCTCAAGCTCGAATTTATTTTGATAGGATGATACCCAATCCAGGAGGTCCAGACCACCTGAAAAGAAAGTTGTTTTCCCCTTTCCCTTGTGAAGGGCCGATGTGCCAGATTGCTTTGAAGAGGGGTGTTTGAAGTGTTGAGAGGGGTAGATGTTGCAGGTTGGTGACTAGGAAAATGTGAGGTTTTGAACTAGTTCTTGTTTCCCACTTCCTAAGGAAGGGAATATTTTCCATTGGAGAAGGAATTGGTTGAGGACCTCGAAGTTCCCATTCGAATGAGGGGCAAAATGCATCAAACACGTGGATAGCTGAGTTGCAAACCACCCTCTGCTATCCCAAGCTAAAGAAAGTTCTGCCCTCGAATGGCGAGTAGAGATAGATTGGTCCTCTTCTCCATCCGAGATGATGACAAGAGAATGAGTGTGTGTTTCACCCTTCCTCTTGCTCAAGGATGGTGTTGATAATGGACATGATGGCAAGGGCACATTTTCTTCCTGTTTCTTTTCCAGGAATTGAACCCTCTTCTCTAATTCTCTCTTTGTTGGAGATGGTAGGAACTTGTATCAATGGAGGTTTTGTCATACAATATGTATGACTCCTTAGGGATTTCTTTTGAAACAAACTCTTCATTGCATAAAAAGGGACATTGAAAACTGGTTTGCCTAGAGACCTGAGGCCTCCTTTCAAACCAATATCTTTTCAAATCCTCAGGCATTTTTATGTGCTCCCATCTAAAAAGATGGAAATACATGACTTGGAAGGAGGCAAACACAGGATTGATTCTGATCAACCTGGTTAAAAGTGCTATACGGACCCATTGATATGTCAATGGTCCTTTGGTGTCTCCTACACATTCCACTTCAAACAAGGCTCTAACAAAAGCTTCATCCAAGCCACTCAGGTTGAAAATCTGATTCAAATCTTCTCGAGGAAATCTCCTTCAGGATGTGTGCCACGAGTGTCTTTGCCATTTCTCCTAGTAGAATCTTCTATACTCAGAGTTATGAAATAAATACATAATTGCAAAGGAACAGAAATTGAGTTTTATAGCCCAAAGGAGACACATATTTCAATTTGGAAAAATATTTCCCCTGTGGTAGGAGAGATCTTGCTCAGTTTGCACAAGGGAAATTTAAAAAGTATAAACGATCAAAACTGATAAATCATTGTGATTTGTGAGACATCATATATCATTTAAGCCAATAAGATGAGAAGTGAAGTGCTTGAGCCCAAGAATGATTTCAAGAGATAAGCATAGGTGTGTGTCATGTCAACAAACATCTAGAAATGCTCAGTGATCATTTGAGATGATTACTTAATCAAAATCTAAGGGGGACAGTTCAAGTAACATATTAAAAGCAACAATCTAACATCCCAGTTAGATACAAGTGGAGCCCATCAAAATGACTCATGTTTTAAACACCTGGTAGTATAAGATGAAGTGCATGAATACTATTTTCTATAATGAACATGTAACAAAGAAGTATTCCCTCAAATATTCTTGTTTTTGGGGGGAAAAGAGATTTGAATTGAAAAGGTCATATAAAAGCATGTAAAAGCGATGAGAGTAAGGGGGGTTTTTAATTTGTATGAAAAAGTTTGAGAAAACGATCTTCTTGAGAAACCATCTGAGAAACCCATTTATTTCCTATGCCTTTAAATTTAATCATGTCAAGCCGGTTGCAAGTGTACATCCATTAACGAGCTCTGAGATTGTTACGAAACTTTCCCAAATGATGAATTTAATAGGTCTTGAATTAATCTATGTTAATCATGGGCATTAATGTGTTTTCTTCATTTCATAATGTTTTCAAATAGTTTTCTTATTCATGTTGCAATCTTATGTTAGAATCTATATAAGTCACACAAGATCTCATCTCATGTGTTAGTATTGTGGCATTTGTAATTTCATTATGAGATGAGCATTCATCTTGTGATGCAAATAAACAATTTAAAATCACTTTACTTTCATTATGTTGACAAAGATTGTTTATTATTCTATGAGTGTATCTTAGACGTGATGAACCAAGGATTTCTAATGTTTAATTGAGTCTTTAACATGAGCCTTTGTGTTGAATTCTTGAAGAATGTATGAAATCGTGCACCTCTAGGCTTCCATTTTTACACACCTTCTAGTTGAAGGAATATTTTGGCTATCCCAAAGCATTATGTTTTGTGAATTTTCTAGTATTTGTTAAAGGTTTTCAAGAGATCTGATATAATCAACTTTATCCTACTTAACTTCCCACCGAAAAAAATCTTAAAAATTAATTCTACAAGAACCATCCTGTTTGTACTTGTGTATCCATAAATGAACAAATTCCAATGCCAAAATATGCAGAAACAATCAGGTTTCAATTAATGTCTCTAGTAACCTGAACCTTATCCAGAAAATATCTCCATTCTCTAGAAGTGACAACTCGTGAGAGTTAGATTGTGGTGTATCGATCATATTTTCTCAAGGTCACCCTAAAAACTATGCAAAGAAAGATTTACCGATATTCTTCATCAATATAGGTTACAAAATGGGTCCTCTCACCCTTATTGAAGGCACAACCTAAAGCGGTGAGGGTAAATCAAACCCTTAATATGGTGCTATCCATTTTTTCCAACATCTAAGTGACAAAGAGTCACCTGAATTTCATCTCTCTCCTCTGGCTACAAAACGACTTATATTATGACTCATCCGTCTCTAAACATCCCGCTTGATCTATGATGCTACTCAAAGACCTAAGGAGAATAAATTTTGGTACCAACAGGACACCCACTCCATCCCCATCAACACACCATCTGGGTATTATATCTCACAATACCACTCCTCATTAAAATTTTCGAGCTTGATTGATTTGTCCTTACCCTTTCCCCTTTTCTTGTGTGAAATGGTTGTTCCTCTCCTTGGTGTCATTTCCTTGGTTGATTACCTATTAATTTCTACCTTGTGTTTTTCTTTTCGTTGCCTCAAACTCGGAACCCTACTCTTTTGTGTAATTTTGTGATTTGTGCCCTAGTTCTCTAAACCCTAACCGGAGAGAACTTGTTTCTTTTGAACCACACCATCCAAACCCATAGATCTTTCACAAACTTTGTTTTTGCACATATGTGTCCCCTTCTCAATTTAGTTCACAAATTCTTCTCTTCACAAATGATCATTCGCAAAATTCACAAGGATGTCCTAGTTCGTAAGATCTCTTCCACAAGTTATCACAAGGTAAAAATAACTTACTTCGACCCCTATTTATAGTTTTTCACTTTTTACCACATTAATTACCATGTCATCTACCACCGTACTGCCGTAATAAATTCAGATTTTCCAAACGTGTTTCCTCTACACATCCTATGTGCGTAGTCTCCTTAACCTTCCGGCATGCAAAACTTTATTGACCATGGACCTCCTTACGTGTGCTCTAAGCTTTAAAGTACATCAACCACTCGTGTCCTTTTCCAAATTGTTTTTCCTATCGGGCTTACCTCGCGTTACCCTACACGTTCATTCATGTACGTGGATTTTTCCTTGGTATCATCCTTATTAACACCATCTTCCTTAAAACCTTGTCATTTTCTAAAAACCATTATCACCTCCTCCACGTAAGTCCCCTTTGGTACTAAGGACTTCCAACGCATGCTCTTATTTCTCCCGGGCCATTAGCAACATTAACTCATATTCTTACTTTTGTTTGTACTCCACCCCACACTAAGGGTATGCACAATCCTCTGCACATGGAACTACTAGATAGTAATTAGCTTCAGGCGTGCAAGCATGCTTATCACACAAAACACCGAACTAAATTGACAAAGCATAGAAACGATGAGAGGAGCCACATATAAAGGAAATACAAGAAGATGGAAATATAATCTAAGTGGCAATAGTTCCTTATTACAAACACCAAGAATACTTATCTATAGTAGGACTTCAACCTACTCTTGTTAAAGTGACTATGAAATTGTGTTCCATCCAGTGCCTCTAACTAGAATGTTCCTTAATCAAGTATATAAGTGATAGCATATTGTCCCAACCAATGCACCTTAAGTTTTCCAGGTGGCATAAGAAATTAGAGTTATAAAGAAGAACCATTTATCCAAATTCAAGCTTCTTATCCTTAATATTTCTATCATGTCATGCCTTCTGCCTGGCCTTTTCTATCTTTTGACTCCATCATGTTATAGCGCACCTTTAATCCAACTACATCAATTTGTCAATTCACTCTACAAGTACTTTCTCATTAGAAAAACCTCCTGCACACGTAATACGTAGAGAAGGTAACATAAATTCCACTACTAGAATGACCTCTACACAAAACACCAACTGAGAGGGTATTTCCTTAATTAACTTTTGTAGGTTGTCCTGTATGCCCAAAGTATAACACAGACTTTATCATCCCAATCTTTTCTTCCAACATCACAAATTTTATTCAAGGTATGGCTCAATATCTTGTTGAAGGCCTCAGCAGTTCTGTTTTCCTTAGGGTGATAGGGTGTTATTTTATGGTGTGCTACCATAAATTATGCCAAAATAATCCTGATGGTCTCATTAAGAAAATGAGTACCCCTATCACTTGTCAAACTCAGTGGGCATCCATACCTGTTGATAATATTTTCCCACATAAACCTTATTGTTGTAGTTGTATAATCCTTTGTGGACATCACTTTTGGCCACCTTGTAAGATAATCTATACAGGTTATAATGAAGCATGATCTAGTCCTACATGTAGGTGGGGAAATAGGACCCACAAATTCAATTTCCCACTTCTCAAAAGGTTATGTGCTAGCAATAGGCCTCAAAGGCATTTCATATTTATGCCCAAGTTTTCCAAGGCATTGATAATGGTCATAGGCTTTACAATATTCTCTACAATCCTTATACAATTTTTCCCACCGGATGCCTGCCAATAAAATCTTGTACATGGTGACATCCCCGCATAATTTCCACCTGCAATACTATCATGGGCCTCCTCCATAATAGCTTCATGCTCATGCTCAAGTACACACTGGATCAAAACTTCATCCCAACCTAGTTTGTATAAGTCTCCACTAGTCATCATATAAGGTGTGGCACAGATGGAAAGTTATTTCTTCTCTAAAACCTTCATCCCTTCAGGCACCACACCAATTCTAAAAAGACAAAAATATCCTCTAAATCATAGGGCATGCAATTCAATCGAGCAGCTTGTGCATGCAGCATTGTGTCCTCGATACTCTACACTTCCTCACCTAAATTGATCCTTGATAAATGATCTGGTCCGAATTACTCTTTCTTGGTTTAACCACCATAATGAAATAAAACTCTTGAAATAACATAATCTAATGGCATATACGCCCTATAAAATGGGCTTATAGTAAGCCTTTCCTTCAATGTCTCAAACACACGTTGTTGTGTTTTACCCCAATAAATTTTCCTTTACCCTTCAATAACTCTCCCAAGGGTGTGGAAAGCTTGGCATAACCTTTGATATACTTCCTATAATATCTTGTGTCCCAATAATCTATGCACCTCACTCTAATTAGTTGGTTCCTCTAATCCCAAAATGACAACAACCTTAGCAGGATCCACTAACAAGCATTCCTTACAGATGATGTGTCCCAAAAAAGTCCCAAAGGGTGTAGAAAAAAAACACTTCTTGATATTTAAAGAGATGCCAAAATTTCGTCACCTCTCAAACATAAGTCTTAAATTATCAAAGTGATCCTTCATGAGCCCATATACTATCCAATCATCCAGATAAACCTCCAAGAACTTGTGAATAAAGTCCTGGAATACGTGCACAACAATTAGAGAAAATACTACATGCGTATTCTTTAATCCAAAGGGAATAATCGTGTATGCAAAATTTCCCCATTTTTTGGTGAAAGTTGTCTTCTCTTGATCCTCTTTAGCTATCCTTACCTGATGGTATCCAAAAAATCCATCACTAAAGGAGTAGATTTTGAGCCCTGCAACACCTTCCAAGATTTCCTCAGTAAATAGTGTGGGGAAGGGATCAATTTCGCATGCATTATTTAACTCCATGTAATCCACATAGATCCTAAACCTTCCATATTTCTTTATACTGAATAACCATTGGGATAACCCATTCTGAATCCTTAATGGGCTCAATGATTCCAGAATTTAGCATCTTGTCAATTTCTTCTTTCACCTTGACACGCAAGTTAGGATTCATCATGTAAGGCCTCTTTCTAACTGGGTGTGTACCATCCTTTAGCTTGATTCTCATCTCATCTAAAGATTCATGTACCCCTTTTAATTGATGATAGCCTCTAGGGAATAGATAATGGAAGTTATGCAACAACTCAATTATCTTAGAAACCTCATAGTCAAACCAATAATCTCCAATGATGGCCTCCTTAGGTTCAGCATTCATTCCAATGTTGACCTTTTTAGTTTTCATCAACTCATGGTAGGCACATGCCTTCTTATATGCACTATCTAAGACCTCGTGCACACCCTCGGTATGCTCAACATCTAGATTCTCCACTTATTCATCATTAATGACATAGAAAATCTTACCCTTTTCTTTTTCTAGGCGATCACGCGCCAAGTTATGCATTTGTTTCCTCTTATTCAAATCATGCCTCCGAGTTTAACTCACTTGAGTAACTCCTGAATAAGTTCCTCATCCTTTGTATTATCTCACATAGTCAAGTGTTTCATAAATATAATTCCTCATTCATTGGAGGTTTATTGGAAAAGTAGTCAAAGGTCTGAATCGTACCTACAATCAGTTATTTCTAATTCCTTGTCTCTCTATTCAACTTTGCACAGACATACCATATGCGCGCACATGCCTCGTAAGGTGTAGTAGAGCTTGTACACCCACAACAAAGGTGGTAAATCTTCTTTCCCCTTTGTCCAAAGTCTCTCACCTTCTGAACTCGGTGTTGAATAGGGTCCTTACCATGAAATTCACATATCTAAGTAGGCGCATTATTCCATAGAAATATAGCAGAGAAGGTGATTCTCACTTCTCGCCATTCTAAGAGATTATCCCTATGAACCATCCATCAACATGATGTTGTCCGCATGCAGTATAACTAGCATATTCCTTCTTTCCACCTCATCTATCCACTGAAATTCCATCGTGCGTAGGAATACTTCAGGATTTCCTTCATCAATTTACCTTAGTACCTGGTTACTACCCAAATGCCTAACACAACGTGGCCTACTTACACATGTAACTAGCACTTCTCACTTCATGTCCAACCATTTCATAAGTTTCATGTGCCCAGTTGTCACATGCAACACTAGTAGTATCACTCATGGACTATGCATCATCCCACTAGAGAACTCCTTCCTTTGATGGCTCAAGAACTTTTGGATCTCTAATGGTGCACACATAAATTTTGTTTAAATATTCTTCACTTAAGGGTTCTACATAAGGTACAACTTTTCCATATGCCAAAGGAATGATGACGCATTCTTCCTTTTTCTCAAAAATTATATATCCCTTGTTGAAGCATAGGTTAGTTTTGTTTGCATAACACCAGGGGCACCCAAGTAATGTTGGAAAAGTGTCACCTTTGTAAGCACCAAAACTTCAAAGTCCCCAATAAACTTATCCCCTTATATAGTAATAGACACATCCTACAAAAAACTCAATAGGTGTGGCTTTACTCATGTTTTCCATGAATAACACATTCAAAGATGTATGTAATGGTGGTCTGCGCACCTGAATCCACACATCCAAAATGATTACATTCACTTCTACACCTATATCAATCAAAATATTACTCAAAATCCAGACATCAACAACACTATTCGAGTGATCTCATCATCATAATCCAACTATGAGGAGGCAATTCGGGATGCAGGATCTATCTTTTGTGCTAAATTCTAGCTCTCAAGGTTTTACCCCTCAATTATTCCCCCAACAGAGCAATGATGTTCTCTTATCGCAGCATCTTACAAACCTCCTTTAAATCATCAACATCCATGCGATGGAGCTCAATGTATTTCTTCTATTCTAAATTTTGCAATTGTTGTTTCAAACATTGTATCTCAACTTGTAAATTGCTAATCACATCCATGGTTTCTTAATAAGCCTCCTTATAATGTGTATGGTCTAGATACTTTGCATGTAGTACCTCCTCCTTTGTGATAATAGGCTTCTACTTTGAAACCTCTCTGGCACATGCAACCTTAGTGTGGGTAGTGATCTTCACAAGTACCAACTCAGGATCCAGGCGCTAACTTTGGCATCCACTGATCTTCCACAATGCGTTGTACTCTAACCATCCCTGCACCCTTATTCCACTTGTGCTTTTTACTCAAGTGTTCATGTAAGTCTGAGAATTCTTCATAGTTGTGGTTCTTCTAGTAGAAATAATAAATAATGTTTGGAGGGAATTCACACCTCTAATGATCAGGGGATCTGAATGTATAACATGTTCCACAAGGAAACTCACTCCTTCCACCGCCACGGCCTCACCTCTAAATCCTCCATGATATCCTCGACCTCTACCATGGCCTCCATCAGAGCACCCTTTATTGTGATCATGATCATGATGCTCACCTTTTTCCTTTGAATTATTTACAACATTGGTCTGTCATACACTAGTATCAATGACATCATGAATCTAATCAATCAACCTGTAATTTTTAGTATCATGAGTGGTAGACCTACAAATCTTGCAATAACAAGACACGTTCTTTTTATCATGCATTTCAGCAATGGGCACCTGCTTGAATCATGATCCAAGTGAAAAATCTCATAGTCCAACAACATGGCACACACTAATTTATGAGGAAACTATCCTTAGTATGCCCTTCTACTTCACAATCTATACACCAAATTCCATTGCGTGTCTCATGCATTGAGTTAGATGACAATTTCTCTAACTGATTAGCCATCACTACAATCTGGGCTCACTTGTGTGTCTACACTCCTAACTGCCTCAACATGTAGGGTTGCTTCAAGTGCCTCATGTAGATTTGTATAAGTCTTATGTGAGAGCACCCTTCTAAAAGGCATGATCAGTCCTCCAATGAACCATTGAGCATACTGACTTGGTTGAATGTCATAAGATAACTTAGACAAAAGGGTTTTGAAACATGCATCATATTCCCGAACACTCTTAGTTGTACCCTACTTGATGTCCTTCAACGCATTGATGCTCTTCTGCTCAAATTTAGGAATATAAAAATCTTTTAAGAAAGCATCTCGCAAAGCATGGTATAATCCACACAATTCTAGTCCAGATCAAATTTCTTGTACCAACTATGTGTGCGCCCTTGTAATGTAGTTGTAAACTAACTTACCTTGCGCTCTGGAGTTGTAATCCCCTTCGCATGCCATAGTATCTCACACATATGCACGTGCTTAGTTGCATCTTCTATCCCTCTATATTCTAGAAGATGAAGAGACATCTCCATATAAATATTCTGGGGTTGGTGCAGATCGTGCCCACCAGATCCAGAACCTATATTTCCTCCTATGTTTCCTCCACCCCCAAAACCACTAGATATACTATCACCGATCCTCTTGATCCCCCTCCTAAATAAGGAAACAGCCCGGAGGATACACTTTGCCTTGTGTTCCAATAGTTGTGCTACTTCCAAACATGATGCCAACATTTGGCACACCCACATTTTGCATTGATGATGTGCCGTAAAAGATACCTCCAATTGGACCTCCAAATAACACGAAAAAAAATTATGTCACCATAGATGAATAAGCTACATGATTAACTCTTGAACTTGACTAGTAAATCAACTATATCTATCGCTACTCTACTACCCACACTAGTTTTCTTATTAATAATTATCGTAGAAATTGGAAAACCAAGCACAAGGGCTAGGTAGCCAGGAGGGATCAAATGTGCGCTTGTGGTCCATATAGCTTCCATCGCTCGGTTCATCGAGGTTGAAGATGCCTCTCTACCATGATTTCACAAATGGGGGAGTTCCAAATGCTCTGGCTCCACGTCCTCTGTGTGAGCTCCAAATCCTTCATGAGCCATCTCTCTCCAAAACACCATTCATTCCACAACTTCACATTGCTTCACTAAATCCCTCTTGCGTGCCTCATTAAAATTAAGTCACTTTTCTTCTCTTTGTCTTTTTCCACTAGGTCTTCCATCTTTCACCACACTCGTTCCTTCCTCCACATGTGGTGGGGTTTAGTTAGCCATAGGTTTCTCTTTCAAATACAGGGTTACAATCAATATTTTCACCATTAAAGGAAAGTCTCATAAATATGATCCTCTAGGCTCTTGCAAGAATTGGAACTCATGAACCTCTTCACATGATTATGTAGAAATTGTGTACTCAAGAATATAGCTATTCAGAACACGACTCCACCAATGATCTATAGCACGTGTCCAAGTCATATTTGCATCATACAAAGCCTGAAATTTTTCATGTGTCCAAACAAGTGTGTGAAACCTCCAATTTCTCTTTGATGCATAAGCAACCAACCACTCGTATAACTCTATAGGAAAGATGGCAAATAAAGTCTCATACAATGTGTCATACAAATTTTAATCAACTGATGTGTGTACATTAAACTCGGGTCCAGTGCTAAATTTACGAGCATACTCTTCTTCTAAATCATCTAACCACTCTTCAATATTGGCCAAAGTCAACTGGTACATCTTCATCATGCAACATCCTGCCAAAAAACTAAAAAAGAGGTCCCGGTAATGGAACAAAAATGTAGCCTAGTTTTACCACCAATAATCTAAAGCATGTTTGCACATCACTCAGCCTAGATTGAGCACTCACCCAAAGCACACAAGGGTACCAGGTCCCTCTTTTATGTCAGCTTGTTCAAGGAGTTATCATGATTAAATAGATATTCTAGATCCATCACAAATAATTAAGTATAACAAAGTGCATAAACCAAATCTAGAGCTTAACCATATGCCAGGACAATTAAACAAGAACCAAGATTAACTTTACCATACAAGATCTCATAATAGATGTGTCTACAATCAATATCCAGCCATAATGATCCATTATATTAATTGTTGTAAAACACATAAGCTTCTACATACATAGTACCATCACCATAGTCATGTGCACTAAAAAATTTGTAACATAACTCTACCAGAACATAGAACTCTCTAAATAGTGCAAATCAATACATATTTATAAGGGTGGGAATTTCCCTTCACCGCCTATGCACCTCTAAAAATAGGTTGCATGCTAAGAATAGCCATGTGCCACTACAAGCTAAGTATAAAAACATGCAAGCTTCCTAATAATAGATCTACTATAGATAACTCTTAGTTTAGATCCTATTATTAGCTTTGGACTATGCATGTCATTTGATCTCCTGTCTACCAAAAATAGCCTTTTCTTGAACTGTAAGTCTTCATGTCTCAACCTTATCTTCAAAACATTGCTTGGCCACTACTCCAAGTCTATATTTAGACCCTTATCCCAAAACCTGCTAAGTGTAGGACCCTTTTACATGCAATCCTTCCCTATCTATCTCCAACGTGCAAACCCTACTCTCCTCACACACATGTACTTATGCACCTTTCTCCCACGTGCTACCTTCTCCTTAGAACTTATTCATTTTTCATGCTCAACATGACTACTCAAGTATAATGAGGCGGGATAGAGGGTAGTTGATGAAGCATTGAGATTGAGAAGAATGGTGACTGGAGGAAGTGATGAGAGCCTCATAGAATAATAGGAGAGAAAGTACCCCAAGTTTTCTTTGAGATGTCTCTTCATTTACTATAGTATAGAGGTGTGAAGGATGTTACTTGAGTACGTTCACAAGTGTGAATTATTGTAGAGATAAGAACTGTTGGAGCTCAAAATTGTGCCCATCCCGGATCATGATGAGCTAGGGCTTTGAGGAAATATGAGACTGTCTCCAAGTTGTGGGACTTACACTTGAGACAGACCTCCGAGAGAATGTTGAATTCCTCTACCTATTTCTACTACTAAACCTACTCCTATGAAGAGAAATATAGCTACTTATCACTACTTTATGATTCCAAGGACCATGGTGAGAAGGAGATGCGGAAATGGAAACCTAAACTAAGGGAAGGTGGTAGTTCCGAGAAAGGGGAGGATGAACAGAGACTTGGCCAAGTTAAAATCGGGAAAACGTGCACGGGGAGGGAGGGTAGACAAGCTGTGCCACGATCAAAATGTGTTCACTCACTCATTTTTAAGGAACACAATAGATAGGAACCTGCAAGAGACTTTAAAATGCATAATAAACCAAGTAAAACAAGAAGATGTAATAAAAACGAGTTAGGGAAGAGAATATCCACAAAATAAGGCTTTTATTGCTTCCAAGGATGCACAATTGATTACAATGGTGGATGAGTTAGGTATCCACATGTATAGAACCAGATATTAGGCTTGCAACCCAAAATATAAAGGAACTACACTTTGAATAATACTCTTTCGCAAACCAAAAGAGTCCAACCTTTTACAATGAGCAATGTTTTACAATATATAGAAGAATAGGAGAGAAGGAAGGGGAGAAAGAGAGGGAAACTCATATTCAAACTTCCAACCACCAACATCAAGCAATAAATGCCTAAAAATGTGCCTACAACACTATTAGATCCACCTTCCCATGTCTATTTTTCTTGTGGAAGGAGAAAGGAGACCAAATTTGAAGAAATATGGGTAGTTGAGTCAACTGGATGTGTGCATGAATGGATCAACTAACATTTCCCTATTGTTTGCCTACCAAATCCCACTAAAATCTTGTTTTTAATAGTCCAACATGTACCCCATGTCAGCATATTTCCAATAAGACCAATATCGCATGAATCGATAGCTGTAGCAGAAGTTATGGTGATCTGAAGATCTACTGACGCAAGTTTAACATGTAATGACACATGGTGCACTCTAGTCGGATGAAGCATTCAACTAACTATTTGCATGTTTTATCTTTTCTACCATGTTTTAGGTACTCATTTGATGTGATTATTTAGCATGCATTAGCACGATCTAATAGGTTGTGTGTTGTACACTTCATTTGACAAGTTCCACACGGCACATAGTGACTAGTGAAAAGATTGCACTTAGCGCATGTGCAAGAGAAAAAGGTGTGAGAGGGAAGAATGTAGAGGTTTGTGAGTGTGCAAAATGGATGCATGAGAAGTGGGAAGAAAATTTATATATCTGGAATGCAAAAGTATGCATGCATGCACAAAAGACGAGGAGTGCAAGACAAGGATGTGTGGAAGCAATCACGTGAAGGAAGTCCGCAAGGAGGAAAGTGGAAGAGGAATGAGAGCGTATAAAGAAGTGCATAGGAAGAGCATGTCAAAGACTTAGAAAAATGCAAGGTAGGTTCATAGGTGTGCACAAAAGGGTGCGTAAAATCTGTTGAAATGAAAGTGAATGTGTAAGGTTTTGCGCAAGGGAAATGAAGGGAGATAGAAGAATGAAGGAGAGGGATTAAAGCAGAAAGCGCGCAAATCATGTGTGGAAGGAAGTGAAGGGAAGAGGAAACACTGCGAAGAAGTAGGAAGGGTGCACAAGGGTGAGCGTGAAGACTACAACTAATAAAATTGTGCCAATGATAAAACTAAGAGCACGCGTAACCTCAAAATTTAAACTCGAGCTAGAATGGAATCGCAAGTTGTCAAACTAACCGGGGGTTATTTTGGACAACTATTTGGTGAATTTTAGGGCCATCTACCTGCTAAATGAAGGAGACCATTGGCCTTGAAGCATCCATTGGGCATGTATTTTTCCTGTAAGAATGAATTTTTGATCTCAGTAATCAAGAACACCCCACAAGTCCCTAAAAGAATTTTCTAAACTTTGTATAAAATTGTTTCTCTCATATGAATATGTTTTGATTTGGATTTTATGAGAGTGGAAAACTACTAGATCTTGTCTAAACCATTGGAAGACCCTCAATTGGACTACCATCCTAGAAGCAATAAAAGAGTGCGTGTAGGATGGTGCACAAAAGGAAATATCCCAAAGCATGAGAAAGAGTGCACCATGCAACAAAATCACAACTATGTACAAAATCTTAAAATCATACATGTTCTAACGGAAAACATGTAAATTTTGCACAAGCACTTATTTTTCTGAAAACAATCCTATATTAACCTATTCTATCCAGAGGCAAAGGATGCTTAGACAAATCCTAATACAAAAGGGAAAAGTAGTTACCTTTCCTCACAAATTGAGACCATGTAACTTTGGCACTAAGAATGGTCTTTGATAAGAGTAAAAAACTGCTCTGAAGCTAGTTTTCCACCCTTCTTCTCAAAGTACCAACAACAAAAAAATGAATACCTCATTTAGTTGTTCTACATTTGGATTCAGGAGGGATTATTGTTGACCTTTGGTGCGCTGAAGCTCTTCCTCATGCTCTGAAAGGAGCATGACTAGTGGAAACTTTGTTTTCAACTCTAGACCAGCTATAAATCCTATTGGGCACGGGCTAATCCTTTTACTTTTACCATTTCCTTGAAGATCAATCCCACGAGATAGGACTATCATGTAAATTTTCCTCTTCAAGGTGATTATTCGTAGGTTATTCTGCATGTAATTTTCTACCTCGACAAACAACTATGCCTCCTCGAGAAGTGTATCCTTTTATTCTAACTACTTTTTCTTTAAGGTAGATGCCCTCCTTTATTCACTTAGTGCAATCTCATCCTCCAAATTAGATTCATGTCATTCTTCAATAGTTCTACAATCATCAAACATGATGAAACTGGTTGGGGATGACACATAAGGAAGGGAATGTTGTTTTATTTCTTAATTAGATAAAGGGAATTGGGAAGAAGGTAGAAGAATGGTGCGAGGAGAATGCACGTGGTAGTGATGGGTTTCCTTTGACCAACCTGAATTAGACTCCTCTTAGCTAATATATAAATTTCAAATGCATGAGGAAGAGTGTTTCCTCCTAAATCTTGGATCAATACATCCAAATCAACATCTAAGGACCTTAGATAATACAAGAATTGCATACCTTGTGAAGGTTTGAATTCTTGAGGAATTCTATGCCAAATCTTTGTGAACCTAATGTTAAATTCTGAGATGTGTTTTGTTGAAGTGTGTTGTATTGCGCTGAGATGTTCTATGAGGAAAATGACATTTACATTCTCCTTGAACTAGTTGTAAAATTTTTACCCTAGATGATCCCAAGTGGAAATGGATTATGGAGCCAAATTATTGAACCAATATTTTTCTTTACCTCTGAATGATAAAATAATAAGTCTAAGGCAAACATTTTCTTCATTGGAATTATGAATGGTACAGTGGTTGACTATGTCTTGAATGTGATCAATAGGATATTGATCTCCATTTCTATGAAAGATAGGCAAATTAATCAGGGTTTTTTTAGGGAAATCATCCCATTGTTGCAAAATGGAGGGGAGAAGAAATAAAATGAAAGGATGGAAGATCTCTTTATAGAGCCATGGATGAAGTAGAAACATGAAGGTGAATGGAAGGATGGAAGAAATCAAGGTTCTACAATTGAGATAATAGGTTGGTTGAATTAGTGGAGTCATTAGATGTGCTTAGAATAGCCTCCAAAGATTGAATATTTACCAAGAACACATCAACATGGAAAATGAAATAATATAGTGCATCCTCCTGCATGAGCAATTGGTTCATGTCTTGATTATTTCTCATCTTTACGCGTTGAAGATTTACCTTCTATTATGCCTATTAATGTGTGTCCATAGTCGTTACTATTGCCTTGTGTGATTGATGTAAATGATTAATGTGTGTCTTCATGTGTATCTATGTTTATTCTCCTATGTTGATAGGAGCATGCAAACTACTGAAAACAATAGATCTAAATGATGGGATTCACCAGATGTGTTGAAACGAGCCTCCAAAGGCTAAATCTCACCAAGAACACATCAAAATTGGTGAAATGAAGATATAAAGCTCTTTAATTTTGTCCCAATGAGTGTGCCAAAAATTGTTGGAGCTCAAAATTACACTCATTCTAGATTAGGAGTAACTGAGGCTTTGAGGCAATATGGGACTGTCTCCAAGTTGTGGGACTTGCACTTGAGATAGATCTCCAGAGGAGGTTGGCTTCCTCTACCTATTTTTACTACTAAAACTACTCCTACGAAGGAAATGTAACTACCTATCACTACTCTATGATTCTAATGGACCAGGGTGAGAAGGAGATGCATGAAAGGGAAACCTAAACTAAGGGGAGGTGATAGCACTAGAAAGAGGGGGATGAACATACTTGGTTGAGTGAAAATGAGGGAAAATGTGGGCGGGGAGGGCAAACAACCATGCCACAATATAAAACACATTCACTCACTCTTTTTCAAGGAGCACAATAGATAGGAGCCTCAAGAGACTTGAAATAGACAAAAACTAGAAATGTAATGGAAAAGGCAAGAAGATGCAATAAAAATGAGTCGGGGTATAGAATAGCCAAAAATAAGGCTTTTATTACTTCCAAGGATGCACAACCAATTATAATGGTAGATGAGGTAGGTATCTACCCGCATAGAAGTAGATCTGAGACCTAAAACTCAAAATGCAAAGGCACTACATTGAATAATACTCTTTACAAGCTAAAATATTCCAACCTTTTATAATGAGTAATGATTTACAATATATAGAAGAATCAGAGAGAAGGAAGGTGAGAAAAATAGGGAAACTCATATTCAAACTTCTAACCACCAAAATCAAGTAATAAATTTCTATAAATGTGCATGAAACACTGTTAGATCTACCTACCAATGGTTTTTTTGCTTGTGGAAGAAGAAAGGATACCAAATCGAATAAATCTAGGTGGTTGAGTTGATTTGAATGTGTGCATTAATGGCCCAACTAACATTTCCTTATGTTATGCCCTTAACCTATTGCTTGTATTAGGATATGAGTATCCGAATTGTGGCTTACCATATCATTTTATTATATCATTTATACTTTCTCATGCTTAATAGGTCAGCCTGGGTGATGGCCATAACATATGAATAGTATATATAGAGGATTGTAGGTAGTAGTTCATTATCATTTGAGCATTTGAGTCTTATTATATGGTTTGGAGGTTGCCCCCTTGAAGTGGCGAAGCTATTACAATTGCATATTGAGATCATTATTCTGAAATATTGTGTTATTTGGTGTTATATTGCTGCTCATAATCTGAATTATACTAGTAATTTCATTACAAGTGGTATCAGAGCTACGATCTGGGCCAAAATTAGGGCAAAAACCCTAATTTTTGTTTCCACAATATATTTTTAACCAGAGCGAATTGGTGGGAGATATTTTTACCAAAGTTGAGAAACATTTCAAGTAAGGTTCCCTAAAAATTTCAAACTTTTTTATTTATTTTGCACAAGTTATTACAAATTTATGGTTTTTCATAAAATCACTCCCTAGGGTGCAAATTGTGGAATTTTTTCAAGTTCTTTACATTTTCAAATATTTTTAAAAATATATATTAGTATATTCTCTGTTTTTTCTGTTTGGCCGAATTTGTATCGAAACCCTAAACCCTAAGGTTTGATATCATGGCAGGCCTTCCACAAGAGCAAAAAAGAATCCGGTTACTCCGGTAAAACCCCAGATAAAGATGAGATAGTGATTGAAGAGATGGATTTAGAAGGGGTAAATATAGATTCCTCAACACTAGGGTTTACTTCAGTTGATCATAAGGTGAGTCAACTTGAGTATGAGCTATGAAATGTACAATCTGAGATGGCCTCTAAAGGAGACATAGCCCAAATCAATCATCGGTTGGATGATATCATGCAACATGTAAAGGGTAAACAATATGGCCCAAATCCATCCCATATCAACCAAGGAGGATCTTTAATTCAAAATCATGGACAAAATAACCATGTTGGATCACTTTTCCAACCCAATCAGAATCCAACTTATTTGCAACCACGGAACATGATGCCGAAAGTGGATATGCGTAAATTTGATGGTAAAGATCCCTTAAATTGGATAAATCAAATGGAGAAATTATTTGAGCTACATCAAACACCATCAGGACAAAAGGTTACATTAGCATCCATGTATCTTGAACCAAACCAATTCATTTGGTATCGATGGTTATGTGCTCAGAGGCAGAAGAATGGTCTCGGTGTCACTTGGACAATTTTTACCGAGGAGTTGCAACTGCACTATAGTTCCAGTGTTTCAGAGATCTACTTTAGTTAATTAGTAAAGTTACGATAAATAGGATCAGTCAAAGATTATGTGCATCAATTCCAAAACCTATCCTTAAGGGTGGAGAATATACCAAAAGAGAATTTGAATGACCTATTTCTTAGGGGTCTTAAGGACCACATCGAGCATGAGGTACGTATGTTTAATCCACTCAAGCTTTCTGATTCTATTATCATGGCACATCGAGTAGAGGAAAAAGTTATTTGTAGTAGGAGGCCGCCTTTCATTAACACCAAAGACCGTAGTATCTCTTCCCCTTCATTTTCTAGGCCAATTAGACTGACTCCTCACCAAATGGAAGAAAAGAGAGCAAAAGGATTATGCTTTAACTGTGATAGCAAATATGGACCGGGACACAAATGTGCTGAGAAGAAGTTGTTCTATATTGACGGAGGTAATGAGGATGATGAGGATGCTGAAATTATAGGAGAGGCTAAGGAACCAGTAGAAGAGGAAGTAGAGGATCACCAACCTATAATTTCTTTCCATGCATTGTCACGTAATAAGTACTCCTCAAACACTCAAGGTATTGTCAGGTATTAGTACTCCTCAAACACTCAAGGTTATTGGCTATCTCAAAAAATAGAAGGTGACAAAGGTGTTGATTGACTTTCCAAGGGAGTACTGATAACTTCATAAATAGTAAGTTAGCTATCTCGCCTCAATTGTTTTATTTACCCAACTCTAGAAATGCAAGTTATGATTGTGGATGGTGGGACAGTCAAGTGCACAAGAAAGTGCCATAGTATCAAGCTTTCCATGGGAGACTACACGCTGCCTATTCTTCCCCAAATGGGTCATGGTACATAAGAAGGATGAAACATGGAGTATGTGTCTAGATTACCAAGAAATCAACAAGTATACCATCAAAGATAAGTTTCCTATTCTAGTAATTGATGATTTACTTGATGAATTGCATGGTGCTATTTATTTCACAAAATTAGATCTTCATTTGGGGTACCATCAAATTAGAATAAAAGAGGAAGATGTTCATAAAACAGCTTTCAGGACTCATGAGGGCCATTATGAGTTTTTGGTAATGCCTTTTGGTCTTACAAATGCACCTTCAACCTTTCAAAGCTTGATGAACACTATTTTCAGGCCATTTTTAAGGAAATTTGTATTAGTTTTCTTTGATGACATATTGATTTACAGTAAGACATGGGAAGAACACTTACAACATGTAAATAAAGTGTTGGAAGTTTTGGAGAAACATACTCTCTATGCAAAGCCATCTAAATGTTCTTTTGGTGTACAAGAGGTAGAGTACTTGGGTCACATTGTATCCCATGAAGGCATCAAAGTTGATCCTCAGAAGATCAAAGCTATGGTGGAATGGCCAAGGCCCAAAACTCTCAAAAATCTTCATGGGTTCCTAGGACTAATAGGGTACTACAGAATATTTGTGTGGGGATATGGTAGAATAGCAACCCCACTCACTACATTGCTAAAGAAGGATGCCTTCCATTGGACAGACTTAGCCACTAAATCCTTTGAGTAGCTGAAGGAAGCCTTGTGCAGCACCCCAGTTTTGGCTACTCCCAACTTCTCAAAAACCTTCATTGTTGAATGTGACGCTTCAGGATTAGGATTGGGAGTAGTTCTAATGCAATAAGGAAGACCAATTGCATTTGAGAGTCACCAATTCAAAGGAAAAGATCTGCTCAAACCGGTCTATGAGAAAGAAATGATGGCTATTCTTCATGCGGTCAAGCAATGGAGGCCCTATCTCATGGGTAGACACTTCAAGGTAAAAACTGATCATGATAGTCTCAAATAATTTTTGGAGCAAAGGTTATCATATGAGGAACAACAAAATTGGGTAACAAAAATGTTGGGTTATGATTTTGAAATCATATACAAAAAGGGTAAAGAAAATGTAGTAGCTGATGTGTTGCCCAGAAGGGATATATCCACAGATGCCTTACTATGTGGAATGTCCATGTTGACGGCCGATTGGGTGGATGAAGTAAGATTGGAATGGGATCAAGACAAGGATACACAATCTCTAATACAAAATATCAAGCAAGGATCTATGACATCTAACAAATTTGAGTGGAAAGGTAATGCCCTATGGTACAAGGATAGGTTATACTTGAGCAAAGCTTCTGAGTTGAAGCATAAGATTCTTGCAGAGCTACATGCCTCGCCTGTTGGAGGACACTCTAGGTTTTTGAAGACACATCATAGAATAAAAAGAGAATTCTTTTGGGAAGGACTCAAGGGGATGTACAAAAATTTTTGTCGAGTGTTTAGTGTGCCAACAGAACAAAGGGGAAATAATTAAGACACTAGGTCCATTGCAACCCTTACCGATTCCTAGCCGAGATGGGAGGAGGTCTCCATGGATTTCATCACCGAATTGCCTTGTTCAGAGGGTAAGAATGTTATTTTCGTGATTGTGGATAGGCTCACAAAATATGCCCATTTTTTTCCCTATCGGATCCATTTGTAGCTAAAATGCAGATCATGCTATTTTTTTGGAGATAGTTCAAAGGCTACATGGAACCCCAAAAATAATTATAAGTGATCGTGATCCTATTTTCACAAGTAATTTTTGGATGGAATTATTTTCATGTTTGGGTACTCAGCTAGCTCATAATTCATCTTATCATCCTCAAACTGATGGGCAAATGGAAGTGGTCAACAAATTCTTAGAGGGGTATCTACGTTGTTTTGTATCAGATAAGCAAGAAAGATGGATTAAATGGCTACCACTTGCAGAATGGTGGTATAACACATCTTTTCATACCTCTTCTCAAATGACCCCATTTTTAGCATTATATGGTTACCATCCACCTTCTATCACTTCCTCCTTGAGGGTGTAAACTAAGGTCAGAGATGTTGAGGAACACATTCAACATCAACAATAAGTTTTGGCTAGTTTGAAGGAGAATTTAGCATTAGCACAAAATAGGATGAAACAACAAGTAGATCAACATCGTAGTGAAATACATTTTGAAATTGGTGACTGGGTTTTTGTATGTCTCTAGCCTTACAAATAGATGTCTCTAAAGCAATAGAAAAAGGACAACAAACTTGCTCCTAAATACTATGGCCCTTATCAGGTTCTACAGAAAATTGGCAGTGTTGCTTATAAACTAGAGTTGCCTCCATCTTCACACATACACCCAATGTATTCCATGTTTCATGCCCAAGAATCTTATTGGACAGAAATTTGAAGCCCAGATAGAGTTACCAGAACTTGACAAGGAAGGAAGAATCATTTTGGAGCCAGAGAAGATTCTGCAAACACGTACTAAGAGGCTGAGAACCAAAGACATTAAGGAATATCTGATCAAGTGGAAGAATCTAAGCATAGAAGATGTCACCTAGGAGGATGAAGGTTTTTTGCAGCAACATCCAAGATTATTCAACGTTGAGGACAATGTTGGTTTGAAGGGGAAGGGCATGCTACACCCTTAACCTATTGCTTGTATTAGGATATGAGTAGCCAACTTGTGGCTTACCATATCATTTATACTTTCTCATGCTTAATAGGTCGGCTTGGTGATGGCCATAACATATGAATAGTATATATAGAGGATTGTAGGTAGTATTTCATTATCATTTGAGCATTTGAGTCTTATTATATGGTTTGGAGGTTTCCCCCTCGAAGTGGCGAAGCTATTACAATTGCATATTGAGATCATTATTCTGAAATATTATGTTATTTGGTGTTATATTTCTGCTCATAATCCCGAATTATACTAGTAATTTCATTACACCTTATTTCCACCTACCAAATCCCACCAAAATCTAATTTTGAATAGTTCAATGTGTAGCCTACTTAAGCACCTTTCCAACTAGACCAAGAGTGCATGAATCCAATATCTACAACAAAAGTTATGGTGGTCTCAAGATCTCAGTAGTGCAAGTTGAACATACAATGACATGCAGCATGTTCTAATCCGATGAAGGATTTGGCCGATTGTTTTCTTATTTTTTCTTTTCGCCACGTTTGGGAACTCATTTGATGTGAGAATTACATGCACAGCTGGCATGATTTGTTATATTGCATGTTGTACACTTCATTTGACAATTTCACATGGCACATGAGGATTACACTTGGCGCATGAGCGAGAGTAAGAGGCATGAGAGGGAAGAATCCAGGTCTATGAGCACGCATGAGAATTACATGAGAAGTGGGAACAAAAGGTGCATATCTACAAAAGTATGCATGCATGTACAAAAGAAGAGGAGTACAAGACAAGGATACAGGAAGAAATAACTTGAAGGATGTGCACAAGGAAGAAAGCCGAAGAGGAGAGTGCATGTTAGGAAATAAGAGATAAAATATGCGGAATAATCCCTACAGAATCGCAATAAGAGAAACTAATATGCGAAAATATTACAGATCTCAAATAAAAGTGCGAATAAATAACACAACACGTAGAGACAAGATTTAACGTGGTTCACCCAATTTGGGCTACGTCCACCAAGAATCAATTGCTCAAATTTTATTACAAGCCTCCACTCTCTCAATACAATACCCAGATCCGTTTGGAGCTATGCTCAACAAACTCTACAAAATTCACACTGAATTCAAAACACATCTGCGCAATACATTTGCTTGTCTATCATCATATGCAAAAGACCATATAAATAGACAATTGCTTAAGCAGTTTGATACAAAACCATGGGTATCAAAACCATGGGAAAAAAACCATGGGTATCAAAACAATGGGTACCGAAAAACCATGGGCCCAAAAACAGCCCATAACGGTTACCCATTACCCATGGGTTAATAAACTACCCATGAAAATTTTCTTTGGGGCTTCACCCCGAACCCCCTGACCCACTCACCGGTGAGCGGGACCACCATAAAAATACCCGAGTGTAACACATAGAAGGTGTACCACACTCTAACATGAAAATAGGCTCCACAAACATAACAATCTCCCACTTGGAGACTGATTTTCACTGAGCAAGCTTCTTAAGCCTTCACTGTCATCCACAAAGGCCAACCAAAGCTGAACATAGCTTTAGTTTATCCCTTATGACCACCTTGGTCATCATGTCTGCAGGATTCTGACTGGTATGAATCTTCTCCAACTTCAACTTATCTTCCTCCAAAGTTGTCCTGATGAAGTGATATCTCAACTGTATATGCTTCATCCTGGAGTGGAAAGCAAAGTTCTTAGCTAGGTGTATAACACTCTGACTATCACTATGTAGATTACATTCCTCCATCTTATGCCCCAACTCCTCAAGTAATTTTTGTAACCAAATCATCTCTTTTCTTGCCTCTGTGGCAGCAACATACTCAGCCTCTGTGGTTGACAAAGCCACCAACTTCTGTAGTCATGAAATCCAACTTACTGCTGTCCCACCTATAGTGTAAATATAACCTGTCGTGCTCCTCCTACTATCTACATCTCCAGCCATGTCTGAATCTACATAACCACGTAAAGTGGTGTTTGATCCACTGTAGCATAAAATTGTCCCCATGGTCCCTCTCAAATACCGAAGGATCCACTTTACTGCTTGTCAATGCTCTTTACCTGGATCACTCATAAATCTACTCACAGCTCCTACTACATGGGCAATATCAGGCCTAGTGCATACCATAGCATACATCAAACTGCCAACCGCTGATGAGTAAGGTACCTTGGACATATGGTTTCTTTCTTGCTCTATCTTGGGACACTGCTCCTTTGATAACTTAAAATGGCCTACCAAAGGAGTCCCAACCGGTTTAGCATCCTGCATGTTAAACCTATCCAATACCTTCTTAATGTACTCTTCCTGAGATAAAGTCAACTTCTGTTCCTTCCTATCCCGAGTTATCCTCATACCAAGGATTTGTCTAGCAGCCCCCAAATCCTTCATATCAAAGGATTCACTTAGCTATTTCTTGAGTACTTTTATTTCCTGCATGTTTTTACCTGCAACTAGCATGTCATCAACATACAAACACAAGATAATATAACTTCCATCCTCAAATTTCTTTGTATACATGCAATGGTTAGAATGACATCTATATAACCTTGCTCCATCATGAAGCTATCAAACTTCTTATACCATTGACGTGGAGCTTGTTTCAAGCCATACAAGCTCTTCTTCAATTTGCACACCATCTCCTCTTTACCTTTGACTTCATATCCTTCTAGTTGCTGCATATATAGCTCCTCCTCCAAATCACCATGGAGAAATGTAGTCTTTACATCTAACTATTCTAAGTGCAAGTCTTCTACTGCCACTATTCCAAGAACAGTTCTAATAGAAGTCATTTTTACTACAAGAGAAAAGATCTCATCAAAATCTATACCTTGTTTCTGTGTAAACCCCTTGACCACCAATCGGGCCTTATATCTTTTCTTTCCTCCTTCTTTGTCTTTAACTTTGTACACCCACTTGTTCTGCAATGCTCTTTTACCTTCCGGTAGCTTCACCAAATCCCAAGTCTAGTTCTCCATGAGAGACTTATGCTCCTCATCCATGGCTTGCTCCCACTTCTTACTAGCATCTACCTGCATTGCTTCATCAAAGCTCTCTATCTCTCCACTATCAATGAGTAATAAATAATAAAGAGAAGGAGAAAAAATGTTTAGGTTCTTTTCTTACCCTAAAATACCTCCTCACTATAGGATTTTGGGGTTCCTGTTGAGTAGGTTCCTAAACTGATTCATGGGTCACTTTCCCATCCGGAAGATCCTCTACCACTGCATATTCTTTCTTGGATTCTTCCCTGTTTTCCTGCAACTATTTCTTATACATGACTTTCTCATTAAAGACCACATCCCTAGACCGAATGATTTTCTTGTCTTTAATACTCCAACATTTAAATCCAAAGTCATCACCACCATAACCAATAAAAGTGCATTTTTCTGATTTAGCCTCTAGCTTGGTCCTATCATCCTTGTCAATATGAACAAACACCTCACATCCAAAGACTCTAAGAAATGAGTAATCGAATTTCTTACCGTACCAAGCCTCCTCAGGTATGCCTCCATCCAAGGCACTTGAGGGTCCTTTGTTTATCAAGTACACAGTTGTGCTCACCGCTTCTACCCAAAAATAAAGAGGTAGTCTTGCATGTATCCTCATGCTCCTAGCACGTTCCATTATTTTTTTGTTCATCCTTTCTGACACCCCATTCTGCTGCGGGGTTCCTGGAACCATCTTTTTCCTGCGGATTCCATTCTTAGAACAATAATCATCAAATTCATTGCTGCAATACTCCCCTCCATTATCTGACCTGAGACATTTTAACTTAAGGCTGTTTCATTCTCTACCAAGGCTTTCCATTTAACAAAAGTATCAAATACATCATATTTGTTTCTAATACAATAAACCCAAACTTTCCTTGTTGCATCATCAATAAAAGTAACATAATAACTTGAACCCCAAAGATGATACCTGAGCGGCCCCCACACATCAGAATGTACCAGCTCTAACTTACTCTCTTTCTTCATAGGTCCAACCTTGAGAAACCTTACTCGCTTTTGTTTCCCATATATGCAGTTCTCACATAAATCTAAACATGTTTCTATATATCCAGGAAAATTCTTCTTTATGATGTCCATGCCCTTATGGCTCATATGACCGAGCCTATAGTGCCATAATGTTGTATCTACATTTGAAGCCATAAGATTACAATCATTAGTACTATCAGTGGTTAAATACAAGGTTCCAACCTTCTTACCTCTTGCCACCACAAGAGCACCCTTGGTGACCTTCCAAGAGTCAACTGTAAATATCACAGTACAACCATCACTTCCCAATTGCCCCGCCGATATCAAATTTCTCCTTAATGTAGGCACATGTCTGACATCCTTCAATAGCCATGTATTCCCATTCTACATCTTAACCTGAACATAACCTTTTCCAACTATACTACAAGGCTCATCATCACCAAGAAAAACATGCCCAAAATCCCCTTGAACATAATCAACAAAATAATGCCTATGTGGAGTAGCATGAAAAGAAGCCCCTAAATCTAAAACCCAAGATTCATTAATATTATGCAAAGAAAGAATCAAAGCATCCTGACATACATTACTCGATGCCACATTTTCCTCCTTGTTTTCTTCTTGTTGTTTCTTCTTATCTTGAAGCTCCCAATAGTCCTTCTTTACATGCCCAGACTTTCCACAATTCCAACATACAATCTTGCTCTTGGATTTTGACCTTACCCAATCTTTCGATTTTCCACGGTTTCCTCTATTCTTCGTCTCCCTCTAGTTTCCACTGTCAAAGCATTCCTGAAGTATAAGATTCCTTGGAGCTTTTTCTTCACATTTCTTCACTTAGAATCACCCCTACAACATCCTCAAACTTCAACTTCGATTTAGCTGAACCGAGTTTCTTACCGCCATTACCAGACTATTCCAACTTTTAGGTAAAGAGCACGAATTAATAAAGCCCGACTTCTTCATCAAATTCTATTGTAACATCTTGAAGCTAGCATATTCAAAACTCAGTATTGAAATCATTTAAATGATCTGCTACTAAACTATTCTCAAACATCTTCATATTAAACAACTTTTTCATTAAAAATATCTTATTAGAGGCAGAGGGTTTTTCATATAATTTCCCTAATGCATCCATTAGATATTTTGTAGTCTTTTCCTTTGAAACATTAAATAATACCAAAGATGCAAGGCACAACCAGATTGTTCCAAGTGCCTTCCAATCCAACAAATCCCATTCCGCATCTATCATACTCGAGGGTTTGTTCACCTTCTTAGACAGTGGAGTATAAAGATCCTTCTGATAAAGGTAATCTTCCATCTGCATCTTCCAAAGACTGAAATTCTGCCCGTTGAATTTATCAACCCTAGATCTTCCATCATCTGCCATAGCTCCCACTCAAGATAAAACTTTCCCGTGATTCAACACTTCAAAGAAAACCAAACCAGCTCGATATACTAATTGTTAGGAAATAAGAGATAAAATATGTAGAATAATCCCTTACATAATCACAACATTAGAAACTAATATGCAGAAAATATTATAGATCTCAAATAAAAGTGCAAAATAAATAACACAACACAGAGAGACAAGATTTAACGTGGTTCACCCAATTTGGGCTACGTCCACCAAGAATCACTTACTCAGATTTTATTACAAGCCTCCACTCTCTCAATACAATACCCAAATCCGTTTGGAGCTATGCTCAACAAACTCTACAGAATTCACACCCGAATTAAAAACACATCTGCAATACATTTACTTGTAATCTATCATATGCATAAGACCATATAAATACACAATTGCTTAAGCAGTTTGATACAAAACCGTGGGTATCAAAACCATGGGAAAAAAACCGTGGGTATCAAAACAATGGGTACCGAAAAACCATGGGCCCAAAAACAGCCCATAATGGTTACCCATTACCCATGGGTTAATAAACTACCCATGAAAATTTGCTTGAGGGGCTTCACCCCGAACCCCCGACTCCACTCACCACCGCGAGCAGGATCGCCATAAAAATGCCCGAGTGTAACACATAGAAGGTGTACCACACTCTAACATGAAAATAGGTTCCACAAACATAACAAAGATGTGAAGAAGTGCATGGGAAGAGCATGTTAAGGACTTAACGAAATGTAATGCAAGTTCACAAGTATACATAGAAGGGTGTGTAAAACTATTGAAATGAAAGTGAATGTGTAAGCTTTTTTGCACGAAAGAAATGAAAGGATATAGGAGAATAAAGGAGATGGATTGAAGTGGGAAGCATTTGAAGCATGTGTGGGATGAAGCAAAGGGAAGAGAAAATACCAAGGAAGAAGCAATAATGGCATGCAAGGGTGCATGTGAAGAACTGTAGCCAAGAAAATCATGCCAAGGAAAAACCCAAGAGCACACAAAACCTAAAAACTTGAACTCGAGCATAATGGAACTACAAGGTGTCAAAATAACCAGGGGTTATTTTGGACAACAAGAACATAACAACTTTTGATAGGAAGGCAATTCAATTTTTCACCACACTTGAAGGGTGCACACATAGTTGGTATAGGAAGTATGATCCACACTAGACTGTGGTGGATTATGATACATTGCATATTGCATTCTTAGCTGAGTTTTATATTCCATAGTTTGAGCAATAGATTATTAGCACACTTAAGGACATCAAGCAAGTCTTGTCGAAAGTGAGGGAGTATGATGTGTGGTTTAAAACTTTGTTGTCTAAGATATATTATGATATCCATCAGAGCCAACATGCACATTGGTTTTTAGAGCGTTGTTGACTCTATTTTAAAGGACCTTGTCATATAAGATGTAAACATAGTTGTGTGAGGCCTTGGAAGTAGTTCTACGTGCTGAAATAGTTGGGAGTGTAGACACTAGAGTGAGCCCTTTTCTAGAGGCACAAATAACATCTATGGATAAGAAATTGGAGAAGCTTTCTTTTAATTTAGTGTACGAGACATGAAATGGGTTATGGTGCATCGATTGTGATGTACAAGACCATACTAAGGATAATTTTATGTGCAATAATGTGTGTGCATTTTTACAGTCTTGTGAGATTTACCACAAGAATCATGATGTCCAAAATTTCCCCCTTTTATAGCGTGCAACAATGAAGAATGTATCCATATATTGCAAGATCTGTGATGTGCCCATGATATAAATTATTTCTAGTTGATAGACCAGATTCATGAGATATGTGATACTAGATTATGCAAAACTAATATGGACAGATCTCTTAGACACATGAAGCCTAGCCTAATGAGGTGCACAATAGTGGAGATGTTAGGTTTTGAGGTGGATATAGGAGCAGAGGCCATGGAGGTAGAGGAAGGTTCATGTGTGGGACTTGATATACTTGTGGGTCCCCAAATCATTACCAAAGTGTGAGTGTCCCTAGAATCAAGTATGTGTGTATTGTGGAAAGCAACATAAGGTTGAGGATTACTCTGATCTTTATGATCATATGTGTAAGAACAAAAAGGATAAAGGCACTTTGAAATGATCAAGGTATAGTGTACAAAGAATTAGCAATGGACACCAAGAATATTCCCGATCCGAATTACAACCTATGTTGGTTACTACGTGTGCGAAGTAGCACGTGTGTGCAAGCCTCTTAAGGCCAAACCACTCGTCAAGAGATAGGAAATTATGCATGTTAAGTATCCAAATGTTGCTCATAAAAAAGAGGTCTATCAAAAACCATGGGAGTTATCGGGGACTTATAGGCCGAGATTCGGTGCTCAAGGAGTAGGTTCCCAAAATGGAACATACAAAGAAGAATGAGCTCCCACGAAATATGTAGATGATTTAAAGGAAGTGTGTAAGATGTTGAGATAGGAGAACATCATCCCACCGCTAGGAAAATGTCTTTATGAAAATATAGTGCGCACTAGAATTGAGTACGAGCGTTAGATACTTCACGTGAATTTACCACCACATAACCATGAGTATGACAAGGAGATCACATTAGATGTAGTGATTGATGGTTGGTGTTGAGAAACATTCTGATTGGCACATGCACCGAGGTGAATTTTTGACTTTATATGCATGGAACCATTTAGGAGACCACCTCTTCAGCCATCTTCTAATGTGTTGTATATGGCGAATAAAACAAGGGCCATGCCTATTGTGGTACTTGAATGATGCAATAATCACTATTCAAGGAGCTAAGTTTATAGGAGATTTTGAAGTATTAGAGATTGCTAAGGAAGACAACTTCTTGGCATTTCTTGGGTGACCTTGGTGTTATACGAATAATGCAAAGTTGCACTTCAACAAAATGTACATCATTTTTTAGAACAAGGAAGAGCACGTGGTCATACCCTTAGATGATGTGAAGGTTGCAACTTACATCGAACCTATGAGTGAGGAAGAGCTAGATAGGATTTATTCACGCATACTACACGACCCTAAGAACATGTAACCATCTAAGGAAGGTGGGCTTCACCGGGAAGACACACAGCCTTTTTAGTGACACTACTAGTGTTTCTTGTGACAATTGGCCCCATGGTATGTATAAGATGGTTGGATGCGAGATCAAGGTAAGAGTTACCCGGATGATCGGACCATAGGTGCTTAGATAAAACTCATTTACCTAGGTGCACTAGGGAGGAAAATCCTGAATCTTTTCTCGAATTCCATGGAAGAACAATAGACAAACAAAGGTGATAGAAAGAATATTATGGTATATACCATGTGTAGAATATCAAAGACGCTAGTGGGTGACTCACATAGATAATATTTTGGGTTGGCACCAGGTGAGGGTAGCCTTTTTAACAAGGTTCAATCGGAATAATGTGCCAACACTTATATATGAGTATGATGGGAAGACTCTTGCTTTTGTACACATTCATAACTATGAGAGATAAAGGGTGTAAGGCCAGGAGGAATTACCACCATATATTTGGGTGCATAATTTCTATTCCACTCTGTGTGGATGCGCATGAGTGTGGTAAGTGCATGTTGAGCTCAAGCAAGAGACTACAATTTGGTGAGATATGACTAAAGGTATAGCTCACACTTTTGATTATTTTTTATAATAAGCCTCTAGTATATGAGGCCTTGCAGATAATAAAGTGCATCACGTTGGGAGATAACACAAAGGCATAAGATCTCATGCTTCAGTTACTTGGGGAGCCTAATCCCGAGGCCCGAAAGATACATTTGAAATAGAGGAGACATTATTGGGCGTGCCTTAAAAGAAAAAGAAAAAGGTAAGATGGTCTACCTTATTAATAATGAAGAGCTAGAGAATCTAGATATTACCCATACAGAGGGTGCACGCAAGGTAATGGACTCTACATATGAAAAGGTACACGTGTACCATATTTCTATGAAGAATAATAAGGTTAATATTGGCATTGAGGATGTGCCTAAAGAGGATATCGTTAGAGATTACTATTCAAAACAAGAGGTAGCAAAGATCATTAAGCCCTTCGTGTGAATTCACCGACTTGTTTCCAAGAGGGTACCATGAGTTGAAAGGTGTGCATCCCTCATGGGGAAAGATGAATATTAAGTTGAAATAAGGAACGTGTCCAGTTCAAAAGAGGCCTTATAGGATGAACCTAAACCTACGTGTGAAGGTGAAAGAAGAGATTGAAAAATGCTTAATTTTGGGATCATTGAACCAATTGAAAAATATTATTAAGTTAGCCCCATGGTGATCGGCATTAATAAGGATGGCCGAATTAGGGTCTCAGTGTTGATTATAGGGAACTTAATGCCTCATGTGTCATAGATCCTTTTCCTATGCCTTTCACAAAGGAAATCCTTGAAGGCATTGCGGGCACAAAATTTATTCATTTACTAATGGATTTTCAAGGTATCACCAGTGCACATTGCGCACGATGATCGGAGAAAAGACTACCTTCGCCATTGAATGCAGAATTTTTACATATACTTTCATGCCTTTTGGATTGAAGAATGTGCCAACAGTGTTGTCGTGCATAGTTTTTCAAGCCTTTCCTAACTTCATCCATAAGTTTTTATAGGTCTCAGTATAGGTGATTGGAGAGTGTCCATGGGCTTGTAAAGGATCACTATGACAATATGAGGCTCATGTTTGAAATATCCATAAAGTTAAGAATCTCTCTCAATATAAAGAAGTGTATCTTTGCTACACCCTTTGGAAACTTACTTAGGCATATTATTTGTAAGGATGGACTTTTGGTAGATTTGGCTAAGATAGAAGTGATTTTGGGAATAGAAGAACCTACCAATCAAAGTGAGGTGCACAGGTTTCTCAAGGCATATGGGCTATTAAAGTAAGTTTATCAAAGGTTATGCAAATATTGTTGTGCCCCTAGAGGATTTTCTCAAAGCCAAAGGAAAGTTTTATTGGGGTGATGCGCAATAACAGACGTTTGAAACATTAAAGGAGAAGCTTACCACAACATCAATCTTGCACTTTCGTTCATGGAAAAAACCTTTCCATGAGCATGGCTATTGGCATAGTCTTAGTGCAACCAAGAGAGGGTAATTTGGATCATCCCATATGCTTTGAAAGTAGGAAGTTGACACCAGCAGAGTAGAACTACACAACGACAGCAGCGAGGCATTATCCATTATCTACATGCTTCATATATTTTGACAAGATTTATTGTCCACACCGTTTAACTTTTATACATATCATATGGCATTAAAGCACTTGGTTAACAAACTTGTTTTGCAAAGGCGCATCAGCCATGGATATTAGTTTTCCGGGAATTTGATTTTACGCTTATTGTAAAGCAAGGAAAGAGAAACATGGGACTTGATCACTTATCCAAGATTATTTTTGGAGAGGACACGTTGAGTATTAAAGATATTATGCCTGATGTGTAGTTTTTAGGTTAAATCATGCACCAGTTTATTCGGAGGACATTTCAATATTTTTTGTGTAGTGGACTTGTGTCATAAGGGATGAAGACATTGGAGAAGAAGCAACTTTCTACACTAGTAGTTCCAAACCAACTTATTGTAAGCAACTTGTAAAAAATGGGTAGAGATGAGGTCTTGCATAAAAGTGTCCTGGAGAATGAGCGCAAAGCCATTATGGAAGAGGCACATGGAGGGATTGAAGGAGGACAATATGTAGGAGATGAAACTGCGCGCTAGATCAGTTTAGCTAGTCTATGGTGGGAAACATTATATAAAGATACCAAGGCTTTTATTAAGGCATGTGATCATTTTCAAATAATTGGAAAGCTTTGAAAAAGGATGAAATACCCTTGATACCTATAACAAGTGTAGAACCTTTTGAGAAATGGGTTGTTGATTTTTTGGGACATATTGCACCACCCATGCGCAAGACTGGGTTGCGCTACATTATCACATAACCCGACTATTTGATGAAGTGATCATAGGATGTGCCTACAAAATATTTCACAACAATTACAAAAAAGGTTCCTTTGGGAAAACATTATCAACAAGTATGGATGCCCTCTAAGTTTGACAAGTGACAAGGGAGCTCCTTTTTAAATGAGATCATCATAATCTTGCTAGTAGAGTTTATGGTGGTGCACCATAAGACTATTCCCTATCACCCCCAAGTAAATGGTATTGTTGAAAATTTTAATAAGATCTTAGGACAAACATTAAGGAAGATATGTGATGTTGGAAGAAAAGTTGGGATGACAAGGTATCAATCGTTCTTTGGGTATACAAAACAACCTATAATCAGTTGAACAAGGCCACACCCTTCTAGTTGGTTTTTGACATGGAGGATGTACTACCCATGGAATTTATGTTACCATTCATGCGTATTGTGCATACTGAGTGGATTTTCGATGAAAAGGTTGTGGAAGAGCGCATTGAGAAATTGATGTAATTGGATGAGTGGTGTGCCATTGCATGTTGGAGACAGAAGACATGAAAGGAAAGATAAAAGGCTTGGCATGATAGGCATATCAAGAAAAATTCTTTTATAGTTGGGAAAATGGTCCTTCTCTATGACTCCAAGTTTTCACACCACCTAAGGAAGTTGAAATTCCACGGGCTAGGATCCTCTATAGTGACCAAGATACTTTACTCAAGCACATGTCAATTGTAAGCATTGGATGGCACCATGTTTCCCAATTACTTTAATGGGAATAGGATGAGTCCCTACTATAATTAATATTCTTTGTGTTTGTAATAAGGCGGTATTACCATTTAGATTATATTTCCTTCTATGTTTTGTTTTTATTTTGTTTGTTTAGTTGTAATAAGTGTACTTGCACAAAAGAATTTGATTACTACTTATTGATTTGATGTTGCAAGCTAGGAAAATGCACTGATAACAAGAAAGTAACTAACTAGATACCTTCTCCTTCACGATTCCTTAACAAACCTCAGAATGGGAAATGAAGTGTGGATGAGCCCTGATTGTGTGAAATGTAGGTGCTTCCCTCAAACCGAGCAAGGCCTTCTCTGTAACAAGATCGACTTACTTTGCACCAATGGATAAAGGGGATAATGGATTTGGGATGATCAAAATGGGGCTATTTGGGCATTAGGACAATGGGGAGGATGTTCTATGCTCAAAGGATGCAAGAACTCTAACAGATATTCAAGCTTATTCTGAAAGAGGGGAGAGATCTATTTATAGCCTAGAAGTGGGATTAATTCGGGGGTTTAGAGTAATCATGATTATGGAAAGTAAGCATGATTAGGTGAGTGGGAGACATGAGGAATGGTCCAGAATTAAAGTTGAATATTTAATTCACAAGTGGGGGGACATGGGGAATATTTGGCATGTGAGGAAGATTGGGTTTAATTTAGGGGTTGAAATGGATTAATTAATCAATTAACATCGATTAATTCAATGTGTATTTTTGTGGGAAATGGAATGGTGAAATTAATTGATTTAGGATAGGTGTGAAATTGGGGTGTCTACGGATGCGTAGAGGACCGTGCATACCTTTAGTGTGGGTGGAAGCAGGTGTGACTATTTGAACGGGAAATCTTGGATGTTGATACTTGACTTGGATTTTATGTAGAGGTGTGCACAATAGAATAAGTGAAGTGTTACAAGTGTTGTAGGTTCTTAGGATGATGATAATGGATAGGAATTGCTCGGATTATGAAACCACACAAGAAATAGGTTGCACAAAGTGTAACGCAAGGGAAGCAACAACAGGATGAACTACTTGGTATGTGGTGCACGGAAGATGTGCTACAATGCAAGGAAGTGGACATAAGGATGAATGAATCCTGGAAAATAGTGGCGTACTGAGAAGGTTATGACTAGTGCTTGTTAAAGAAAGTAAGACAAAACATGGAAAAATCAAAAATGCATTTAATGCTTTGAATCGGTGGTAGGTGATGAGTAATTAATGTATAATTTTTTGGAAAACTATAAAAGAGGTGTGAACAAGTTCATTCTTACCTTACATATTGAATAAATTTGAGCCATTGGAGAGTGATTAAGAGCTATTAAGTGTGAAGAGCTTATTTGAAAGAGATTTGAGATGAACCAAAAGAGTTTGTACACGCAGCATGAGGTAGAGCTCCTTCAAAGGAAGTGTGAGTGAGGAAGGAAGGAATGGGATAAGAAATATGAGGTTAAAATTTTTGTTCTCAAAGCTAGGGTTTGATCATAGAAACTCCACTTATAAATCTAGGGCACAAGGAATTTATAATGAACCAAAGCATAGAGAAGAATAAGGATTTGGGAGGATAATTGGAGAATTGAACCCTCACGGATAAGTAAGGGACATCGAGTAAGTGGTTCTCAACACCTAGGGTATGCATTATTTGAGTAAGAGTTTACAGCCAATTGAAACTATGGCACCCAAGAAGGCATCTGCACTATCACCCAAAGGAAATGGCAAAGGAAAGAAGCCCATAGTAGATAATGCACCTAAAGAATGGTTCTCCGAAATTTAGTATCCATGAGAGGTGTTTGTGGGGAAACAGTGGGATTCACACCTAACCAAGTGCAAGATTAGTGACTTCAACCATCATTTGGAGGCACATGAGCATGAGATAGAGAAGGAAGTATTAAATAAGATGGATTAGAGGACCGAAGATGGAAAATTGGTTTATGACGACAAAGTAAAAAAGGATTTGTAGAGTGCGGGAGTTCTCCATATTTATGAGTTGCCTTTCTTTGTCAAACCGAAGTGCTTGTATTAATGGTTGTTGTCATGAGTCCACAAGAACTATTTCTACTTGCGGGTAGGATAATGCGCATCACCACATAGTTGATTGGAAGGACTACATGTTTTCCCGGTTCGGGCCCTCAAATAAATCCTGAATTAGAATATGATGTAGGAGTGGAGGCCACTTTGCGTTGTTGCATTCAAGTATCGTGAGGGGAGGTTGCACAAAAGGACATTATAAGAGTTTTTGTGTGCTTGGTTATTTGCAAGTTAGGGGCATCAAAAAGGTGGACCCAAGTGAATAAGAAGTGGCACCATGTCATGCAAAAGATGGTGAATAAAACTACATAGAACATTTCCTCTCATATTACGAAGGTATTATTGAAGAAGCACATGTACAAGGGGTTAAAGGTGACAAGATAACTTGGGACACCATCCTTCATTAATTTTATTCATGGAGATAGTGGTTCCATATGGGCTTGAAGACAAAGTATAGATATATCCTTTGGAAAACAAGTCCCTTGCAAATAATTTAAAAGAGTACACTTGCGATGGAGGAATAAATGACACATATAAGCTCAAAGTGGATAAATGGTACATGTGGATGCATGAGGCATTCGAGCATGAGTGACACACACTCAGGGAGTTAACCTTAGTCTTGGATGGTAAGGCTAAGTGTATAGCATATCAACACTTTTGCTTGGGCATATTTTACATGAATACTAGAGATAAAATCCCATGGTGCAAACTCCCATTTGCATTCATGGCAAGATACTTCAAGACTTGGTAAAAATATGTATGATGTGTGGAAGCTAAAATTTGATGCGAGATAAGGTACATGTTGACTTTCACACATTACACACAAAATTTGTGTATCCCGGAAAGATAGAATATGTGACGAAAATGGAGTCTAACAAAGATGGAAATCACTTCTCATACTCTAGCAGTAGGCAAGAAGGAAGCATAAAAGCTCTAAATTTATTTGAGGCCTAGAGTAACTAGTGGAAAATAAATTGATGGGGAATACATTTCTCTCGTAAAACAACCACGGGGTAATCAAACCGTGGGAGCCAAACAAGCATGCAAGGAAACTCCTCCCAAGAAAGAAGAAGAAAAAAAGGATGATGAGGAAGAGGAGAAAGAAGGAGAGGATAACACCACACTCGATCATCGTTGTAGGAGGAAGTTGAAAATAAGGCACATGGAACAAGATAACAACACAGGGACTTGGATAAACCCAAGAAGTCTCCAATGGTCACTCTAACCAACCCAAGCATAGAAAAGAAGACCCTCTAATCAAGAGGAGGAAGTTGGTGACAATTGAGGACAGTGATAAGGGGAATTCTAAGGAAGAGGCGATGCACAAGGAAAACACTCTAATCATCCATCATTTGGATGAGGAAGAGGAAGGGCTAAAGGATGAGAATATACAACACGATACGAAGTACATAGTGAGCGCGAAGAAGGACCCAAAAGAGAAGAAAAAAAAGAGAAGAGGGATGACGAGCCATCTGGAGAAGGAGTGGGAGCCTCATGTGGAGATGGAAGTAGTGCACACATAGGTAAAGAAATGTATGTACTAACATGAAGACGCACCGGTGGAAGAAATAAGGAGGAGGAAATCTTGTGAACACCAAAAGTAAATTATATTGATGATTAATCAAAGGTGTTGTGCACAATATTCCAAATCATAGTGCCAAATGAAAAACTATATGATTAGGAGGTAATCAACCCAAAAGGAGCAACCTTTTACACAAGGAAGATGTTCTCCTAGAGTATGCAATCTCATATGGAGGAGTCTAGATTTGAGGTTAGGAGAAAAGCATGTGTAAGGTGTAGGATGAAGAAAGTGTCATGTATAACCCTTGTGACTATCAAACCCATGGATTTAATTAATGAGAAGGCTAGAGATGCTCTAAATAAGATGGCAGCAGAAGTATCCCGAAGAAATCTAGATAAAGGGGCCACTTTATCGTGTGGTTCTCGCTAAAGGATAAAAAGAATAAGGAACAAGAACTCCAAAGAGCTTACAGAGGTATGAGATAGGGTGGATAAGCACACAAAGTATGCTTTCACTAAAGCCAATAAAATCATGGATTTAATTACTACAACACATCCCGGCACGGAAGAAAGGGCTAAAGATGAATATCCTACAACACTCCACTACCTAGAGAAACTAGTAAAATGTTAATACATGAGCAAAGGTATGTTATTAATAGGTTGTTATGAGACCTCTCCTGGGTGCCCATGACTACAAAAATGCTCAAAAATTGATTTTTGTAGTGTCATTGATGTTCGTTGTCAGTCTCTTGTATGTCACACTTTGATCACTGAAGTTACTTGTAACCTACAAAATGGAATTCCTCCCGTAACACCCCTAAAACCACATCAAATCCAAAAATAAATATGCAATAGGTGGATTCATACTCGACCCCTACGATCACCCAACAGAGTGAACTTATGACCGAGCACTACACTACATCTCAGACTCCATGTAGTTCTTGTGAGTGTGTGTAGAAATTGTGCCCTAGGATGCCTTTGTGCAAGTGCATGTGACAAAGAGGTTGTAGAGCTACATGTAGCAATGTAATAGAATGTGTGGATGGAATAAAGAACTTCTTGTTCCCGTGATGTGTATGCAGAAAATGCAATCCCTTGTACCTTGAATTGATGTTAAAGGGATGCCTTGAAGTGTTTTAGGTTCTTTTTTGATGCAAGCTTAGGTGATAGTAATAATGCTCAAAGCTTGGTCCTTTATTTTGAACACATAGCTATGTATTTATATTATTCCCTTATTTTAATTTCATAATTGACAACTGGAAGGCCGACCCATAAGTAGAAAATATTATCAAAATATAAAAGAGACCCAAAATAAGTGAGTAAGATAGAAAAGGGTCATAGGCACCCAAAGGGGAAAAGAGCACTGTGCATGCATTGTTATCTTGGCTAAGCGCTGGTGTCTGGAGCCATAAAAGATAAATAAGTAAAATACCAACTAGGATGTAGGGTGTGTAAAATCAAATAGAAAACAAGAAACATGAAAAAGAGGCCAAGGATAATCATCAATTACTAGTTTTATTGCTTAGGAATCACACGAATGCTAGTATGTGTTTAGGACCTAGAAATGTACCCAAATGCGTGATTTTGTGTCTACAACCTAGAAAAATGCAAGTTTTGATGAAATTAAAAAAATAACTGGGCTTAACCTTTGATGGTAAGGTTTTTAGATACCCTTTTCCACCATTAAGTTGATTCCAAATTTTCATGACCTAATTCCAAGCCCATTCACTTTTATTTTCATTCTATTGTTTTCAAATAGGTCTATTTTAGCCCTTCTTAGCTCCCAAACCTTCATGTCTAGAATAATATACACATCTTCATGAAAATTTGTTTAGTGGTTTACATACCCATTTGGGCCCTCTTGGTGCATGGTAAATTGTATCCCCCAAGTCTTTGTACAATTTTCCCAACATAATTCTCTCTTTTTCTACTAATCTTAAATAAGCCTATCTAGGGCTTAAGGTAGATTTCCGGGTTTAAACACTTATTAGATAATTTTAATCTTTGAAACACCTTATAAAACCTAGAAAAACATGTTCATGTTATCAATAATTATCATTGACTTGGATTCAATCATGTTATCTTCTCACTTTTGACATTCTTAAGGCTTCTTGTTTGTCTTGACACAAAACAATACTTTGACCTTGATTTCATTCTTTCTTGTCTTCTTTTAGTTTCTTGTCACACATTTACTCATGCATCCTTATTCATAATAATCAATAATTCCCTCAAGACACTCACTTATTCTTATTTATATTGCTTTTTCTCATATAGTCACTTGTTTCCTCAAGGTTTCTCAATGGCACTATACATGACATTGTGTTGTGTTTTGTTTCATATGATGGCTTCTTTATGGACTTTAATAACTCTCAAGGCTTCAATGTACCCTAATAACACTCCTCCAAATGATATATTATACATTCCCTTATGGTTTTTCTTCTTAATACCTTGTTTCGCTCTAGACAATTAAGACTCGTAACCCACACTTTTAAAACGTACTAATTCTTCTACCCTCCAAATTTTAGAATAGTCTAGTGAGCAGAGACAAAGTTATGTTTAAAACATCAAACTACTATGTGAAAACTATCTTTTCCTCATAGTCACAAATTGCATTTTGATGTTAAATTCCTCGATGCTTTCCCATTCAATATGGAATTTAACCTACGCTTTTGAATGTTCATCAAATTATTCTAAAAAATAGAACTTTTCACTAAGCCAAATTTGATTTATTCAAGTTTTTGTGATTCTAACACTAGACAGGGTTTCTCAGGCCAACAAGTGTTTATTTTGGATTTAATTTTGTTTTCTTGGTTTCTACAACTTTTTCATAACTCATACTTATTAACTTTACACCCCATATTCATTATTGAATGATCTCACAAACCGATAATAATTAGAGTCCTCTTATTCATTCAATAACAAGACATACTCTTTCCTCAAACATCACAGTTCTTTATTCTTGCATACAATTGTCTTCATGAATGATTAAACAATGTCCTTGTTCCTTTCATGTCCTCCTTAGATATATACCTTTTTCATACACTGTACAAACATTCATAAACCATAAACAACATTTCAAAACATAACAATATCAATCATTCATGATTCATAAACACTTATCATAGTTTTGCACATATTGCTCAAGAACTCCTTTTATTGATATTTGAGCTCTTGTGGCTCGATAAACACTCCTACACCTATATTGAACTCCTTTTTATCTCTAACTCATGCCCTCATTCAAATACATCTATATCAAATGTGAAGAAATGAGGTGGCTAGGGTTCTAACTCAACTAACCATAACTATGATTAAGCTAACCAAGAGGACTTAGAGCCTTGCTAGGGTCGAAGAAGTCATGTATAGGTAATATATGTCTCAATACCCCTTTATTACATCATTTATTCAACTAGACTAACTTCTAACCCTATACAAATCTACAAATAATTCAAATATTCAAACTTATGGTTTTGGAGGGAAACCACTTATTACATTGCAAAGGAGTCCAAATGGACTAGAAACTAAACAATATCATCCAAGTGGACTCTCACACACCTAATAACTATGAAAACCAAAAAAATTACATTTATATATGTATGAACCTACATCAATAAGCTATGCTTATTTTCCCTCTAAGTGACTCTAAATTTTTGGCCACTCTTTTCCTTTAGCCATATTGTCTTAGAGGGTGTTGGGGAAAATAAAATGAATTTTGGTGGGCTATTGCAGCTTTCAAATCAGGCCACCTTTTAAATTATTTGCACCCTATAATGATTGACAGGGGGTCGAGTTCTTTGATTTTTGTCCTTACACTTTCCTCCTATACCATTACAAATTTGGTATGCAACTTATTGTTTTGTTAGTTTTTCTAGAACATATTATGGAAGTTATAAAGGAGGTGTAAGGATCCCTCAATTATGATAACTGTGCATTATGGGTAGAAGAAAAGAGCCCCCATTTTCCCGATTGAAGTAATTATAGACTCTATACATAGTGGCCTTATGTATTTCTTTGTAGAGAGTGGGATAGAATAAAGTACAAATGTGGTCTATGTGAGCCCTAAATGAATGGGCATATAGGTATGAATATAATTCATTCACTTTAAAAAGGCACAAGGCACACCATGGTTCATATACTTCTAGACATTCAAAAACACCACAGACGCATCAACTAAGTAGGAGGCCATATAAAATGGTTTCTTGTGGTCCACAAAATTTATTCTTTGGGAAACCAAGTTGGAAGTGACTATTTTCCATAAAGAAGGAATTTTATGATCAGCTATGATTGTGGCAAGTAGGAGAAGCCACACTACATCAAATTTAGCAATGGAAGGGTTTCCATACAATCGATTCATTGAGTCATGCCTATATAGACCTTGAGTAAAAATATTTGAATATGGATGTCATTTAGGTAGACATCATCCATGTTATCAATCGGGTCCTTGGCCCAACTCTGTAAAATGACCCTCACTTGCCTTATGGCCATCCATGATTCAATTGTGGTTAAATTATAGATAACATCAGGTTCTAGTAGTTTATAATAGGACTTAAATGTGTGTCTAAGCAAAGAAAGCTACTATATTCTTCTCAGATTTGGAAAATAAGGCCCAATTCTTAGCCTTTGCATGAATTAGAATAAAAATAGTAGTTATGTGCATGGAAATACCTCTGAATTAGCATCAATTAAGTGGATATTGGCCTTTTTAATTCCCTAATGTCCTTTGACCATTTTTCTTGATTCGATAAAATTTTTGGTTTGTCCCCAAAGCATCTATGTCAAGTCTTTCTCTTTGTATTGTGGAGAAAAGTGTTGAAATTTATGATCCAGGAAACTAAATCAAACGTTATTTCTCTCATTAATATGGTGTATGCATATGAATAGAGGAATGCATCCATGTTGGATGGTCATGATTCTCTAGCCATGACTAAATATTAATGACATGTAACAGCTCCAATGAATATCTCGAACTAAACCTTTTACAAGAGGGCTAAAAATTAGATTAAACTTCATGGGAAATTATATAATTTGAAGGCTTAAATGAATTTCCTTGTTTAATACGGATCCTTATAATTGAGGCAATATTTTATCTAAAATGTCATGCTTCGTATTAATGGTGCATAATGTATGACTTGATGTTTTTTCACCTCCAGAGAATGTTGATTTTTGAATTGTTGAGCCTTTTGAATATGGGCCTTACACTGTATAACTTAGGATAAATCACAGCCATCGGTCTTAATTATCCCTTGGAGACCACGACACCACATGTATGATATATGAGATGCCACGTGTATGATAGGTAAATTTCCATGTAAGATAACACCAAGATTCCACGTATATCCAAAATTAAAATAAAAAAGGAATATCTAACACGGGTATTTTTTTCCTTCATTTTCTTTCAACATCACATTTTTGTTTGACATGTCTTCATCTAAATCAACATTTCCTTTTACATCTTAAAATTAACCTTCATCTTTCCTAATCACATAGTTTAATTAGGGGTTAAACGATTACATTTACAAAATTCCCCTCACACGCAACCAAACCACGTAAAAATCAGACCTTCATCTAAACAATCCCTTCTAGGTCTACCTACTTGGATTTGATCACCGAGGGTTAATATGACTTGGTGTTCTAGTCGATTTTAAATAGTTGGTGGGAGATATATCGGCTAATCACCTGAAACCCTTATTGTTTTGGGATTGTGAAGTGAGGGGTAGGCCCTAATATCATGCCTCATACCGACACCAACATAGACTTGGGCCTCACTTACCTTTGAGTATATCAAGGAGTCCACCTTAACTCACCTAAAACCAACATTAGCTAGCTTTTTCCTAGTTCCCTTTCAGCCATTTTTCATTTCACACTTTTCTTAAGTTAATCAAGATAATCTAAATGTTCTTATGATTGTGTGGTTTTTGCTTCTCATAAACAACCATATTTCATTTCTTTATTGCTTTTTGTTTGGTTCATGGTTCTGACTAGACAACAATATCACCTTCAAAATATCTCAATATATAACAGATTCACTTCAAAATCCTTAGGATTAACCTAGTCCCATGTTCGAACATTCCAAACACATCAATTCCATTTCAAATTCCCTTAAAAATATATCATAAACCTCAACATTCTCCCGACTCAATCTACGACATCAAAAGCTCCTTGTATTGACCCTCCATAGTTCTTCCAAAGTGGTCACACGATCTTTATAGAACTCTTAGACATCAATCCCATTTCCCTTTGTGGCTACCTTCTACCAAAGTATATGTATCGATTATTTCCCAAATCAAACATTGTCCATATTTTTTTGTTGACACTTGCGACTACTCCAAACTTTTTGACCTTGACTATCAACCCATCATCGAGCAAATCTCTCCTTACCCTTCTACTAGTGATACAATAATTTAAGCCCATAATTCATCCACTCTTATTTCTAGTTTTTACCTTTATGTCATATCATCATAGAACATGACCAACCAATAGGAACCTTCCTCATCAGCTCCCTCATCTAGCTCACAGGTTATACAAATGCATACTACTATCTCTCCACTTACATACAAATACGTGGCTTCTATCTCTCCCCCTCCTCTTGTAATCTCAGTCATTGTCCCTATCTCAAAAAAATTGTTGATTATGTCTTGATATATTTCATCACAACAACCTACGTATTTGATCTAAAATCTAGTCCTATCCATCCCTACATCTACATCACTTATCAACATGAGTGCCATTGTTAGTACTCTCCCCTTCTCACAACAAAAATCTACTACACCTATCTCATAATATAGTTACATCTCCTCTCAATACATCCCACAACCATCACAACCTCATGTCCACACTTATATTCCTTTCCCTTATCAATACATCTAACCCTCGCAACCATTAGTCTCCCAGTACACTTACAATATTCTAACAAGTATTCCTACCTCTCAAAATATTTCATTACCATATCACTTGTATCAACAATCAAACCCCGCACTTATAACCAATCCATTTCATCTTTATCAAAACACAACCCCCTCATAATGATCCCATGCATGTGTTATTAAGTAGAATAACTAGCCTTGAAGCTACCACTATGGGACCTAAGAACAACATTTCATACAAACAAATTTGCAACAAACTTATCAACCCATATGTGCCTTTCAAGGCCTATCCTCCACACTAGGAACTCCCTAAATTCATCAATTTTAACATTAAATAAGACCTACAATAACATATCAATGCCTTTCATTGTGTGTGTTATCTTATCACTCATGACCAGGATCTCATGTTGAGGACGTTCCCCATGTCCTTAGTTGGCCCTACCCTTGATTGGTACAATATTGTCTTGCAAAAAAAATTGTTATCTTTCGCATAACTCGTGTAATTATTCCTATAATACTTCTCCATCAACATCTCTCATAATATCTCCATCACTAATCTCTACGCCATCAAATAATTTGAAAATGAGTTCATTATTGATTTCATCGCTAGATGGCGAGGGATTATTAACCAACTATCCTTCTCCCTTCCAAAACTGAGCTAATCAAGTTGTTTTCTTGATCATGTGTCAAACGCATGTCATTAACTCTCCAAATTTAGTCCTTTAAAACATTTGACAAGGCCTTTACCATGGCCCAAAAACTAGAGCTCCATGCCCTCGAGGAAGGTAAAGTTAAACTCTGATCTAAGAAATCAAAACTTGAGTCCTCTTTTAAAACTTCTTCTAACAACGACAAATCTAAAGCATCAAAACACGGTCATTTTGAAAATTACGTCTAAAGGTTGTTTGGACTTTGAGTGATCAAAACCTCAACGTATATACATGCCTTTAGGAAAGTCTTATAGTGATATCTTTGAAAAAATGTTTATTACTTATATGATTACACTCCCTCCCATCCGACCCTTTGACATATCCACTTTCAAACCATCAGGGTATAGGGACGATAAATATTGTAAATACCATCAAGTTTGAGGACACAACATTGAGAAATGTTGTTCATTTAGAAATTTCCTCCAAGACCTTATCGACCATGGTGAATTACAACTTGACAATCTACACGCTCCTCATCAAAATTTGGATGTGTTTAAACAACCCTTCCTAAATCATCCCCCAACCAATAGTCAACCACATTCCAATAGCATATGGTATCATTACACCTTCACTATTGTCAAAAATTCCTTGCCCACATCTGTAACATTGTTTATTGCCACAACATGAGCATCAACCAAACAACATCATTCCTAAGATTCCCTCACCACTGAGATCCTAAGCCCATCCACATCACAACATCCAAACCTTACCATACCTACCCACACATAAAATTTTGATATTATTCCTTCAAATCACTAAAAAGAAGCCTATCATCAAAATCCTAAATAGCTCTTTCCAAGACCATGTCACCCAACACCAAGCCCAAAGCCTTGGTGATCCAAAAATACATATACAAATCACCTCCCTAAAAAAATAGAAATCTTATAAAACACTCACCAGACAAACACACAACAAGGTAACATGTCCTTACCTTCCATTTTGGGGCCTCATCCCTCATTTAAATTTATGATCACCATCACATAGTCTAAACTTGTCCCGTGACTAGCACCTAAAACTTGCCTCACAAAACACTACTCAAGCTTCTCATGCTCCTAAAATGTCAAACGATATCCCCCATCTGCCATCCTCCTCATCATGATATTACACTAACATCCTCAAATGACTCATCTAATCAACACTCATAACAATACCACCTATTAAGTCCTCTGATCCTAGGGGTGGAAACCTTCTTGCTATAAATATGATTCATTGTGTGTTTATCGTCAAATACCAGGACACCATATAGAGGATTGCAAATCCCTCCATGCCATAATATAAAATATCGCTAACAAAGGACTTTTCCCTATAGATAAAAATCATCCATCCACCGACCTCAATATAACCAAATCCCAACATCAAATCAAACCAACTTTCCAAATCCCTAAACATGTAAGTTTCAAACCATCACTTGATATCATATATAACAAAATCAAGGTTTATTCTAGTAAAACCCCTTGCTTCCAAATAAATGTTGTTCTTATAACCACAAGAAAACGTGTATAAGATTTGAAATACTAACCTAATGTCTCCATCTCCATCATTCCTTCTAATTCACTAAACCCATTAGCTTCTAAATCTAAGGTGTCTATCCTTATGGCACCTCAAACTCAATCCACTACATCCATACAAAATGTTGTCATCAAATAATTACATCAAGCTCCTGTCAAGATGTCTCTTTATGAGCTTGTTCAAAACTCTCCACAACATCGACAAGCCATGATTGAAGATATTCAATCCATATCGAAGTACCATTGGATGACCCCCAACAATTTTCCAATTTAATTGGTGCTCTTAAAATGTTTGTCATTGTCATGTTTGAAGACTCTAAAATCCCGTCCTTACAACCTGAGGACCACAATCTTCCTCTCTTTTTTATCATTCAATTAGGGTTAAAGGGTTTCATTCCCCATACAAACAAAGCTTGGCAAAATGTGAGAACAAATCCAACCCAAAACTTGACAAAACACACTTCACAGAATGAAGTTTTCGAGCAAAAACACTACCCTAAATAAACCACCTACACCACAAGTAAACACACCAAAAGAAGAAACTAGTAAAACAAAAATAATGACACAGACAAACACTTCCACCTCCTCGACTAAGGCCTACATTGCAGCAACCTCCGTCACCTTGTCCTCATCCACTAACCAACCACCTTCCCCACATCTGCTTCAAAATCATGTTTCACTAAGCTGTTCCAAGAGCTCTTAAGCATTCTACCTTGAAGATTTTACTTCTTGCTATTTAGAGGGGAAAGGTGTTAGTAGAGCCTTCAAATGAGCTAAGTCAAGAATGGGAAGTCTATTTGACTTCCTCTCTTTTTATCACCGAAAATATCATCAAGAGAGTAATGATCAATAATGACACTAGTATTAACATCATATCATCTTACACATTTAAACATCTTGATTCTGAGACACCATAATTTCCCAATCATCTATCGTGATCTATGCTTTCAATGACATTTTATCCCCCACACTAGGAACAATCATCTTACCTATCAAAATAGGTGTTAAAATCCTCCACAAGATCTTCTATCTTGTAGAAGGAGAGTTTCAATATAATATACTACTAGGTCATCCCTAGATATGTGTTATGTGTTTGTATCCCATCAACACTACATCGATGTCTTGAAGTATGAACATGAGGGTAAAACCTTTACAGTTCTTGCTGATCCAAATCCATTAAAATCTTGTCACATGACCTATAGACCTAATAGAATATTATTTCCATCACAAAACCCGACCTCTTCGAACCAAGCTCTATGATCTCTTCCATCCCCTCGTCTAAATTACTATATGATCACTCTTTCAAGACATCATACAATGTATTTCGTTGGGGAATATTGTATCCTAACCTTCAATACACTCCCTATTCCTAAAACATATAGGAAACCCGACAAATAACCACTCTACGAGCACAACATAAGAAATATCATTTCCTTCACCCCTTTTCTCTTAACATAGTTAGTGTATGGAGGAATAGACCACCCATCATATCACCTCGATGATCAACCACACATAAAACCATTTTTCAGACTTTTCATTTGTGGATAAACCTCGCTTTTCCCAGGACTTACCTCCACCATTGTACATGGAAAGGTTTTGGTCTAGGTTGATATGAGCAGTGTCCACATGAATTACCCTTTGAATACCCTCCGAGAACACCCCATGAGAAATACGGCCTTGACTTCAAAATACCTTCTAATATATCACCATTGGTATCGTAATCAAAAGTGCATCCATCAATATCATTAGACCCATCCTCCGACGTCAATAACACCATATTTATCCCATCTAACTTTTTTTTAGTCAATGTTATCACATTTGGACCACTACCTTATCAAGTTGATGGTACAACTAAAACTCTTCTAATCACATTGCCACATATGATAGAGGAATATTCCCTACTATTGAAATTCTCTAGTGTCATGATGATGACATTATTCTGACCTACTACATAGGTGTTGAATATCACCATCTTCGAGAGGACCTTACCTCCCAAAACACCTACACTTCTCAACGAATCAACCACCGATGTTAATATTGGCACACTGTAAGAACCACACATTGTCAAAATTGGCCAAGCCTTAGACTCGCATGAACTCCAACAATTTATTACTTTCTTATCTAAACACAATCAAGCCTTCACATGGTCCTATAGTGACATGTCGGGTATAGATCCTAACACAATTATCCACAACATCGTTACCCCGGATGCTAATCTCATGAAGAAAAACTTTGTAGGATGCATCCTTTCATCGCACTACTTGTCTAAGAAGAACTTCAATATATTCTTTTAGCTAACTTCATATTACCTATTAACTATCCACAATGGGTTTCCAACATCATACCCATCACCAAATCCATTGGAAAATTGTGCATCTGTACAGGACTTTCGAGACTTGAATCTTGTTTACCTCAAAGATGATTTTCCTCTACCAAACATCAATTGGCTCGTCAATTTAATAGTGATACATGAGATGATGTCTCTTATGGATGGTTTTTCTAGTTACAATCAAATCCTTATCGCACTAGAGGATCAACACAAGACATCCTTTATCACCCCATGGGGAACCTTCTACTATAGAGTAATGCCCTTTGGCTTGAAAATGCAAGAGTTACTTATCAACACACCATGACCTACATCTTTTATGACCTCATCCACAAAATTGTAGAGGACTACATCAACAATATCTTAGTTAAATCCAAACACCGAAGAGATCACTTAGATGTCCTTGACATGATCTATAAACGCATTTTATAGTTCTTTCTTCATCTTAATCCTGCTAAGTGCATTTTTGGAGTTCTCACAAGAAAAATCCTTGGATTTATAGTTTCTATCCAAGGAATTGAAGGTGACCTCACTAAATTAAAATCCATCATTGAAATGCCTCCACCATTTAATCTCAAACAACTTTTTAGCCTTCAAGGAAGCTCCAATCAATCCATCATTTCATTTCTCAATTATCAGACCATTGTCAACCTTTCCATCACCTTCTCAAAAAGGACATCCACTTCAAGTGGGACGATAATTTTCAACAAGCATTCAACTCCCTTAAACAATATATTTTATTGCCACTAGTTCTTACACATCCACGCGAGGGGGAACAGTTATATCTTTATATCTTCATGACTTACCATGCCTTGGGAGCCATGTTGGCACATTGAGATAAAAAGGCAAGGAAAAAGTTTTTAATACATTATTCACACCCTTCACGAGTAGAAAAATCATTATTTTAAAGTCAAAAATTTGTGTTGTGCCTTGTACTTCCTATTGGTCCTCAATTCTACACCCCCTGGTGGCCTGAAAACATTCTCTCGAGAAGGGGATGCTTGTATAGTGGTAGACCAAATGGTATGTGTCATTTTTAGCCTAGGAAGGGTCCAACACTTTCCTTGGGATCAAGCTTTGAGGTGATTAAGGGGCATGTACAAAGGGGATGGCCTAATCCTTTTACTTTTGGTCCTACCTTGAGCCAAGGTGAGAGGACCCATGAGGTAACCTAAATGCAGAGGGGGAGATAAATTCTTTGTTCCTCTTTATATGTTTCAAATAAGGATCAATCTAGTATAAGAATGACTGTGAATAAAACACTCTCTCTCATGATTTTTCACAAAAATATTGCATATGCTTAATGTACTAGACACATGTTACTATAGACAACAAAGTTTAGTTGCTCTTACATTCTCTTGATAGTAGAATTAATGCTAGAAGGAATCTTCAGTGATATTTAGAGCAACAAGGTAGTAAATGGAAGTTAGTATAAGGGTGTGGTATCAATTATGGTAGTTATAACTTCACAAAGGGAGATTTATATAATGAGATTTTCCTTGTATCAAATCATTTAACACTTACTAAATCAACATGTTATTCTAGACAGTAAAGAATATTTGGTTAAGTAGTTATAATTTCTCCAAAGGAAGATTTTCATTCATTGATACCCAACAGATGCAAAGTTCCAACACAATCTCTAAAATACTCAACACAAAAGCTCATGTAAATATTCTAATAAAGTATTTATTGCTTCTACTCTAGTACGCCCAAGATACACTCAAAGGCTAACAAAAATCACTCAACAAAATGGATATAGTAAGGATTTTAGAATTATGTCCAATATTGCAGAGTAAATGCTCACACCACAATATTGAATTAATGAACAAAGCACAACCATTAAGGACTAATCTAGTGTACTACAAAGAGAATCAATAAACACAAAATTACAGCAGAAAATATAACTCATCAATCAACAATTCAACATACAAAACCCATAACATAGAAATCAAAGCTCATAAGAGCACATATTTCATTTAGATCTTAAATTTCTTAACAAGGGAACATAAAACAAATGATCTCAATGTTTTTCAATGGTTGTACATTACAACCACCTTGACATTAAATTTTTGAAACTAAAATCCATATGCATTTCACAAAATAAATATGCATTCTTACAATTGTATCTCTCAACCTTTTCAAAAATAAAAAAATTACCCCCCTGATTTGAGGACAAGCCTCCATATTTACACAAATTTGGTGTGTTCTTACAATTCAATTCCCCCAAATAGAAAGTGAATCTCCACCTTGTTCATAAAGAAATATCTTTAATCAAAACAGGAATGTACTTTGTCTAACTGAAAATATCTAATTTTTTGTTAGTATTTTGGGATCGGTTTCATGCCTTCACTACCACATGCACAAAAATCAGGTTAGTTGATATTGCAAGGTGTGCTTATGTCCCTTTATTTTTTCTTTTCTCCCATTAAACACCATAAATTTCTAAATAAAATTATGTTAAATTGAAGGTCTTGAGGATACCTTTCCAACGAGACCAATTTTGCGTGATTTGGAGCTCTGGAGTGAAAGTTATGGCCATTTGAATTTTTACATGTCGAGATGAACAAGAGAGTGACACGTAACAATGTTTGATTGGCTTCAGGAATTTACTTTGTCTACATGTATGCTTCCCTTTTCTTTTCTATGTTAAGTGGCTTTGCACGCAAGTATGTTCCATTACGAAATGCGAGCCAATACGCACCATCACCTTCTCACACTATTCTCTTACTTGTCTTTGGCCCCGTAAAATATGAGCCAATGAGAAAGCTCCATGCACCTTCCCAGCATCAAACTATTTGATAACCTTGATTTATTAGCATGAAATGTGAGCCAATGAGAAAGCTTCGCGCTCCTTGCAATGTCAATCTATTTAATAACCTTGACCACCATCGTGAAACATGAGCCAATAATGAAGCTCCGCGCTTACTTCGTAATTCACTTTCATTCACAAAAACCTTATTAAGTGTGGAGCATAAACCAATGAGAAAGATCCATGTTACTAGCAATGTCAGTCTTGTCAGAGTGTGAAGTATAAATCAATGAGAAAGCTCTATACACCTTTGTAGTTTTACAAAGTGTCAATTTCTCTCACTTTTGTATTCACCTTTCATTAGTGATGGGGTTGGGCCTTTGCATCGTGACTTCTATTTAGGAAGACTTCATAAAAATGTTTCCACGTATCCTGCTTTGACCTACTGCACCACCTGCACTGAAGCCTTATGAAACTTGGTTCATTCTATGGATTTGAGGTCCATCAAGCCCATCTTCTCACCTTGTGTTGGAATGGTGCAATGTGTCCATCGTCGGTTGTTGATATTGGGCCATATTGATATCACCTAACTCCACCACATTTCTTTCTAGCTTTGCTCACTTTGTCTACCCCGTTGTGGACCCAAAACCATAGTAATTTGATATATTCTATAGAATTGAAGTCTGTGAAACCCGAATGGCTCAGAGAGGCCCAAAATCTTGCCATGTGTCCTCTCCTTCACAATCTTTTAAATTACTTGGCGATGTAGATCTTTAACAACCATTTAAATTTTCCAAGATTTTTTAAATGGCTAAGTCCATTTTAAATTTGTCATTTGGTGTTGATTGCATGTTTTTTTACCTTTGCAAAAGATGTAAACATATCCCGATCACCCGCAAGTCCGAAGCTTTTATACTTTGATTAACCAATCACCGGGGAATTCTTATGGTGTCAATCGAAGAAACAAGGCTTGAAAAGATCATGTTTTTGTGCTCAAGATTCACAGTAGAAGATATGATATTGAAAAGAGTCTGAATTCATCTTAAAGTCTCAAATTTTGGTCCCATAGACTCTTCAGTCTCATGGACGTCATTAAAATATTTCATTTCATTTCATTTTAGTCCTCCAACATTTCCACTGAATCCTTTCTTTTTATTTTGACAAGGCACAAAATTTATTACAAATTGATAATTATCCTTTACTCAAACTAAAATTTAAAGTAAGGGGAACAATACGAAGCACACAAAATAGTTACATCTATGGAGAGTCAAGGAAAATACTAGCTTAATCCAGGGCATGGATTGAGCACCAACACTTTGCAACTTCCAAACTTCGTCACTGCTTTCTCAATCACAAAACCTACCTCATTACCAACTTTAACCCACTCAAATCCATGCATTCCAATCCATATCACAATTATTGTACCACTAGATGGCTCATGTTAATGACTAAATTTGACCTTGAATTTGTCTATCATAAATCCATTAAGGGATAGGTCATTATTAATCGGTTCGCGTGCTTCCCTTCCTATCAATAACCTACCTTGCAAATACTTTCCTGATGAATATATTAACACTCTAGATCATGACAACACCCCTCTTAAAATGACCTTGTTCTTTGACGAGTCAAAATGTAGGCAGGGGGAGGTGTTGAAATAGTCATAATACCCCCTTGGGACACTCCTATTTTGTTATCCTTCAAATTGAACTTCGAATGCACTAATAACATGGTAGAATATGAGGCTCTCATTATGGGAATTTAGATGACCACCTTTCTTAATGTACAAATCCTTGACATCTATGGAGATTCATAACTAGTCATCAACCAAATCAAAGGGATTTACCAATGTAAAAATGAGGTCCTAAAAAATACAAAACCATCATTGAAGACTTACTACAACTCTTCAACCACTACAAGATCCAAACCACCCCTTGTTCATCTAACAAATTCACAAACACCATGTCTTTGCTTGCCTCTTCCATCCCTTTATCACTAGACAATTCCAAACTTTTCATTATTGTGCACAAACTTGATCAGCCATCCTACACCAACACATCTTCCAACCATCAATCACATAGAGAATAGCTCATCTGACATCTAGTATACACAAACAAATGACTATATTTCCACTAGAAAACCACCCCAAAACCTATCCAAAAATGGAAAAATATCCTTTTAACAATGTGTATCTTGCTACATAATATTATGAGGTATCCTTTACAAAAGAGGATTTTATCTCCTCCTCCTCTAGTGTCTTAAAATTTTGGAGGCCTTTCTAGCTATCTAACAATTCCATGATGACATATGTGGTGGACACTTCAACGGTTTGGGTATCGTTAAACCTATCTTACAAATGGGCTATTATTGTCCTACGCTTAACCAAGAATGTTGTGACTACATCAAAAATGTGTTAAATGTAAAATAAAACCAATCTCACACATATCCCTAGCCACACTCTTTAACCAACACAAGATTTTTGGTCTATTTCACAATAGAGGCTTGACCTTATTGACATTATCAAACCTATTTTATCACAATGACACAACTTTTTCATCACAAAAATTTAATATTTCACTAAATAGGTGGAACAAATCCCCCTTATATCCACTAAACTAGATAAAACCATCGACTTCATCCATCATCGCATTATCTATCACTTTGGTATACCACATAAAATCATCATAGATAATGGAAAATCCTTCAAAAACAAGAAAGTTCAAAAAATTTGTGACACTTACAACATCAAGCTTAGATTTTCCTCACCTTATTATCCACAAGATAATGACCAAGCCGAAGCATCCAACAAAACACTCAACAAAATTCTCATGAAAATTGTTGACCAAGATGGAAAAATTGGCATCTCCAAATCCCATTTGCATTATGGGCATATCATACCAACTTTCAAACACCTACGGGTGCTATGCCCTTCTCCTTAGTTTATGGCACCAAATCCATCCTTCCTCTCAAAGTTCAAATCCCATCCCTATGCATTTCTCTCAAAGATATCCTCCCAGATGAGAATTATCGTCAAGAACGTTTATCACAACTTGAACTTAGATGAACATCATCTAACCTCCCTTGAACATATCAATGTATATCAAGAATGAATCAAACAAGCCTATAACAAACATCTCAAACAATGTGACTTTAACATTGGTGATCTTGTTCTTAAAGAAAACCAACATGTCACTAACATGGAAAAGAGTAAACATGGGAAGTTTGCTCAATGGCTTGGACCATATATTATCACTCATAAATATGGGTTTGGGCTTATTGTTTAGCCTCCCTTGATGGTAAACCTAAAAATATCCTCTTAACACCCTATTCTTGCATGTTCTATTGTTAAAATATTGACTCATGAGACCTTAGTCAAAATATGATCTCCATCCATTAGCCCACACATCCTATCACTCTTATAATGATTTGGAATTATGTGGTCTCTTCCATCATCATACGTATCATAACCTTGAATATGGGCACCATGTCTCTACTTATAGCATATTCCTAATGGAAAATTTCCCCTGCTTACAATTAAGGGAACTTTGCAATCATTACTTTCACCATCCCTCTATATCATCCTATTTCATGACATGACAAGGACATACGTGTAGCTTACACGCTTATTTTATCCCCTTCTAAAGTGGTTACCCAGGCTTTCCCTCAACTCAAAAATAAAAATATCCATGGGATGGATCCAATCAAATATAGATTGATCCCTTAAGGATGGTTATCAAAAAGAAAATTATGTCAAATAAAGTTGTAGACCACTCCCTCAAAGGATGACTACCATGAAATCAAAAAAATTAATAAAATCGTAGACCACTCCCTCGAAGGATGGCTACCCAATCAAAATACATAGCAAGGAATTCCCACATCGATTAGTCCTTGTCTCAAAAAGGGATTCTGCATCGATCAACCCTCATATCAAAAACCAAGAAAATTACCATCCCAGGAAAGCTTCCCACCTTGATCAACTTTACCATAAAGCACAAGCTTATTGCATCAATCAATTTGTGCAATATAAAAAATTGGGGTAAAACCTAAGAATTATTATGAAGAACCTATTTTCCTGTGATTGCTACACACAAATATTACTCATGTCAGAAAAGGATAAGTACACCTATCCCACATCCATCAAACATCCTAGTATGACTAACTATTGTGAGCCATGTGTTAACATATTTACAAAGTCACATATGCGATTATCATACATTTAAATTAGTTTACCATAAAACACTACATGTGTCCCGAAAAGTAATGAAGTAAAAATTTCACATTCTATTTTTATTCATCATATGGTGCATTAATCAAACAACGAGATTGTATTTTTTTGTCACCAAACATATCCAAAATCATTAAAATAACATCAAACATATCTAATCTAAAAATATGCATTTCACGTACATATCATTAAACTAATTATCATCAACTACGTCTATATCCATCACATTGCAAACATTATTAACTCAAAAACATAACTCAAATATCAAAATCATCTATATATATATATGTGTGTGTGTGTGTGTGTGTGTGTATATATATATATATATATATCAACAATGTTTGTACATCATAAATGGCTTCAAAGAGCTTCACGTATCAAAAAACACATATGTATATCACCAACAAGGGCTTGAAATGAGCCCCATACATCAAAACTCCATACATCAAAACTCTATACATCAACAATCTATCTACAAAAACTATCTAGTAAACTAAATGTCCATCAATTGGACACTCCCTCAGGTGCTACTCCCTTAATCATCATTTAGGCCTCTAGTTGGTCCCTCATCTGGACCTTGAAGTGGCTGATCCATGCTCGCAAACACTACCTAATGGAACTTGTCATCATTAAGTCATGCATCTATAGGATGAGAATCCATTGGTTCCCCTATTTTTCTTCGTGTAGTGCAAGCTCACCTTTGTGGCAACATCCTTTATATCGAGCATGCGTCTCTCGATACACCATGGAAACTATATGCTTTGAACATTTTCCTTTTTCGTCGTTAAGTCATATGTCTATAGGTCGAGAACCCACTGGTTCCCTTATCACTTGACTTCCTTGTCACGTAAGACCACCTTTGTGGCAACATCTTTCATACAAAGTGTAGTCATTTTTACACCCACCAAAAGAACAAGGGAACCCCATGCGCACCGGCCTATCACCCAACAGGTGTTGGGCACTCACCCGAGGCACACATAGGTGCCAAGTCTCTCTTTTATGTGAGTTAAGTGGGAAACCATCATCTATGTCAGGAACTTAATGAATAAAGGTGGAAATGAGACATACAATCATCATAGGGCTCAGAACGGCCTCTAGACAAATGTATTCATTCCAAATAGAGGGTACTTACAGATAACAGATAGAACTACAAAAAAGGAAAATACATAAGGATTTACATCTATTCCATAACATCCATGAACAGAAATGAAAATATATAGATATGAACCAAATCAATTACATTCATACTCATTCATGTTTGTAACCTCATTACATTTAATAGATCCATTAGACTACCATAGCTTGATCAAGACGAAGTCATACATCACAGTAGGGATCATGTCCTTCATCCATACAAAGAAAAATTTATAACCCAACCCCTTAATACATTACTCCCTTATATAGCCTCTACCCAATCCCATAGAGTTCTCACAGTATTTCTATAGAGCTCTGCTCTCTATATTCTCCTCTCATCTATCCGGTCAATATATTTTTCTCCTATGGATTCTTGCATATATAGGCATCTCAAAGTGCCAACTCATCCTTCTATAGACTTAGATCTGGTGCCAAGTGTCTGAATGTGCTCCTCCATGGGAGCATGCTCCTCCGATCCTAAGCTCTCCACTTTTTCCATGACGTCTTTTAGAACTTTCTATTATAGGGCATATTCCTTCCTAGGCCAACTTTGCGCCATGATGGCACCTTATCCACTCTGCATGCACAATCGAGTCATGCTTTTCTCATGTCCTGCCCAAAATTCCCAATATGGATAATTCCTAAAACCTTAGCTCTGTCCACGCACGTGCCACAGGTTTTCTTAAACCCTTCCTTAAACCTTATCTTGCGTGCCTTCTCCTTGCGTGCCCTTCTTCAACTAGGCCTTGCGCGCCTACGTGCCTTTTTGTACTTAGCCAATATTTTGGGGTCCCAACATCACCCCACACTACACCTATTCTCCATCTGTGGGAACACTTCTCCAATGAATAAGGAATCATAGTAGACTTACGTCTTGGAAAAAGAATAAGGGGATGAAGAATTTGGGAAAGAAGAAAGAATGGGGAAGTGATGGCATTATTGCAACAAGCTAGGAAAATCTTTTTACAAGTCGGCCTCCAACTTGTTCTAGGCATCGACTTCATTTTGCACTCTCTAACAGAGGTTTTCGACTAGGGAACTTACCTCCCCAAAACTTATTCCATCTCCTTGAGCGTTCATACATCGTCCAACAATTTTCTCCAACTCCTTGTTCATGTCTTCAAGTGTGTCCATCCTTCAAGTAATCAGGTACAGCCTTCTATTGTAAATATCTTCCCCCCGGGTAGATATAGACAAATAGAAGAATATGGAAATCAAAGAAACTCAGAGCCCGATATTTATTGCGTCACCAACAGCCCTTGGCGCAGGTAAGAGGTGCACGATGAGAAAGGTGTCGACATGAAAATGGATGTGCCCTTGGCATAGGTAAGAGGTGCATGACAGAAGGTGTCGACACGAAAATGGATGCACCCTTGGCGTAGGTAAGAGGTGCACGATAGAAGGTGTCAACACGAAAATGGATGCGCCCTTGGTGCAGGTAAGAGGTGCATGACAGAAGGTGTCGACATGAAAATGGATGCGCCCTTGGCGCAGGTAAGAGGCACACGACAGAAGGTGTCGACATGAAAATGGATGCGCCCTTGGCGCAAGTAAGAGGCGCACGACAGAAGGTGTCAACACGAAAATGGATGCACCCTTAGCATAGGTAAGAGGCACATGACAGAAGGTGTCGACATGAAAATGGATGCGCCCTTGGCGCAGGTAAGAGGCGCACGACAGAAGGTGTCGACACAAAAATGGATGCGCCCATGGCACAGGTAAGAGAGTGTCGACATGGCAGAAGTCGTGCCTTGGTGCACATAAAGGGCACATGACACAGAATGTCGACATGACAAAATTCGTGCCTTGGTGCATGTAAGGGTATGTCAACATGAATATGGATGCGCCTATGGCACACCTTCGGGGAGGTGCAACATTACGGCGGCCGACGAGAAGCGACCACGACCCAAATATTCAGACGGCCATAACTTTTCACAGGGAGCTCAGATTCACGCAAGGTTGGACTTTTTGGAAAGCTTACGAGGTCCTCTATCCAACTATGATTGGATATCTTTAATTAGTTGGGAAAAATTTCTTTAAATGCAAAATATAGTTCGCCACTTTTTAAGTTTGCTAGGGTTCTCACCTATCACCATAATGAGATAAATTAAATGCAACTGGAGGTGGTTGGGGTAGATTTGGATTTCCTCTCTCTTCCCTCTCTCATTCTTCCTATAAATTGTAAGGAGGGGCTTCTTTATAAAGGTTGGACATTCTTGTTTTGCTCCTCCATTCTTCTCTTTGATAGGTGAACTTGTGGAGTTCAAACCTCCCATCTACAACTATAATGTAACTTTGCCTCTTGGCACTTTGTAGTGTATTGTGTCAATCTTTGGAGCAAATAATGCATGTCTCAGTATGACCAACCATTTATGCAATGGGGATTGGACTTCATTGGGGTCATAAATCCAAACTCAAGCCAAGGACACAAGTGGATTCTCATGGCAACGGACTAATTCACCAAGTGGACCAAGCGATGAGCGCTCAAAGAAGCAAATGAGTCTAACATACTAGAATTTTATGAAGGAATAGTGACCAGAGTTCGGTGTGCCAGCCACTATCATATCAAACAATGCATTGGCATTCATAGGTTCCAAGATTACAGAATGGGTTGTCAAGAATGGAATCTATTTGAGCACCTCTTCAAATTATTACCTGCAGGGTAATGGACAAGCAGAGTCCATGAACAAGAATTTGCTAAGAATCATCAGAAGGACTCTAGATGAAAACCAAAGGACATGGCATACCAAGCTAAAATCAGCATTATGGGCTGACAGGATAACGCCAAAGAGATCTATAGGTAATTCTCCCTACAAGTTGGTCTATGGGAAAGAGGCAGTATTGCCTATATCATTAGAATTGCCAGCATTAGAACTCATGAAGCAGTTGGAGTTGTCTGAGTTTGAACCAATTGAGGCTAGGTATGCAGAGTTGATGGAATTGGAGGAAATCAGAGAACATGCGATTCGAAGATTGAGAAGGATCAAGCCTTAGTAAAAAGATGGTTTGATAAGAAGGCAAGAGCAAGGACCTTCCAGGAAGGGGACCTAGTCCTGAAATGGGATGCAGATCGAGAAAAACCAGGAAAGCATTCCAAGTTTGATGCCATTTGGAGTGGCCCCTATATGGTCACGGAATCTAAAAGTAGTAATGCCTTCTAATTGTCTACATTGGATGGAGAAGGACTCCCAATTTCGGTTAACAGAATCTATCTTAAACATTGCTACTAAAAGGAAAAGGTTTACCCTTGTAAATATTAGCCTAGATTTCAAATTCCTCTAAGTGTGTATGCACATCGTCTTGTTGTAGTTAGGTTTCAATTTACCTAAGTGCTTTGCCACAAGTTTTGTTGCTCTCAGGTTGAATTTCTACAGATTCGGTGTGTGCTCTTGAAGAAGGGGTTGCGATATCAGGCTCGGGATCAGATATCAAGTTGGTTTCAGGTTATTGCTTATGACTCCATACCCAATGGATTGCTAAAAGGCCACTGATCTTCTACCTAGCAGGCAGGTGATCCCGTTGAGTCGCCAAATTATTGTAAATATCTTCCAATATGGAAATCAAAGAAACTCGAGCCCGATATTTATTGCTTCACCAACAGCCCTTAAGCGTAGGTAAGAGGTGCACGACAGAAAAGGTGTCGACACGAAAATGGATGCACCCTTGGCACAGGTAAGAGGCACACGACAGAAGGTGTCGACATGAAAATGGATGTGCCCTTGGCACAGGTAAGAGGTGCACGACAGAAGGTGTTGACACGAAAATGGATGCACCCTTGGCGTAGGTAAGAGGTGCATGACAGAAGGTGTCAACACAAAAATGGATGTGCCCTTGGCGCAGGTAAGAGGCGCACGATAGAAGGTGTCGACACAAAAATGGATGCGCCCTTGGCGTAGGTAAGAGGCGCACGACAAAAGGTGTCGACACGAAAATGGATGTACCCTTAGCACAGGTAAGAGGCGCATGATAGAAGGTGTCGACATGAAAATGGATGCGCCCATGGTGTAGGTAAGAGGTGCACAACAGAAGGTGTCGACACGAAAATGGATGCGCCCATGGCGTAAGAGGCGCAAGAGAGTGTCGACATGGCGTGATCACGCCTTGGCACACACATAAAGGGGCGCATGACACAGAATGTCAACATGAAAGAATTTTGCCTTGGTGCACGTAAGGGTATGTCGACATGAATATGGATGCGCCTATGGTGCACCTTCAGGAGGCGCAACATTCTCGAGTGCCGACAGAAGAAGCACTCTCGACCCGTATATTCGACGGCCATAACTTTTCACAGGGAGCTTGATTCACGCAAGGTTGGAATTTTTGGAAAGCTTACGAGGTCCTCTATCCAACTACAATTGATATCTTTAATTGGGTGGAAAAAGTTCTTAAAAATGCAAAATACAGTTCGCCACTTTTTAAGTTTGCTAGGGTTCTCACCTACCACCATAATGAGATAAATTAAATGCAACCCGGAGGTGGTCAGGGTAGATTTGGATTTCCTCTCTCTTCCCTCTCTCATTCTTCCTATAAATTGTAAGGAGGGGCTTCTTTCTAAAGGTTGACATTCTTGTTTTTCCCCTCCTTCTTCTCTTTGGCAGTGAATTTGTGGAGTTCAAACCTCCCATCTAAAACTATAATGCAACTTTGCCTCTTGCATTTCAGAGTGTATTGTGTCAATCTTTGGAGCAAATAATGCATGTCTCATGGATGATTCTCAACCCTCTCTCGTGTTCATTTGCATCCTCTTGATCTTTCACTACAAATCTGGTTATCTGTGCATGATCTTGCATTGCATTTTAATGGTTTGTGTTTATTGGCAAGACAGGTGTTCTTCATTCCTGCATCACCTTTGTAGTTTAGGTTTTATTTTATGCATCTTCTTACCCCGTCTCCTCGAAAGTTAGTTTAGGTTTTGAGTAAACCTCTGCATTTTTACGTGTGCATCTGAACAGAGGAATAGGAACCGGCCTTCATCCGAGAGCTTTTCCGATTTCGCAAGGTCCCACACTTGGGAAAAGCTCCATGTTATGCAATCGCACTGAGAGTCTCAACCCATCGAGTTGCAGACATTCAGGGGTGTTGTGATTCACCATCAATAGTTTTGGCACGCCTGGTGGGACCAAGAGGTCATTCCACAAGATTTGAAGGAATTTTCAAGAAATTTGGACTAAAAATTGTAGGTTTTACAATTTCAGATTTTTCACCTTCCAGGCTGAACTTTGAAATCGATTTTCAAGGGCTTAACTTGCTCAAAACAAGTCAAAATTTCACCAGTTGATAGATCGGGGATAATCTTCAAAAGGGTATTCTTAGATTTTTGAGATTTTGACTTTCAAAATTTCATGGTTTTTTGTATTTCAGGTTTTCCCAATTGCCTTGCATGACCTGAGTTTTCACCTATGACCTTTTTTCACCTATACTTTCTTTCAATTAGTAGTTGCACAACAATACCCCCATAACCAAATTGAAGAACTGTATCTTCTCGGGTCCTTCAAGTTTTAAATTCTATTTTTAATATTGTCAAGTTTGGTGTGTAACTTGGCATAATCTAGCCTTTTGAGGCTCATTATCTAACACATCTGGCGACTCCGAAGGGGTAGAATTCAATGGTATAGCAGAAAAAGTTTCCCAGGCATATGAGAAGAATTCAACCAGGTCTGATACTCGAGAAGAGGGGCTATTTGTCCACTTGCAACTATCACCAGGAGAGAGGAAGGAGAGGAAGAAGACCACAAAGATCACCATCTCCACCTAACCGGACTTTGTCTACACCTCCACCTAGTAGACCTTTTCTCGCATCAACAAGGGTTCTCAGGCCAATCAGAATGGCGCAACCACCGAATCCCTTTGTCAATTTCACTCAGCAACAGCCCACTTGCCCTCAATGCACAGAATCCAGTTCCAATTGCAGCATTGAAGAACATTCCATTTTTCACTGGAGAAAATCATACCACTCCTGGTGATCATGTCAAAGACATTGCTAACGTTTGTGCAATCCATGAGATAAATGAAATGGATGTTGCTATCAAATTGCTGGCATCTTCATTCAAAGGGAAGGCATTGCAATGGTTTAGGAGCCTTGGAGCTGGTTCTATCCAAAATTGGAATCAGTTATGCATAGTTCTCCATGAGCAGTTTGGAGAAAAGGGAGACAATTTGTCTCTACTAGAACAATTGACAACTATCAAGAGAGCTCCCAATGAGCAGCTGACTAACTTCAACTTCAGATTTCAAAGGTCTTGGGATAGGATTCCAGTGGCCATTAGGCCAACAACTGAAGGTGCTTTTCTATACTATCTTAAGGCTTTGAATTCTGATATTTCTATGTTAATTCAATCTATGGGAGGCACAACCTTACCTGCTACTTATAGCATTGCCATTAGGGCTGAAAACTATCTTATTCAAGCTGGTAAGTTGGCTCCTAGGCCTCCCATGCCCTTGTATCCAAACTTAGAAAATCCAAGCACTAGTCAAACACCCACTTTGGCTCCTATTCCCACTCCTAGAAATCAAAGTTCAAATGAAACTTCTACTTCATCCTCTAGTGCTTCAAATGAACTCCAAGAGGTTATGAAACAATTACAAAACCTTGGAAATGAGCTGGTGACTATCAAAAGACAACAAGCTCAAAGTGCTAGACCGTATCAGCCTCAAGCGCAGTACTAGGCTAGGCCCCCATACCAACAAAATAGGTCACCACTCAATCCAAATCAAAATCAAAGCCAAGTAAGGCCTCCCACTAATAGACCATTTCAGCCCTATAACCCCAATGTCAGCATCTGCTTCTAAAGCATTAGTGCCAGTCCAAAACAACATAGCTCAAGAGTATGATTGGTGTTTCCCATGCAATGAACCTCACAACCAATCTATGTGCTTTAATGGTGCTTTGAACCAAGCCTTGATGGTGACAAATACTGGCGTTGAGGGTGAAGTGAGTCAAGAAACAAATCAGCAACAAGGGACATCTCAGCAAAACACAGCTCCAAATGATACCGCACTTGCGAATTGGCAAGCTGAGGATTTTTGTGGCATGAATCAAACAATTTCTCAAAGTGTAGCAGCTAACACAAGATCAAAGAAGAGGAATATTGGTGAAGGGCAAGTCATTGGCTCCAAGTGATCTACAACCTTCCATCACTCCACAAGGTGTCGGTAAGCAAAATACAGCTCCAAACATGCAAGGACAGCCCAAACCACCTTCTAAACCAACTCAAATGCCAGCTGTTGCTGCCCATGCACAAGAAAGGAATGTGCAGCCTAAAGGACAACAAAGAGATGTTTCATCCCCATTTAGCATCATTGATCAAATGAAGAAGACAAATGTGAATATATCAATGTGGGAATCTTTATCCATCCCAGCCAAAGAGATCTTCTACAAGCTGCCATGAAGAATTGGTCAACTTCAAACCAAAGATGTCCATATGCAAGAGAATGTCCTCACAAATGTTGCTCATCCTGAAGGGAATCATGGAGGACAACAAGGTAAAGTTTTTAAGCCCCCTCCATTCTATGTTTCATTAATCATTGGGATAAACTAGTACACAATTGCATGATTGATTCTGGGGCAAGTAGTTCTGTCATGCCCAAGCAAATAGCTGATCAGCTGGGTCTCCAATATGAAGTCATATCAAAGGGGGTAGTGCAATTGGATGGGACAACAGTAGCAATGGTGGGAGTGATTAAAGGTTTGAATCTTACCTTGCATGCATGCCCCAACGTTACCGTTTTGCAAGATGTGTCAGTGATAGATTTGCCACCACTATTTGCCCTATGCTTATCAAGGGATTTCACAAATAGAATTGAGGCTACTTATCTCACCGATTGGTCACACATGTTGTTCAGAACAAGATATGGTACTAAGGTCACAATCAGATCTGAACCAATTGCAAACTTTCATATTGAGCCTCATACTCCAAGCCAAATCAATGCCAACTGTTCAACATTTGATCAAGAAGATTATCCAAGCACAGATGAAGCTGACACCAAAGTTGGAAGCATCCCAGATTTGACTCTTGATGAATGGGCAAGCAAGGTACATGCTTTTGATCCCTACCAAGAAGTAGAAGAATCTGAGCTAGGAGTCTATTGCATACATGAAGAAAACCAACCTATTCCTAGCATCACCAAACCAGACCATAAGGATGACAATGAGGTATGGCAATTATTTTTCGATGGATCAAGGAGTAGGCAAGGTGCAGGAGGAGGAGCTATGCTTGTTTCACCTCAAGGCATCAAATATTATTCAGCTTTCCGTTTCCAGTTTTCCTGTTCAAACAACACAGCTGAATATGAGGCCTTGATTCATGGACTTCATTGGGCTAGGAAAAAGGGCATAAAGAACTTGCAGTGTTCGGGATAGCGAGCTAATCATCAATCAAGTCAGGGACAACATGCTACAAAGAATGACCTGCTGAAGAACTACAAGAATAGGGTATGGGACCTCATTGAGGATTTCAAAGCTTTCAACATCGTGTCCATACCTAGGAAGAAAAATGAAGCCACAGATAGGCTCACAGCAGTTGGAGCAACGTTTGATGTGGTTGACAACATCAAAAGGGAAAAAACAACCACATATCCATGTGATTGTGAGGCCAACAGTTCCAGATAATAACACAAGCCGGGCAGTGTTTGAGAATGATCAACAGATCATCAATTTCTTACAAGAAGAGGCTGAATTCTCAGCTAGGAATCAAGACAGATTAGAGCAGCAGTATGGGGATCAAGTAGTGCAGCTGCAGACAAACAAGCTTCCCAAGGGTTTAGTAACATTGGAGTCTATCTTCAACCCTAACGACCAGTTCCGTAAGGAAAAGGCTAACATACAGGTCAAGAGAGAAGATTCAGAGCCAATTCTAGTTGGGAAGGCAAAACACTTCAAATTGGCAAAGTGGCCACTGAGCAGGAGAAATCAGATTTCATACAACTTTGCCAAGAATTTCCAGATGTCTTCACTTGGAGCTATGAAGACTTGAGAGGTTTCAATCCAAGTTGGCACAACATACCATAGAATTGGATCCAGATGCTAAGCCCATCAGGCAGAAGCAGAGACCAGTCAACCCTCACATTGAGCCTCTAATGAAGAAAGAGCTAAACAAGCTAATAGAGGCAAGCATTATATTCCCGATCAAGCACTCAAGCTGGGTTACAAACTTGGTTCCGGTCAGGAAGAAGAGCGGAGAAATCAAGTTGTGTGTGGACTTCCGAGACCTCAACAGGGCATCTCTCAAAGACCATTACCCACTTCCTTCAATGGAACAAATATTGCAAGTGGTATCCGGTTCGAGAGATTCTCTCTCCTAGATGGCTACTCAGGGTATAATCAGATAATGGTGAAAGAAGATGACCAGTTCAAGATGGCTTTCACCACCAAATGGGGCACATATGCCTACAAGAAGATGCCATTTGGCCTATCAAATGCTGGAGCCACTTTCCAAAGGGCAATGGATATGGCATTCAAGGGGTTGATCAATAAAATAGTTCTGATATATCTTGATGACATCACTGTATTCTCCAAAATGCAAAGGATCACCTCTTTCATCCGAGGCAGTATTTCGAGGTGTAGAAGATTTGGGGTATCATTGAATCCCAAAAAATGCATATTCCTGGCTCACGAAGGAAAACTTCTAGGCCATATTGTTTCAAAGGAGGGATTGATGATTGACCCAGAAAGAGTTGAAGCAATTCGAGCGTTGCCATTGCCAAGTCATAAGAAGGCTCTTCAAAGCTTCTTGGGAAGGATCAATTTTGTCCGCAGTTTGTTCCAAACTTTGCAGCTCTCGTAAAGCCAATAACACTGATGTTGAAGAAGAGCATGGCATTTAAGTGGACATCTGAAGGCAAGGCAAGTTTTGAGGCAATAAAAGAGGCTATATCTCAAGCTCCAACTCTCGTCAATCCAGACTTCTCCAAGGATTTCATGTTATATGCCTTCGGTGGTGGAGACACAATTTCGTAATCTTGGTTCAACAAAACAAAGAAGGATTAGAACAACCAGCTTGCTTTCTTCACCAAGGCTCTGGAGGAATACGAAACAAGGTACTCTTTCATTGAAAAGCATGTCCTTACAGTGATCAGGAGCTTAAAGAAATTCAAGCACCTAGTCTCAAACAACAAGATCCAATTGTTGGTCTCTCATGCGGAGTCAAGGACTTCCTTCTAAACAAGGATCTGAATGAGAAACGTGCAGGATGGATAACTCATGTCATGGAATATGACATCGAGATCAAGGTCACTAAACTAGTACGTGGAAAAGGACTATGTGAACAACTAGCTTTGAGTCAACAAGTTGAAGCAGGTGATGAAAAAGAGACTTGTCTTGGTACTACAGGATGGTCAAGAACAGAAAATGATGATGTGCCTACTCCTTGTTGGACTCAGAATATGATACACTTCCTACAGATAGGCCTATGCCCTCCAGAAATGAGCAAAGCAAAGAGGAGATACTTTAGATTACAAGCCATTCCATATGTGCTTGTTGATGGTGTTTTGTTTAAAAAGGACATCAATGGAGTTCTATTGAGGTGCATTGGGACAGGTCAAATTGAGAGGGTGTTACGAGATTTTCATGATGGAGATTCCGAGGACATTTCACCCCACGAGTAACAGCTCTCAAGATAATGAAGGTAGGGTATTATTGGCCCACAGTCTTGTTCAAAGGATTGCTATACATGGATAAGAAAGTGCAAGAAATGTGCACTCTTCACAGAAAAGAAAGACTAGCAAAGCTGCTTCCATCGCACCCAATTTTGGTTGACCAACCATTTATGCAATGGGGATTGACTTCATCGGGGTCATCAACCAAACTCAAGCCAAGGCCACAAGTGGATTCTCACGGCAAATGACTATTTCACCAAGTGGACCGCAGCAAGAGCGCTCAAAGAAGCAAATGAGTCTAACATACTAGACTTTTATGAAGGAATAGTGACCAGTTCGGTGTGCCGCCACTATCATATCAGATAATGCATTGGCATTCATAGGTTCCAAGATTACATAATGGGCTGTCAAGAATGGAATCTATTTGAGCACCTCTTCAAATTATTACCCGCAGGGTAATGGACAAGCAGAGTCCACAAACAAGAATTTGCTAAGAATCATCAGAAGGACTCTGGATGAAAACCAAAGGACATGGCATACCAAGCTAAAATCAGCATTATGGGCTGACAGGATAACGCCAAAGAGATCTACAGGTAATTCTCCCTACAAGTTGGTCTATGGGAAAGAGGCAGTATTGCCTATATCATTAGAATTGCCAACATTGAGCTCATGAAGCAGTTGGAGTTGTCTGAGTTCGAACCAATGGAGGCTAGGTATGCAGAGTTGATGGAATTGGAAGAAATAAGAGAACATGCAGTTTAGATGATTGAGAAGGATCAGGCCTTAGTAAAAAGATGGTTTGATAAGAAGGCAAGAGCAAGGACCTTCCAGGAAGGGGACCTAGTTCTAAAATGGGATGCAGATCGGGCAAAACCAGAAAGCATTCCAAGTTTGATGCCATTTGGAGTGGCCCCTATGGTCACGGATGTAAAAGTAGTAATGCCTTCCAATTGTCTACATTGGATGGAGAAGAACTCCCGATTCCGGTTAACGGAATCTATCTTAAACATTGCTACTAAAAGGAAAAGGTTTACCCTTGTAAATATTAGCCTAGATTTCAAATTCCTCTAAGTGCGTATGCACATCGTCTTGTTGTAGTTAGGTTTCAATTTCCCTAAGTGCTTTGGCACAGGTTTTGTTGCTCTCAGGTTGAATTTCTATAGTTCAAAGTTGCTCTCGAAGAAGGAGTTGCGAGTATCGTGCTCGGATCGAGATCAAGTTGGTTTCAGGTTATTACTTATGACTCCATGCCCAATGGATTGCTAAAAGGCCACTGATCTTCTACCTAGCAGGCAGGTGATCCCGTTGAGTCACCAAATTGTTGTAAATATCTTCCCCCAGGTAGATATAGACAAACAAAAGAATATGGAAATCAAAGAAACTCAAAGAGCCCGATATTTATTGCGTCACCAACAACCCATGGCGTAGGTAAGAGGCGCACGTGCAAAGGTGTCGACATGAAAATGGATGGCCCTGGCACAGTAAGAGGCACACGGCGAAGGTGTCGACATGAAAATGGATGTGCCCTTGCACAGGTAAGAGGTACATGACAGAAGGTGTCGACACAAAAATGGATGCACCCTTGGCATAGGTAAGAGGTGCATGACATAAGGTGTCGACACGAAAATGGATGCGCCCTGGCGCAGTAAAGGCACATGACAGAAGGTGTCGACATGAAAATGGATGCGCCATGCACAGTAAGGATGGATCGCACACGCAAAAAGGTGTCGACGCACGGCAGTAAGAGGCGCACGACAGAAGGTGTCGACATGAAAATGGATGCACCCTTGGCATAGGTAAGAGGCACATGACAGAAGGTGTCGACATGAAAATGGATGTGCCCTTGGTGCAGGTAAGAGGCGCACGACAGAAGGTGTCGACACGAAAATGGATGCGCCCATGGCGCAGGTAAAGGAGAAAGAGTGTCGACATGGCGAAGGAAATTCGCGCCTTAGCGCACATAAAGGGCACATGACACAAAATGTCGACATGACAAAAAATTCATGTGCCTTGGCACACGTAAGGGTATGTCGACATGAATATGGATGCACCTATGGCGCACCTTCAGGAGGCGCAACATTCTGAGCGCTGACAGGAAGCAGACCCTGACCCAGATATTCAGACGGCCATAACTTTTCACAGGGAGCTCGATTCACTGCAAGGTTGGACTTTTTGGAAAGCTTACGAGGTCCTCTATCCAACTACGACTAGATATCTTTAATTGGGTGGGAAAAAGTTCTTAAAAATGCAAAATACAGTTCACCACTTTTTAAGTTTGCTAGGGTTCTCACCTACCACCATAATGAGATAAATTAAATGCAACCTAGAGGTGGTTGGGGTAGATTTGGATTTCCTCTCTCTTCCCTCTCTCATTCTTCCTATAAATTGTAAGGAGGGGCTTCTTTCTAAAGGTTGACATTCTTGTTTTGCCCTCCCTTCTTCTCTTTTGGCAGTGAATTTGTGGAGTTCAAACCTCCCATCTAAAACTATAATGCAACTTTGCCTCTTGGCATTTCAGAGTGTATCAGTATCAATCTTTGGAGCAAATAATGCATGTCTCGTGGATGATTCTCAACCCTCTCTGTGTTCATTTGCATCCTCTTGATCTTTCACCGCAAATTTGGTTATCTCAGTGCATGATCTTGCATTACATTTTAATGGTTTGTGTTTATTGGCAAGACAGTGTTCTTCATTCCTCGCATCACCTTTGTAGTTTAGGTTTTATTTTATGCATCTTCTTACCCCCGTCTCCTTGGAAAGTTAGTTTAGGTTTTGAGTAAACCCTCTCGCATTTTTACGTGTGCATCTCGAATAGAGGAATAGGAACCGCCTTCATCCGAGAGCTTTTCCGATTTTGCAAGGTCCCAACTTGGGAAAAGCTCCATGCCCTTAAGGTTTCAATGGCCTCGATTTCTTCTCAACCTCAGCAAGGATCAAGTCCCTTTCTACCCTATTTCCCTTATTCTTCTCTTGAAACTCCTTCAGCTCTGCTTCGTGAGTGGTGACCAAGATTCTCACCACTCTATCCCTGTCTGCACAATTATCATACGTGGCCTCAGCAGATTGGGTAGCAATCTTGACATCCGCAAGTACCTTGCTATACTCAGTAATGATTGCTACCACTTTCAATTTGTCCTCCCTCACCAAGTGTGCTACCACTTCTTCCGCAGACTCCAGGGCCAACGGTTGTCTCTCCATGGTGAGGATGCGCACTAGATCTTCTAAGCATTCAAGAGTGGATCCGTACTTCTGCATGGGCAGCATTAGGTCTGGATGCTTCAACATAATGGCACTTGTGATAGAATCCACCTTTTTGTATACTTCACACACCTTCACCTTCTCATCCCTTAGTTCACGCTTCAGTTGTGTGTTGATCAACTCTTCTTGTTTCAAGCCCTTAGTCTTCTCAGCCAACTCCTCTTCCTTCTTTTCTAGCTTTCCCTCTAGAAATCTTACCTGTCATTTCTTCCAAAGAGCCTAGTCTCAGTCTCAACTGTGACCTTGTTGAGTGCATTACATAACTGCTCATCTCGAGAGGGGCATTTACCAAGGGGTTTGCTCCCTTAGACTCCAGTACTGACATGATTGCCCCTTGGTATACTTTGAACTCTGGCTCATCAATATGGGACTCAAATGACCAAGAGAGCATCTTCCTTGTCCTAGGGTGCGTGTCCTCCTCATCAAATGATGCCATAGCTATAATTTCTTCCATGGGTATAGTTCTCTGGAAGTGCATGTGTAGCACCTTCCTTTGGCCTCAACATAGCTCATGACTTGTCCTCGTTCTGTATCAAGGCTCTTCCTTCTCAAGCACGCGGCTTTGGGGAAACTTGCCATTAGGATGGGAACTCCTCCCACACTAACTTGTTCTTTCTCAATGCTTTCCTCCTTACCCTCTTCCATCACTATGTTAGCACTGCACTCCAATTCTTGTTCTACCAAGGCCTCAATTATTTTCATTGCTTCTCTTTCTATCGCCTCATTTACTTGCTTCGTGTAAGGCTTGGAGTTTTTTTCTCCTGCACACCAACCTCCTCACTTCTTCCCATGTCCTGGGTGCCTTCCTCCTCCTAGCTACCCTTGCGCCACACGAAAAGGAACTCATGTTCTTCTTCTCTTCCCTCTTCTTCTGAATTGTGCATGCACATTGAAGACAAGTGGCTCTTGATCTCCTTTAGGATCATCTTCTTCATTGTCATCATCCTTTTCACCTATGTATTTCTCCAAGATCTTTGTTTCTTCCGAGTCGGCCTCCTCTTCTATCCTCTACTTCTTTCTGAGAGGTGACTCTTCCACAGGGGATCCAACCTTCTCTGCTTCCTCTAGCAACTTCTCCTTGGTGAGGGGTTGCTCTTACGTCTTTATTACGAGACTTCTTCCCGTACTAATTTTTTTAAAAATGGACAATAGCATATAGGTGTTAGGTTTGGGGCTTGCCACCAATGAGAAGTGCTTACTGGCTAGGTAGCCTACACATTTGATGATTTTTCTTCTTCTCTGTCCCTTTTCTTGAGCGTGGGATTTCTTCTACCCATGGGTTCTTCAGGTATGGAGACATCATTTTCTAGGTATGCACATTTCTAAAATTTGGCCTAATGAAGAGATATAAATGCACCGTAGACTTTCCTGCAATTGTTAGAGTCAGGGGTTTCACTATTCTGACTTCATGCACTACGTAATTTTCTACATACACGTGCTTCTTAGGGTAGACCAGCATCTTGCACATCTCCTTGTGGTCCTGATCAACTTCACTAAGGTCAAACCTTAGTCTCTTTACTTCTTTGAACTTGTTAACTCCCACTTGGAAGTACTGGGTGATGAAGGAGAATGGGAGTTTACACCATGGGCTCATGGTTTCATCCACCATCATGAATCTGCCTATGCAAAAGTGTTGGTACATAGAAAACTCAGCTTCTCCTTTGTAAGTGTCGGTAGTTGCTCTGGGATTCTCCACTCTACCCCGAACGCATCCCTTAAGTGCTTATACCACTTGTCCAGTGCACCTTGTGGGAGGTTGTCATTGTTTCACATGTATACTTTGCAAATCTTTTCACGGGTGAGGGATCTTCAGCTAGATACTCCCAAACAAACTTGTTTGCCGCGTCAAGCACTCCTATCTCTGAAAATACAATTGTCAAGAGGATATTTCCAAAGAGTATCTTGTCTCCTTCCTGTGCACTGCTTGATTATCTCATCTGCAATGAAGGCTGATAAATTGTAGATTGTGCCCTCTGATATTTTTCTACATACATTCAACCAGGCCTTATTTACCTACATCCACCTTTCTTGATCATTTAAATTTGTGACCAAGTACGTGGCCATTCTCATGATAGGATCTAGGATTTTCGCAATATCATCAAAATACCTTGACCCCTTCTTGTAATCATATGTAGCGATGGTTACTTTGATGGCATCCTTGTCACTCAGGTCATCATCTATGTTGTCTCCCTTGCAGATGAGGCCTGTAAACTTTGAAATCAGCTGAGGGGTTATGCGCATCTTGTGCCCCATGAAGTAAAAGTGGTCCTCATGCATGCATGACATCAGCCACTGATAGAGGCACTCAGGCTTTCCAAAGTAGGGCAACTCATAGAGTTGTAATAACCCTACCTTCTCCAACTTCACTTTTACCTCATCGTTATAGATGGGAAAACCCTCTGGTGTCCTTTTGTTTATCGTGCACTAACTCTAGTGCCATTTCCTTCTCTGTTGTGTTTGTGTAATGGTTATAATCACTCACCACCATCTTTCTCAAATGGTATTCCCACTCCTTCCCAAGAAAAACTCCATCCGGGTACTACATTTCTACATACCACTCCTCATTCATGCTTGTGGTGGTTGTTGTTGGCTCTCTACCCTTGCCCTTTCCCTTTCCCTTTGGCTTCTTGGGTGACACGGTTGGTTTCTTGGGTGCCATTGTCTAGGTCCTCTTATCACTTTAATCTCTTCTTATTACTCGCTCTTCCACTCCTTCCAACCTTAGATCTCAAACTTGTGAAGAAAACCTCTTAAACCTATGCCCTAGTTTTTTAAACCCTAACTGGGATAATTCTTTCACAAGACGGTGCCTTCTCACAACTTCTCTTACACCTATGAAATCCCTTCCTTCTGGTTTGCAAATCCAAACTAGTTACTCACGCTCAAACTCTTCAAATTTTTCTTCACACGATCAGTTCTGGAAGCCCTAGTTTGTAATGATGCAAAAGCACTTCTTTCTTTGTATATGCAAAGTAAATAATGAAATGCCTCGACCTTCTATTTATAGTTTTTCCTACTTTGTAACATTAAATGATACCTTACCTACCACCATACTTTAACACTTAATGCGTAATTTTTTCAAACAAACCCGACTTTAGCACTTTAACTCACGTACCCAACCTTATGCAGACAATTCTCCAACCTTTTGGCACATAACCAATCCATCTTGACAAGAGACTCTTATGCACGCGTAACCAACAGTGCCGAAGGCACTTCTTCTGTCATGATTTTTTCTCTTGCCTACCTCGTGTTGCTTTTACGCTTCTTCCTCTCTTGTATGTGGATCCCCAATGTAGCCTTATCCTAACACCAACCATCCTTTTTCACCTTTCCTTGCATGTACTTTCTTCACAAGGCCATTCAACTAGGATTTCTAATGTAATCCTTCTTGGCACTTCACACTTCAATTTCTTCCACCTTACTCCACCCCACACTAAAATGATGCACGGTCCTCTACGTAGTTACAGTCTTCAAAAATAATGAGATTACCGGTGCCCAAGGCGCAACACAAAACAACAACAAGAAAGGGAAACACAAGAAAGGAAAATGCATTAAAGAAAATCCTAAACTAACTGGCAATACTACCTTATTTACAAACACCAAGAAGACTTATTTATAGTAGGGCTTTAACCTACTCCCATTGAAGTGTCTTGGAAATCTCATCCCATCCAGTGCTTATAACTAGCATGCGCTTGAATACAGATGGTGTAGGGACCCAACCAATGCACTTTTAACTTCCCAAGATGGCACGAAACTTAGAATCATATAGTAAGACCATCTGCCCAACCTCAAACTTCTTGTTCTTAATGTGGTGATCATGCCATGCTTTTTGCTTTGCCTTTTTGCTATTTGGCTCCACCTGGTGAGTGATCGTCTTTCATCCAGCTTCATTAATTTATCAATTCTTTCTTCCAGCACTTACTCATTAGCCAACCCTCCTCACGCACGCTATTCGCAGAGAAGGTAACATGAACTCAACCGGTAGGATAGCCTCCATGCCAAACACCAATTGAAACAGTGTGGCTTTGTTCATCATTTTATAAGTTGTCCTATAAGCCCATAATACAGATTGATACCTTTTTATCCCAATCTTGTCTTCCAACATCACAAATCTTTGTTATGGTATGACTCAATATTTTGTTAAATGCTTCGTGGTTCCATTTGCTTGAGGGTGATAGGGAGTAGTTTTGTGATGGGCCACCATGAACTCTGCTAACAAGATCCTCACGGTCTCATTCAAGAAATGTGTACCCCTATCACTTGGTTAAACTTAAAGGGCATCCATACCTCGTGATAATGTTCTCCCACAAAAATCTTGTTGATGTAGCTATTGTACAGTCTTTAGTTGGGGTTGCCTCTACCCACCTTGTCAAATAGTCTGTGTAAGTGATTACATAGCGTGATCTAGTCCTATGTGTTGCTAGTGTAATAGGGCCTACAAATTCTATTGCCCATTTCTCAAAAGGTTCAGCGCTAGGGATAGGGCACAAAGGCATTTCATCTCTCTGTCCTGGCTTGCCAACATGCTGACAATGGTCACACGCTTTACAATACTCCTTGCAATCCTTATATAAATTTTCCCACCACAATCCTACCATTAATATTTTACGTGCGGTGGCGTTGCTTGCATAATGTCCACCTGCACTTCCTCTATGTGCTTCCTCTATGATGGTGAGGTGCTCATGCTCTAGTACACACCTGCGCAAAACTTCATCATGCCCTAGTTTGTATAAGTCCCCACTGATCAACATGTAGGGCGCGACGCGTATGGCTAGTTGATTTTTCTCTAATGTTTTCATCCCTTTCAACGCTATACTCATTTTAAGGAACACAACAATATCCTCCAAGTCCGAGGGTGCATGCCACAATCTAAATAGTTGTGCGTCTAGCATAGTCTCTTTAATACTCTATGTGTCCTCCCTAAATCAATCCTAGACAAATGGTTAGGTCTGAAATTACTCTTGCTTGCCTAGTTTGACAACTACGGTGAACTCGAACTCTTGGAATAACAGCACCCACCGACATATGCACCCTTGTAGGATGGGCTTGTTCACCAAATATTTTAATGCCATGTGGTCAGTGTAGAAGATAAAGGGGGTTGTTAGCAGATACTGCATGAAATTATGAAGCGCGTAGATCATAGACAATGCCTCGCGCTCAATCGTAGTATAATTCTACTCTGCTAGTGTCAACTTCCTACTTGTAAAGCATAGGGGGTGATCAACAATTCCCTCACCAGGTTGTGCAAGCACTGCCCCAATGGTCATTCCGAGGCATCCACATGAACATGGAAGGGCTTATCCCAAGAGGGGAAACATAATATAGGTGCGGTGACAAGCTTATCCTTCAATGTGTCGAATGCCTTCTGTTGCACCTCTCCCCAATGGAAGGAACTTTTATGTCTGAGCAACTCTTCTAAAGGTGCGGTGATCTTGGCATACCCCTTAATGAACTTCTGATAGTATCCTATGTGTCCAAGAAACCCGCGTCTTGCATTTTGACTAGTTTGCTCCCCTAATCCCACAATCACTGTAATTTTGCAGGATCCACCAATAGGCCTTCTTTGCATATGATGTGTCCCAACAGGGTCCCAAACGGGTAGCAAATACACACTTCTTGATGTTGAGGGATATCCTCAACTGTTGACACCTTTCAAACATCAATCTCATATTGTCACAATGGTCCTTGACTAGTCCATACATGGTCCAATCATCAAGGTACACTTGGAGAAACTTGTGGATGAAGTCCTGAAGGCCTATACTACAATGCGTGAGAACACAATAGGCATGTTCTTCAACCCAAAAGGCATGACCGTATAGTCAAAACTTCCCCACTCGGTGGCAAAGGTTGTCTTTCTTTGGTCTTCCTTTGCAATCCTCACCTGGTGATAGCTTGAGAACCCATCCATGAAAGAGTAGACTTCGCGCCCTACCACTCCTTCCAATATTTGTTTAGTGAACGGGGTTAGGAAGGGATCAATGATACACACTGCATTCAAATCCATATAATCAACACATATCCTTATCCTTCTGTCCTTCTTGATGTTAATTACCATTAGACTTATCCATTCTGACTCTTCAACAACTTCAATAATTCCTGATGCTATCATCTTGTCTATTTCCTCCTTGAGCTTCATGCGCATGTTATGATTCATTTGATATGGTCTCTTCCAGATTTGGGTGTGCACCTTCCTTTAACTTAATTCTCATTTCCCCCAAGGAATGGTGAACACCTTTGAGTTCATGATACTCATGTGGGAATAAATCCTCAAATTCATGTAAAAGATCAATGATCTTAGAGACTTCCTTCTCCAACCAATAGTCTCGATGATAACCTCTTTGGGATCTTCTTCTAATCGATGTTAACCTTCTTTTTCTTTAAAGGCTCATGATAGGTGTGCGTTCTTTCATCAACACTATCCATCACTTCGCACAAGCCTAGAGAATGGTTAACCTCCAAATTTTCCATCTCTTCACCATCTATGACATAGACCATCTTGCCTTTTTCTTTCTCCAAACACGCGCGCTCAAGTTGTATCTCTTATGTTTCTTCTTCCTCAAAGCATGCCTCTAGGCCAGGTTCACCTAGCAACTCCAGTAGCCTATCTTCTGCCATGGCACTATCCCCATGGTAAGGCACTTGATAACTTGCAATGCCTTTATCCACCAAGGGTTTGTACTCGATACTCGAATGTTTAAATGAGATCAACTGCTAACTCTTGCCAATTCCCTATCTGGGCATGTCTCGTAATGAGTGTACCATTTGTGCACACAACCTTGAAGTGTGGAATACAACTTTTGAACCCATAATGAAGGTGGCAAAGCTTCTATGCTTCCCATCCAGGTTGTCTCATATGCTTGGATATGGAAGGAAGTGGTCTCTTTACCATGGTAATATTTTATAGCCATGGGTTTTTTGCTCCTGCAAAACCTTATAGAGAAGGCAATTCTTACGTCACACCATTCCAAGAGGTTATCCCGATGTGTTTCCCACTAGTGCACAGTAGTTTTAAGTAGGATGTAACTTAACATCCCTCTTCATTCATTTTCCTCCTTCCACTGAGCTTCCATCTTCACAAAAATACCTCAGGGAAGGCTCCTTCTAAGTACTTAGGTAGCTCCTTTCCTCCTAGGCATCGGATTGTATGTGCCTTTATCACCTTTGTCACCAATCCTCTCAAATGTCGTCTGATTAACTCATAGGTTCCATGCACCCAATTATCACACACTATACTAGTGGTGTCACTTAGGGACTGAGCATCCTCAAACTGGATAACTCCTTTTGTGGGATGAATTATCTTTGGATCTCTGATTAAGTGCACATATATTCTATCCAAGACCTCTTCTCCCAAAGGTTTAGTATAGGGTGTTGATTTCCCATCAGCCTAGGGGTATGATTACCCATTCCTCCTCATTCTCAAAGCTTATGTACCCCTTGTTGAACCGTAGATCCACATTATTTTTATAGCACCATGGGCACCCAAGTAGTGTTGGGAAATTGTCTGCCTCGACGAGCGCCAAGACTTCAAGTCCCCAAAACTTAGCTCCTGAATGGTGATAGTTGCATCCTTTAAGAAACCGATGGGAATTGCCTTCGTTTTGTTTTCTATATACATCACATTCGAATATGGCTGTAATGCAGGCCTTCCCATCTGATGCCAAGCATCCAAGGTGAGAACATTGACCTTTGTGCTTGTGTCAATGAGGATATTACTAAGGAGCCATCCATCCACAACGCATTTAATGTGATCTCCCTATCATAGTCAAGGCTGTGAGGGGAAGGTTTACATGCAAGACCTACCTCTCGCGCTCTTCTTTGGTGTGTGGTACCTTTTCTCTCAACCATGCTCCTAGAAAGGGAATAATATTCTCTTGTCTTAGCATTTTACACACTTCCTTGACCTCATCTAGGTCATCTTTTGGTGCCTCGACCTTCCTTCTTTGCTCCTCCCTCCTGGAATGCTCCTTTAGACACTATATTTCTCCTTGTAAACTCTGAATGACATCCATGGTTTCTTGATATACCTCCTTTTGATGCGCATGGTCTGGTACTTCCCATGTACCACTTCTTCCCTTGAAACTAGGTTCTTCTACCTTGGTATTTCCTTTACGTGCACAACCTCTACTCTTGTTATTACCATAACAGGTTCTAAGCCTACATCACATGTTACCCATGGCATCCATTATGTGTCCATATTCTTAATGCTTACCATTATAGTGCCCTTGTCTTTTTGGTGTTGTTGATTCATGTGCTCAAATAACTCAGGGTACTCCTCATACTTGTGCTTCTTCTTGCACCATGAGTACTGCAACAAGTCTGGGCACTCTCATTTTTAATGTTCTGTAGACCCACAATTAAAACAGGTCCCACGTGGAAACTCACTTCTTCCTCCTCCGGTTACCACGACCATGGAATCCTTTACAAAATCCCCTTCCGTGCGCACTTCCATCTACGCACTCCTCATAATGATGATCGTCACCTTTAGAACTACTTGTAATGTTTGATGCAGCACACCCCATGATCAATGGCCTCATGGATCTGGTCAATAAGCCTACAATCCTTAGTATCATGGGTTGTATAGGTGTAGATCTTACAATAGTAAGACACATTCTTCCAAATTGCATGTTGTAACAAGGGGCATCTACTTGCATCATGAACCCAATGAAAAATTTAGAGTCTCATGTCACGGCGCGTATTGTCCTCAGCGGGAAACTATCCTTGACATTCCCCTCTAATTCACAATATGTACACCATAAACCACTGCAAGTCTAATGGGTTGAGTTCGCAGACAACTTCTCCAAATTTGCTTAGCCATAGTAGCAATTTGAGCTTCCAAAAACGGGCTAACACCAGTATTAACACTTCCAATGACTTTCGGCACATGAGAGCTTCTAACACTTTGCACATATCTCAGAAAGTTTTATGAGATAAAGCTCTTATGAATGGAGTTATCAACCCCCCAACAAACCATAGAGCATGGTATGAACAAAGTGAATGCCATATGACAAATTTGACAGAGGGTCTTGAACCGTGCATCATACTCCCGCACACTCTCCATCATTCCCTATTAAATCTCCTTCGTGGACATGGATGCTCTTCTGCTTCAAACTTAGGGATGTGGAATTCTACCAAGAAGGCATTCTTTAAGGCAATATAATCCACCACCATTTAATGAGGGTCATATTTCCTATACCAGCTATGTGCACGCCCTTGCAACATCGTTACAAACTAACTAGCCTTCCGCTCCGGGGTTGTGATCCCCTCCGCGCATGTCATAAAGAACTCACACTTATGAACATGTTTTGCAGCATCTTCAATACCCCTGTAATCTAGAAAATGTAAAGACATCTCAAAGAAGACTTGAGGAGGTGGTTGGGGCCCTTGTCCTCCTGAGCTAGAGCCTTGGTTTCCTCCGGTGTTTCCCCCACCACCGGATCCACTAGATCCACCAAGTCTTGTGCCTCCTGACCCACCAAACCCACTAGATCCACCAAGTCATGTTCCTCTTGACCCACCAGATCCACCAGATCCACCAGGTCTTGTTCCTCCTGACCCACCAGATCCACCAAGTCCTATAGTGGTCATGTCAAGGGTCCCTAAAGTTCCACTAAACTACGTGCCAATGGTCTGTGATAATGCCCCACTACCACTAGTGTACCCCGCACCACTCCCAGATGCAAGACCGAAGGCTTGTGTACTTGCTCCTTGTCTAAAAATTCCTCCAAATACTAGAATATGCGTAGCCATAAAAGTGGGAAATGAAAAATTATATCTCTACGAATAGATATGTCACTTCCACTGATACCAACTAGGTCAACGATACTCCTTCCTTGATCTGGAAAACCAAGCACCAGGGTTTGGTCACTAGGTGGGTTCGATGTGTGTACCAATGAATCTTCTCTCTCCATGCGACAAACTCTCATCAGAAGCCGAAGGGGTCTCTCTTACGCACTTGCCAAGATGGGGTAGCATAGACTACTCATGTTCCACATCCTTTACGTGAACCTCAACTCCTTCCCGCAACGTCTACCTCTATAGATCCATCATACTTGTAACTTCACATTGTCTGTCGCAATCTCCCTTTCACGTGCTTAACTATACTTGAGTTGTATTTCCTCCCTTTCTTTCTCTATTGTAATATCTACCATCTTCCTCCACTCTAGCTTCCTCACCCAATTAGGTGCTCAGAACGGTTTAGCCGGCCATCAGAAATGCCTCTAAACTCAAGGTAACAATCAAGATATTCATTGCTAGAGGAATAACATGTAGAAATGATCCTCCAGGGCTCCCACAAAAACTCAAACTCGGTAACTTCACGGACAAGAATATGTAGAAATAGCATACTCCAGAGTGTAACTAGCCAACACACCTTTCCACCAATGATCCATAGCATGAGTCCACATCATATCTCGCATCCTCCTGACTGCCTGGTACTCTTCTTTGGGTCCAAATGTATGATCTATAATACTAGCTTGATCTAGACGCATATGCCAAGAGCCATTTATACAACTCTACTAGGAAGCAACAGAAAAAGTTTCATACAAATCATGGTAGAGGTTCTCTTCTACCCATCTATGTGCATCAAACTCGAGATCCAGTCTTGAATCTCGATAAAATTCATCCTCTATTCTCTTGAACCATGATTCAACAATTTACAAAGTTAAACGCTCTGTCATCACTTATTACACAGATCATGATGTATGTCATTTCCCACTACAACTTCAAAAAGAGGTCCCGGCAATGGAACCAAGATGTAGTCATTTTTACACCCACCAAAGAACAAGGGAATCCCATGCGCACCGGCCTATCACCCAGTGGGTGTTGGGCACTCACTCGAGGCACGCGTGGGTGTCGAGTCTCTCTTTTATGTGAGTTAAGTGGGAAACCATCATCTATGTCAGGAACTTAATGAATAAAGGTGGAAATGAGACATATAATCATCATAGGGCTCAAAACAGCCTCTAGACAAATGTATTCATTCCAAATAGAGGGTACTTACAGATAACAGATAGAACTACAGTAGAAACAAAAATAAATAAGAATTTACATCTATTCCATAACACCCATGAACATAAATGAAAAGATATAGATATGAACTCGAATCAATTACATTTATACTCATTCATGTGTGTAACCTCATTACATTCAATGGATCCATTAGATCGCCACATGACTTGATCGGGATCAAGTCATACATCACAGCAGGGATCATGTCCTTCATCCATACAAAGAAAAATTTATAACCCAACCCCTTAATACATTACTCCCTTATATAGCCTCTACCCAATCCCACAGAGTTCTCGCAGTATTTCTGTAAAGCTCCACTCTCTATATTCTCCTCTCGTCTATCCAATCTATATCTTTTTCTCCTACGAGCACTTACATATATAGGCATCCAAAAGTGCCAACTCATCCTTTTATGGCATCAGATCTGGTGCCAAGTGTCTAAATGTGGTCCTTCATGGGAGCATGCTCCTCCAAGACTGAGCTCTCCACTTTTTTCCATGATGTCTTCTAGAACCTTCTATCGCATGGCATATTCCTTCCTAGGCCAACTTTGTCATCAAACCGACACCTTATCCACTCTGCATGTGCGGTTGGGTCACACTTTTCTCATGTCCTTTCAAAAATGCCCAATATGGCTAAGTCCTGAAACCTTAGCTCTGTCTGCATGCGTGCCACGGGTTTTCTTAAATCCTTCCTTAAACCCTATCCTATGTGCCTTCTCCTTGCGCGCCCTTCTCCAACTAGGTCTTACGCACCTACGCACCTTTTTGAACTTAGCCAATATTTTGTGGTCCCAACATAAACCCTACCTTTATCAAATTTATTTTGGATTTCACATCCATTAGGGAAACGTTTCCATTTTCACTATTAAGTCATACATCTATAGGTTAAGAACCCATTGGCTCCCCTATCACTTGAATTCTTGGCCATGTAAGCCCACCTTTGTGGAAACATCATCAATTTTTCATCTCCCGATACACCATGGATACTATACACCTTTCGGAATCTTTTCCCATGATCACTTCCTTAGAAGTCATATGTCTATAGGTCAAGAACCTATGGTTCCCCTATCAAATTTGTTTTCATTCCTAGTCTTGGGGTATCTCAAATTAAAACACAACATTACATAAGCTTATCTCATCTAATAACATATTCAAACCTATGATCATTGCACTTCATTGCAATAACCCTCGTTTGAGGGGGCAACTTATCCAACACAAATCAAATCATTCCACTTTTTTTTTTTTTTTTTTTAAGGCTTGTCCATCACAAACCACTTAACAAAGGGGGAAAATGTAGACACTCGTTTCTTGACTACACCCCTCACATCCTCATTCAAAAATCCTAAAACCTATCTCACTATCCTAAACTATGACTTCACCCCCATAAAATCACATTCTACCTCCCGTAAAACTTATTTACTCACCCTAAACCTCCCTAACCACCTATAACCCATCCTATCCCATTTTAATCCTAACCATCTAACCTCATAACTTATCTAACATCCTCACAATCATTTTAACTCATCCTGTGCCCGAATATACTCATTTGGAAGTTGTTGAAACCACTTCCAAGTGGGTTTCTCCACTTTTCTGAATCATCAGTGATTCTAGAAGATCACGAGATGATTATATAAACAACATTAAACTCCTTAAAATAGATCCCCAGATGTTTGTAGTAAAGCTCTGACTCACTAGAGACCTAGATGACATCATCATGATCCTCTTGGTACCTTAAACATCTATGTTGCATCTATGGAAGCTCCACAAACACCATAAGGCTCCCTCAACATCATTTCTTAACCTTTCCTAGCTAATGTAAGAAAATGTCATTTATTTTCACATTCAAATTATCATTAAAGCATATAATAGGTCATATCAGTATTCATATCTTTCATTTTATATCCAATTTGCATTTTATCAAGGAATCAATTTTTACGCAAAGAATTGCCAGATTTTATAATAATCACCAATGATCATTGCCATTTTAACATTTTGATCATATTTCTCGCATCTCTTGTCAAATACCAATTTGTTGTTTGTCTAATATGCATGTTCCCAAGTTGTTTCTTTATGTAGATGATTGTACTAGGTCAGGCATGTCCAATCACAAGCATATATGACCTTCCCATCATCCAACAACCCTTCATTTGGGAATAATTTGACATCACACACAAACTTAGCCTTTGTGCCATCACCTTGACACCAGATATTAAAGACATTGAAGATCAACTCAAAGTCATACAAGAAGATCATGACATTGTTGAACAATTATGGTTCGATTACTACGAGGAGTTTAAGATTTTTGTAGTCCTTTCTTGAGTCACCTATCACTTGGAGGGGATCTCTCTATCCCTCTGGAATTATAATCATTCCTTCATTGTCAATTTACTTTCATATCATTATCACTTAATTGTAAAATGAGTTAAAACCCTTAAAGGAATCTCATTGGTTCTTGGGATAGGCCTTTCTTGAGAAACTCACTATCTATTTTTCTAATAACTACCTTGTTTAGTTGTCTTTACATGCCGGTTCTCTCATTCCTTGGAAGGAAGGAGCCATGCATCTATTGTACATCCATTCATCCCGACATAGCATTTTCAATGCATGTATCGTTAAACCCTATCGTCTTCTAAGTTTTTGGTGTTTTATCATAGAATTGGCAAACCAAAAATCACCTTAAACACCTCCATTGATATTTGGGAAGAGTTGTTGTTGGTCCTTGGAAATGTGACTAAGTATTGAAGAATGAGTGTGTGCAATATCTACGAGAGGAAATGTGCATAGGAGATAATATGGTGAGTGTGTGCATGGATGTCGGTATTTGCACGTGAGAGATAGAAAAGGGCATTCAAGGATTACTTCTGGAAGGCCGAGGTTAGATCATTTTGGGCAAGATGTTAAATATAGAGGTGGAGTGGGCGACATGCAAGGGAAGATTCCATGCAGAAAGAGTTTATTTTTGGAGCAAGGAACTAGTAGTTCGAACTAGAACATGTAGAGGTGGAGGCTACACAAGGCTATTTTAGGATGAGTGGAAGGTCAAGTGACATATAGAGTTTTGGGCTAAAAAGAGGATTGGAACTAAAGTTATCTATAAGACTTCTATTGTTAGAAGAGCTTGCATGCTCCCTTGTTATCTTTGTAAGTGGCACGTGGCTATTCTTAGCATGTAATCTAATTTGAGGATGTTTAGGTGGTGAAGGGAAAGTCCCCACCCCTATATATGTATATATTTTCATGGTTTTAGTAGTTTTGCCTTGTAGTAGAGTTATGTTGTTGGTTTATGAGCGCGCATGACTTATGGTGATACTCTTATGTATGTATTTAGCTTATGTGTTTTATAATGATTAATACAATGGATCTTTGTGGATGGATATTGGTTATTGACTTATCTATAACTGGATCTTGCATAGTAAACCTGATCTTGATTCTTTTTTAGCTCATTCTTGCATATGGTTGTGATCTAGATCTAGTTGTGGTTTATCTTTGCATGGTTGTTATGGATCTAGATTATATGTCTTTTCATGCTAACTCCTTGAAAAACTACCATAAAAGAGGGACTTAGTACCCTTGCGCACTTTAGGTGAGTGCTTAGATCTATCTGAGTGATGTGCCAATGTATGCCTTGGGTTGTTCTTGGTAAAATAAAAGACTACATTTTGGTTCTGTTTTTGGGACCTCTTTTCAAGTTATTGCAAGGATGTTGCATGATGAAGACGTATCGATTGACTTTGGCTAGTATTGAGAGTTGGGTAGATAATTTAGAGGAAGATTTTTCTCAAAGATTTAACATTGGACCTGATTTTGATGCTCGCGCATGGGTTGAAGAAAATCTGTATCATGAACTCTATGAGATGTTATTTTGTTGTTTCCCTATAGAGTTGTACGAGTGGTTGGTAGCATATGCATCAAAGAGAAATTGGAGGTATAAAACAATTGTATGGACTCAGGAAGATTACCAGACTCTACATGATGTTGATTTGGCTTGGACACGCATTGTAGATCACTAGTGGAGTGGTGTTTTGCATAACTATATTGTTGAGTACATTGTTTCGACCTATTCCTATCTAGAGGTTACTAAGTTCCAGTTCTTACATGAACCCAGAGGATCCTACTTACAAGCTATCCCTTTAGTGATTAAGATCTTGATTGTAACTTTGGATTTTGAAGAACACCCTATGGCTAGCTAAATCCCACCACATGTAGGGGCGGGAGCAAGTGTGGTGAATTATGGTGTACTTAGCAGTAGAAAGACAAAGAGGAGAAAGTTGACTTAATTTTAATCAAGTGTGCAAGAGAGAATCGGTGAAGTAGTGTAATGTTGAGGAACGAATGGTGTTGTGGAGAGAGATGACTCATGAAATATTTGGAGCTCACATGGAAGACGTAGAGCCGAGCATCTAGTACTCCCCATTTGGGTAAGCATGATAGAGAACCCTCTTTAGTTTTATATGAGAGCACATATGATGAAGAATGACTAAGAGTCACGGTGTGCATCTGATCCCACCTAACAACCTAGCCCTTGTGTTTGGTGTTCCAGTTCCTAAAACAATTATTGAGAATCAAGCTAGTGTAGGTGCTTTAGTAATGATAGGTAGATTTTGTTTTCCACAATGTTATGTGGGAATGCATCCCCTAGATTTTGGTGACATCCCGATGTCCCGAACATTTCGGGGACTTAGGGACTTGGAGGGGACATCCCCAATTTTTCTAAAATCTTTCAAGAGTTTTCTCGATGTTTTTACTCTTAAAGGGTTGTTATTTTTACCAAGAACATTCAATTATAATTTGGAAAGTATCTATAATACATTGAATATAGTTTAAATCCATAAATTTCTTTGAAAAAGTTTTAAATATTGAAATATTAATTTTTATATATTATTTTAATAGTTGTCCCCTTCTTTGTCCCCAAAATTTAGGAATTTTTTTGCATCCTGAAACCCCGTCCCCCCATCCCCAAAACTTAGGTAACTATGATTTTCCATTAAACTCAAGAGTTAATCAGATAACACATTCATCTATAGTGGGGTATACATCATCTTTGTTATTTGGGGGTTCGGTTGGAGGTATATTTTCTGGCACATCATCTCGAACAGAGTTTTGGCACACAGAACCTTAGCTCCACATCTGGAAGTACTACCACTTCATAGACCACGGGGTTCAATATTGTACAACTTTTTGAAACACAAGGAAACACATCCTCTAGTCCAATTGCCCAATAAAAAGGGAGGATCATGAGGACCAGTGGTTCATGATCTAGTGGATCTGGAGGTGGAGGGAATACTGGAGGAAATATAGGTTCTGGATCTAGTGGGCACGGCCCACACTAACCCCAACAATTCTATTATGAGATGTCTCTTCACCTACCAAAGTACAGAGGTATTGAAGATGCAATTGAGCATGTGCATATGTGTGAGATACTATGGCGCACTAAGGGGATCACAGCTCCTGAGTGTAAGGCAAGTCAATTTGCTACTACTTTACAAGGGTGCATGCATAGTTGGTATAGGAAGTATGATCTAAACTAAACTTATGTAGAATATAATGTGTTGCGTGATGCTTTCTTAGCTGAGTTCCATATACCTAAATTTGAACAGAAGAGCATCAACGCACTGAAAGATATTAAGTAGGGCATGGCTAAGAGTGTAAGGGAGTATGATGCATGTTTTAAAACTTTTCTATCAAAGTTTTCGTATGATATTCACCCTAGCCAGCATACACAGTGGTTTATTGGTGGTTTGATCACACCTTTCAGAAGGGTGATTTCTCATAAGACATTTATAGATCCACACAAGGATTTGGAGGTAGTTCTATGCATTGAGGCGGTTGGGAGCATAGACACTGGAGTTAGCCCATTTTGGAGGCACATATTGCATTTATGGAAAAATAGTTGGAAAATTTGTCAGCTAATTCAACCCATGAGACGTGCAGTGGTATTTGGTGTACATATTATGAGGTGGAAGGACATACTAAGGATAATTACCCTCGTAAATCGGTGCGCACCATGTTGTTGGATTGTGAGATATATCATTTGGATCATGATTCAAGTAGGTGCCCCCTATTGCAGCGTGCGATCAGGAAGAACGTGTCTTGTTATTGTAAGATTTATAAGTCTACCACTCATGATACAAAGAATTACATATTGATTGATCATATTCATGATGCCATTGAAACTAGTGTACGTCAAACACGGATCGCAAATAATTCTAAGGAACAAAGTGAACATCATAATCATAATCACAATGAAGGGTGCTCTGATGGAGTTGGTAGAGGTAGAGGTTGCCATGGAGGGTTTAGAGGTTGAGTTCGCGGCGGTGGAAGAGGTGAATTCCCATAAGGGACATGTTTCACATTCATATCCCCTAATCATTATAGGCATGAATGCTCTCATAACATTATTTTCTCCTAGTGCGGAAAGAATCACAAGTTTGAGGAATGCCTAGATTTGTATGAGCATATGAGAAAGTATCACAAGTAGGGTAAGGGTGCGGGAATGGTTAGCGTACAACTCATTATGGAAGATCAATAGATGTTAAAGATAAAACCTGATCCTGAGATTATACCTGTGTTGGTGACTACACGCGTGAGTGAGACTCGAAGCGAAACTTGTTATTATGAAATATGGTTGAGGAAGTAGTTAGCAATGGGCATGGCGGAGAGATCGATGTTTTAAAATCCAACTATGGTTTTATAACCAGCTTATTCGAGAACATTTGTGTGTTGTTCTCCATAGCTACATGAAGTGGAGTGTTGTCATGGTTAAATAATCAGTAATATCTCTAGACTCTAGGTCAACTCGCTAATGTTTATAGTGTTGTGGATAGTCGGGGCGAAATAAAGGTGACTCCCGACGGTATCGATTTGGTGTCTTTGGCTGGTAACATAGATGATCGCTAAGGAGTAGGTAAAGGAGTTAGAGGGGCTTAAAAATACTATAAATGACCTAGGGAGCGGTGCCTTGTTTTATTTACTATTTTCTCGTTTATGGTTGGTGTTAGTTTCTACACTATTGTTAGTTCCTCTGTGTTTTTTTTTTGTTGTTTAGATACTCTTTTATGCTCTTGGGGGAGCCCATTTATTATGGACTATTAAATTATCATTTTTTGATGGTTTTTAATGTAATTATCTTCTCTCATGGATCTATGAATTTGTTTGGGGTAGGTTCCCCTCAACCCTTTTTACCTCTTATCAAAAAAAAGATGTGTTGATCCAAATCAAATTGAAAGGTTGTTTGAATAGTTTCATGATAGCCAAGGAGGAGGGCACTATTTAGCTAAAACTACAACCCTCAAAATCATGAAAGGGTGCTATTATTGGCCTACGCTTTTCAAAAATAGTCATGCATGGGTAAGAAAATGTTAGAAATGTGCTTTCTTTACAGGAAAAGAAAGACTTGTTGCCTTACCATTGCAGCCAATTTTAACTAATAAACCCTTTTCTCAATGGGGTTTAGATTTTATTGGTCTCATTAATCCACCTTCAAGCTTGGGCCACATATTGATACTCACTGCAACTAATTACTTCACATGGTGGATGAAGTTGTTGCTTTGAAGGAAGGTAATGAGACAAATATCTTGGATTTTTACAAAGGCATAATTACAAGGTTTGGTGTTCCTTTCACCATTATTTCAGATAATGCTAAAGCTTTTGTAGGTGTAAAAATTATTGCATGGGTTGTTCAAAATGGAATTTATTTGAGTACTTCATCCAATTATTACCCACAAGGTAATGGATTGGCTAAAAGTACAAACAAGAATTTACTCAAAATAATTCAAGAACCATAGATGAAAATCAACATACTTGGCATGATAAATTGAAGGCAACCTTATGGGCTGACGAAATTTTCATAAAAGGTCAATTTCAAACTCACCTTTCAAGCTAGTTTATGGTTTAGAAGAAAATTTACCCATTTCTCTTGAGCTTTCAACTTTAGAACTTATGCATCAAATGGAGTTATTAGAGAATGAGCCCATGGAAGTAAGATATTCACAACTTATGGAACTTGAAGAAATTAGAAATGAAGCTATGTTGTCCATGGAGAAGAATCAAGCTCAAATCAAAAGGACATTTGATAAGAAAGCCAAAGCACAAGTCTTCAATGAAGGTGACTTAGTTTTGAAATGGGATGAGGATCGATAAAAGTCGGGGCTCATACGAAGTTTGATTCACTATGGAGTGGACCATATATTATCATTGAATGCAAGTTACACAATGCATTTCAACTTGCAAGGAAAAATGGAAAAGAGATTATGATTCCATTCAATGGGATCCATTTGAAGCATTGTTTCGAATGAGATAAGTTGACATTGTATTATACTTTACATGTTTTCCTCTAAAAATACATCATTTCAGCATTTTCCTGCTTTTAATAATGGTTTCCATCTTTAATGGCATGCCTCATAGAGGTTTTTGTTTTCCCAGTGCGATCCTTCACATGTTTCCGTTGTTGTTTTGTTAGTTTTCGAGAGGAATTATAAGTTTTATTAGCAATATGCAACCTTTGGCATGCATATTCAGGATATGGTACATGTTTTTAGTTGGCATAATGGCTGAAATAGCCATTCTTGAGGGTTCTTACAGGTTAGTAGGCAACCCAATCAGCAAAGTCACCAAGATGTTGACAATTTTTAGTCAATCATCGGATAGGGGTATTAAAAAATCATTTTTGCTCGTTTAGATAGTTTTGGGAATGACATAGCCTCAAATTTGTAATTGAAGTGTTGTTACAAAATCCATGCCTCATAGATGCTACCATTCCAATTTTCACCTTCATCATAGATGTGCAACAGTCGTGGAAGACCATTACAAAGCCTGAGGAAGGAAGGAAGGGTACCATGTATCAAGATCACGTTACGGAACTATAATCAAGTGGCGGATCCGAAGGACAAGTTCAATTAATTCCGGTTATTTCCTTATGCTTAGGTGAAATTGCATTATGTTTTGATTTGTTTAGGTTCACTCCACATCATGATTACAAAAATAAATGTAAAATAAAATTAAACACTCATAATAGAAGGTAATTTGCTATGTTCATAAAGAAATAGTACGATATTCCACACAAGTCATGTAGGATATGGCTATGATCGAGAAAAATAAAATGTAAATAAATACAAAGTTGAAAGTGTGAGGGATGAGTAACTGTCATTTCCTGAGTGTGAGGGTTGCTCCAAGCTTTCCGGATTTCCCAAGTTGCAGCTCCAAGTACAGAAAGAGAAAAATAAAAGGGTTAGAGCTCGTGTTCATTGATATCTCATGCTACCAATTACATATGTATATGTATTATCAATCAGATAAGTGTGCATATCAAGAAAGAGAAAGAAAAATCAGTGAAGGACAAAAAAACATATTGCTACCCCATATTTTCTAACTATTTGTTTGAATGTGTAGGTACAAGAAGGTATCTTCTTATTTATAGCAACAACATCACAGTAGAAAAGGTACATAAGAGGTCCACCTTCTCATGTTAGTCAAGAGAAAGGGCACAACTTCCATGAGCCCACTAATGAGACTATGTAACATCTACAATGAATATAATGCATCCAATATGTATGTATTGTCCATTTTGCCCCTAGGTAAAAATGAACAACGAGGGTCTACAGACTAAAATTGTCAAAGTTGGTGTATAAACTTTTCTAGGGTTCTTCTATACTTTCATGATGCCTTAGAAGGGTCTTCAAACACATGGGAAGAAGGATTTTCCAACATAGCTCAATTAGGCCCAAATCAACACATAAGTGCATTAATGTAAATTAAAATAATTTTTAGTAAGCTTATGTTTGAATTAATCTCTTGAGCTTGATGTTGGAACATGGTGTTTGACAGGGGGGGGAGTTAGCTTGGGCCCTCATGAATAGCTCGGTAGATTCTTAGACATGTCAATGAAGTAACCATAATCAAGCTCGAGTGAGTCGATCAAGGATCAACGCCGAAGAACGAGATTAAATGCAAACTCAACTCAGTTGCCACTTAGACATGTGAGCTCGGTATCATACAGGAGGGTCAAGGTATTGTATTAGCTTGGGTAAGCTTGTGGATGTTTGGGTGAGCTAAGATTCTCACTACTCAAAGGGTGAGTTGGTGGACAACTTAGGCATGGTGACGTTTCCAAGGAGTCGGGAGACAAAGATTGAGTTGAGTTTAACTCGGTTGATGTGGAGAGATAGTTCAATGCAGAATGGTGAGCTCGAATCAAACTTAGCGGTGAGTTCACGAAGCACGAGTAGTTTGAATTCAAGTGTCTTTTATACAAGAGCAGATCGTCGAATTGTGGGTGTCATGAGGAAGCCCGTCGAGCTCGGTATTTGTAATATACAGAGGTGTTGATGTAATACAATGATTTAAGAGGTTTTTATCCCTCTTTGGCTCAACATACCATTGAGTTAGAAGTTGATTCTAAACCGGTTAGACAGAAAACAAAGACCAATTAATCCCAAGTTGAAACCCTTGATGTAGATAGATCTTGAAAAACTCATCGATTCTTCCATTATCTTCCCCATTAAGCACTCCACTTGGGTGGCTAATCTTGTACCGATGAGAAAGAAAAATGGTGAAATCAGGTTATGTGTTGATTTCCATGATTTGAATAAGGCTTCTCTTAAGGATCATTATCCTTTGCCTTCTATGGAGTAGATTCTTTAGTTAGTTGTTGGTTTAGAGAGATATTCCTTGCTTGACGGATATAGTGGATACAATCAGATACTTGTCAAGGAGGAAGATCAATACAAAACAACATTTACTACAAAATGGGGCACTTATGCTTACAAAAATATGCCATTCAATTTATCAAATGTTGGTGTAACTTTTCAACATGCTATGGACATGGATTTTCAAGGTATTATCAATAAATTTTTCTTAGTTTATCTAGATGATATCACTAGTTTTTTCAAAGCTTGCAAGTGATCATCTACCGCAGCTCAAAGTAGTCTTTAAAAGGTGCAGAGTTTGGTGTGTCACTTAATCCTAAAAGTGTGTGTTTTCAGTCCACGAAGGTAAGCTTCTTGGTCACATTATTTCCAAACATGGTATGATGATTGATCCAAAAAGGGTAAGTGTTATTCTTGCTTTAGGCTTACCAAAACATAAAAAAGCACTTCAAAGTTTCCTTGGAAAAATCAATTTTATAAGAAGATATATTGCTGATTTTGTTGCACTTGCAAAGCCTTTGACCAACATGCTCAAGAAAGATCAGAATTTCACTTGGTCAAAAGGAGGAGTGAGCAGTTTTGATGCCATCAAGAAAGCCATAGTTGCTGCCCTAACACTTATCAATCCTAATTTTTCAAAATATTTCACGTTGTATGCTTATGCTAACATGGATACTATTGCAGCAATTTTAACACAACAAAATCAAGAAGAATTAGAGTAGCCAATTTTTTTTTCAGTCAAAGTCTAATGGAGTACGAAACCAGGTACTCATTCATTAAGAAACATGTACTTTCAATTGTTAGATCTCTTAAGAAGTTCAAGAATTTTCTCTCTAACAACAAAATTAATCTGATGGTTGCACATCCAAGCATTAAGGAATTTTTGTTGAACAAAGATATATCAGAAAAGAGAGCAGGTTGGATCACTCGAGTTATGGAATATGACATCATCATTAAAGTGACCAAACTGATTAGAGGCAAAGGATTATGTGAACACTTGGCTCAAGATTTGCATGACAACAAGGAAGTTATTTATTTGTTGCAGAATGAGCCTGAAAATGTAGAAAATTAGCAGCATACAAAGTGGATTTTTAACATGTCAAGGTATCTTCAATGAAGGTATATACACACCAGTTTGGACAACTCAAAAGAAGGTATTTTAGACTTCATTCCATCCCTTATTTGTTAGTTAATGATGTGTTATTCAAGAAAGATATCAATGGTGTCCTGTTAAGATGTGTTGATCTAAATCAAGTTGAAAGGTTGCTTGAGTAGTTTCATGACAGCCAAGGAGGAGGGCACTATTTAGCTAAAACTACAACCCTCAAAATCATGAAAGGAGGCTATTATTGGCCTACACTTTTCAAAGATAGCCATGCATGGGTAAGAAAATGTCAGAAATGTGCTTTCTTTATAGGAAAAGAAAGACTTGTTGCCTTACCATTGCATGACCAATTTCAGCTACTAAACCCTTTTCTTAGTGCGTTTTAGATTTTATTGGTCTCATTAATCCACCTTCAAACTTGGGCCACAAATGGATACTTACCACAACCGATTACTTCACACGATGGACTGAAGTCATTTCTTTGAAGGAAGGTAATGAGACGAACATCTTGGATTTTTATAAAGGCATAATTACAAGGTTTGGTGTTCCTTTCACCATTATTTCAGATAATGCTAAAGCTTTGTAGGTGTAAAAATTGTTGCATGGGTTGTTCAAAATGGAATTTATTTGAGTACTTCGTCCAATTATTACCCATAAGGTAATGGATTGGCTAAAAGTACAAACAAGAATTTACTCAAAATAATTTAGAGAACCATAGATGAAAATCAACATACTTGGCACGATAGATTTAAGGCAGCCTTTTAGGATGATAGAATTATTCATAAAGGTCAATTTCAAACTCACCTTTCAAGTTGGTTTATGGTTTAGAAGAAAATTTACCCATTTCTCTTGAGCTTCCAACTTTATAACTTATGCATCAAATGGAGTTACTAGAGAATGAGCTGATGGGTATAAGATACTCATAGCTTATGGAACTTGAATACATTAGAAAGGAAGTTATGTTGTCAATGGAGAAGAATCGGGCTCAAATCAAAAAGACATTTGATAAGAAATCCAAAGCATGAGTCTTCAATGAAGGTGACTTAGTTTTGAAATGGGATGAGGATCGAGAAAATCCAAGTGCTCATACAAAGTTTGATTCACTATGGAGTGGACCATATATTATCACTGAATGCAAGTTACACAATGCATTTCAGCTTGCACGGAAAAATGGAGAAGAGCTTCTGATCCCAGTCAATGGGATCCATTTGAAGCATTGTTTCTGAATGAGATAAGTTGACACTATATTATAGTTTACATGTTTTCCTCTAAGTGTTTTCTAAACACATCCTTTCAACATTTTCCTACTTTCAATAATGGTTGTCATCTTTAATGGCATGCCTCGTAGAGGTTTTTGTTTTTCCCAGTGCAATCCTTCACAGTTTCCATTGTTGTTTTGTTAGTTTTTGGAGGAATTATAAGTTTTATCAGCAATATGCAGCCTTGGGCATGCATATTCAGGCTATGGTATAGGTTTTTAGTTGGCATTAATGGCTGAAATATCCATTTTCAAGGGTTCTTATAGGTTAGCAGGCAACCCAATCAATAAATTTGCCAAGATGTTGACCAATTTTGGTCAATCATCAAATAGGGGTATTAAAAAAATTCCATTTTTCTCATTTAGATGGTTTTGGGAATGACATAGCATCAAATTTGTAACTCAAGTGTTGTTACAGAAGGTCATGCCTCATAGATGTTGCCATTCCAATTTTTCACCTTCATCGAGTTGTGCAACAGCCATGGAAGACCATTGCAAATCCCGAAGGAAGGTAGGAAGGGTAGCATGTATCGGATCATGTTCTGGAACTACAATCAAGTGGCAGATTTGAAGGACAAGTTCAATTAATTCAGGTTATTTCCTTATGCTTAAGTGAAATTGCATTATGTTTTGAGTTTCTTAAGTTCATTCCACATCATGATTACAAAAAGAAATGTAAAAGGAAATTATACAACTCATAACAGAAGGTAATTTCATATATTCATAAAGAAATAGTACAGTTATCCCACACAAGCCATGGGATATGGCTATGATCAGAAAATAAAATGTAGATAAATACAAAGTTGAAAGCATGAGGGATGAGTAACCCATCATTTCCTAAGTGTGAAGGTTGCTCCAAGATTTCCAGATTGCCCAAGCTACAGCTCCAAGTACCTAAAAGAGAAAAATAGAAGGGTTAGAGCTCAGGGTCTTGATATCTCATGCTACTAATTTCATATGTATATGCATTATCAATTAGATAAGTGTGCATATAAAGAAAGAGAAAGAAAAATCAGTGAAGGAGAGAAAAACATATTGTTGCCCCATATTTTTTAATTATTTGTTTGAATGTGTAGGTATAAGAAGGTATCTTCATAATTATAGCAACAAAAGTCACAAAAGAAAAGGTACAAAAGAGGTCCAAGTGCTCATGTTAGTCAAGAGAAAGGGCACAGCTTCCATGAGCCCACTAATGAGACTATGTAACATTTACAATGAATACAATGCAGCCAATATGTATGGCTTCTAGGGCATGTTGTACATAAAAAGAAACAACTTCAAGCTACACACTCATTGTAAAAATGAAAGGAGGTTACAAAGTTCAAGAAGATTTTCCAAGAAATTCAGGTGATTTTAGTACAAGATCCATCAAAAGTTACTTGTGCAAATACGAAGCATAAAAATCAAAGAGCAACTTTTGTTATCTTTCATTAAGAATTCATGGAGTGAGTAGGTTTCTTAATCAAAGCTCTAAGAGACAAAACTTCCAACATGAATGAAGACCATAATAATGCAAGTGTTTCCATCTTAAAGAACAAAGCCAAAATCTACAACTATTTATTGCTCGAAAAAAACAATTTGAGGCTTTATTCAAATAGAAACCAAGTAATGATAAAACATGCATAAAATATATCACAGAGGGAGCTTGAGCTTCATCAAAGCATGAGCTCTTAAATAAAAGAGACAACCATAGAATGCATTATCAATGAATACATTGTAAGTTGCAAAGCTTTCGGTATGTAAAGTAAGAAAGTGCAAGAATAAGCTTGAGAAAAGGATACACATGTCGAGATATTGCTTTGAATGATACACTCTGGGTGTGAAATCAATAATATGAATTTAGTTTCTGCCAACAACTACCATTATACATGTAGAGGTTAACCGAGAAGGTGAACAATAATCTTCTTCTTTCTTAGAAGAAAGTAATCATTCATAAATACATGTTCAAATGCCTTTACAAAAGTGTTGTCATGTCTAGTTTTATGCACTAAGTATGAAGTTAAGAAGAAGAAATGACAAAATTTCAGCCCCAATATTGTAGATCATGCTTAAGTAACAACCATATAAGATGCCAAATAAAATTTTGGCAGTATCATCAAACCATAACAAAGAGTTCCATGAAGGAATTGTTTTAGAGTTCTATGCATGCTTATAATGAACTCACATCACAACAAATTCGGTTACCATGATGCATTGGTTTTGCAATCATACTTTCCAAGTCATAAATGGAATCCAATAAATGAGGCATTACATGAAATAAAGACATGTTGTAGTAGAAGTATTCATAGTTTTTGGTGTCCGGAAAAAAATTAACATCAAATGTTATGTATCTCTTATACATACTGAAAGAGGATATTTCACAAAGTGATGATGGACTTTCAACATACAATACAAAATAACCACTTTCAACATGTACAAGTAGATGCGAAATTTTCAGAATGAACCAAGAAAAAATGAGCTTCCAAGAGAATTATGAAGCTACAAAAATCAGAGATCATAATGTTGCTAAAGTAAATGAAACTAAACATATGATGTAGCATTTACATCATAGGAGGGACTAAAAGCTTCTCCATAGCCTTGAGATGAACACAAAAGTGGCTGACATAACCAAATAAAGAAATCAGAATGAGTTCATAATGGGGCCATAGAAATTTTAGGAAATCTCATGAAGAAAGTAAACTACATCATGCTTTAGACATGACCAAAAAAATTCACAACCAGCCATAGAATTCATAATACAAAACAAAGAAGATTGAAAGTGGGTCCGATAACTTATCTCTACCAACAAGATAGATCACATTGAACACATCGAGTTTAGCCATAAAATTTGGAGCTCAGTATGAGCTTCAATAAAAATGTAGATTTATAAATAGAGAAAAAGAATAAAAATACCTCTTGAGCGGTAAGCAAATGCAGGGTTCTAAGAAACCATGGTGGCCATTCGACAAAAGCAGGGCCACGAGCTCATTGTGAAATGTAGAAATATGAAGGCACAATGAAAAAAATGGCAAACTCATAAATGTAACACGAACCCATGAGAGAATTAAAGTAGAGTACAACAGAACCAACAGTTGGGAAAATTGATAAACTCATCAAAAATTCACAACTCCATCATACATAAAAATAACGTTACAACAAGCCATATATATATAGAACAAGCTCGGAGAGGAAAGAGGTAAAGCAGTATTGAAAACTATCATCTCAAATAATCATCCAAAATTTCAAACAAAGACCCACAAAGCTTGAAAATCACCAAAATGGCGGCCATAATTGGAGAGTACAAACTCTCTAATTGAAAATGAAATCCCATACAGTATAGGCACATATTAAGCTCAAAAAGTACAAAACAAGAGCTTCAAAAACAATCATGGTGAAACACGGGTAGATTGTTGATTATATCAAAAAAGCAATTAAAAATGGGGCCACAAATGAAAACTTACTAGTTAAAATAGAGAAAAAACATCAAAAAGGAGCTCGAACCAGCTTCGGAAGGATAGCCCATAGGTATAAATAAGTAGTCCGGATCATAAATGGAGGAAAGCACTTCAAGATTCACAAAGCATGATCCATATTGTACTAAAGAAACATGAAGCCCAGTAAAATATGGACATTACATATTAAATGAGATCTTAGGAAGAGTACTTAAAATGCCTCAATCCAGAGTCAAAATAGAGTTTTTGTCACACAAGAATGGTGACCCATAAAATATTTAATGCAAGAAAAAAAGGTGGCCACTCAAAAATTTTCCAGAGTAGCCCTAGCTCGATGGAGCTTAGGTGAAAATGAATCAAAGATTAGGGTTCGTTTGTTTTTGTCTCCTTAACTCATCAAGCAAGTCAACTAACTTGACCCAGATCGATGATGCCCATGTGTCAAAATCTCGAAACCCTAGATCAACTAAGGGTAAACAAAATATGACCGACCATCTCATGAAGGTTCAAGTCCTCGTGGATGGGGAAGAAGTTTTCAAATAGTTATCATTGTGTAATAAAAAGTAGTCACCCAACATGGTTAAGGGGCCCGACTATTATTAAGTCAATATGACAATGATTAAAAGGCTCAAGGTTATGTTTTTACACAATGCGAGATAGTCAAAAAAAGAGGAAAAAACAAATCATCCACTTTTGCATGTAAAGACAAAGAAGCATGTGCCTTAGTTTGGGAAAAGCAGATGAGTCCAAAATTATCCTTTTAGCTAATAATACATGCAATTCACCTTATTATTTTCGAAGCCCATACACTTCCTTAATCTTTACAAAGGCTTGGTAAAGATAAGTCAACTCATGTTTGACTAGACACATGTAGAGCTATTCTTGAGTCATCTCCAAATAGAACTAGGAGTAGAGTTGCGACTTTGGGTGATATTTTTGGTGGGTTAGTAGGAATTTTTTCCTATATATTTTCTATGGCTTTCATAAGCATGGGGGCCTATTTTCTGCCTTTGTTATGCTGTAAAATATGTACTTCTCACCTTTTGAGCAATAGAGACTGATTTTTCCTCCATTCTGAAGCTTTATTGCAATGTGTCTAAGCAGGTTTTTAGTGTGTTTAAGTGAATGTTTTATTCCTTTACATGTCAAATAGCCTAACAACACCTCCATCAAGTGAATTTAACTACTTTGTAATCACACAAGTGTGTTTTTTAATGCCTTAGTGAATGTAGAGTCTATTTAAAATTGAATGAAGTGAAGCAATCGAGATATAAATCCAACTGATAAGTGTGTTTGTGCAGGCCCAATCCCACACAAATTTTGGTTTATCACCATTATTATTTTTAGTTTTACTTTCATCTAACCTTCAACTCAATAAGAATACAGATTTTCAATGATTCATCAAAGGGAGCCAACCCTTTTGGAGGTTTCCCTCATTCCGAGACACCCACAACTCAGAGGGAATCCCATTTTGAGGTCAAATTTAGAGGTCAAATTTCAATCTAGAACAAGGATCACTTTGGACCGAAAACACCACTCAAACTAGAAGTCAAACGTAAGGAAAACACTTCACTCATAGATTCCCTATCATCGATCCTCGAAAACTCAAATCGATTAATATGGTCAAGTTTCCTACCACCAACCCTTTCATGGATGATGGAATTAAACCCTCATGGTAAAAAGACCATGAATATTATGAGTATCACCATGTTAAATATTATGGCACGAATCGGTGTATGAAATTGAAAAACTTCATCCAAGATCTCCTAAATCGATGAGATGTTGAAATGTATGTGGATGAACCCAAAAAACATCTAATAATCAGTTGGGATCTATGAGGAACCTTTCCTAAACTATAAACATTCATAAAAGAATCCAGGTCAAGGTCAATCCTCTTAAGGTAAAAGTGCCAACTATGTTGTTTCCCAAACATCTAATCCATTTGATTATCTTATTGGCTATGTTCATCCTATCACCGACCATATCAAAACCATCAAAATAAAATCCCAAGAGTGCTCCTTTACAATGTGACACAATCGTCTTATTATCTCGAGGACCCCATCTATCCACTCCTTCGATGGTCAATACGCTCTCCTAGAATAACTTGAGAAGACAACCGCTAAGATCTCTATCTTGGATATTCTTAAGATATCTATTGTTCACAAGGAAATCCTCTATAAGACCCTTTAGGAGTCAAAAGTTCCTACAAACATTGAAAATTCACACTTCTAAGCCTTGGTTGTGTAAATCACCCCATCTAAGAATTTTTTTAGCCAAAACAAGATTCCAATGGACAATCAAACACACAACTTACCCTTGTATATAGAAGTGATCATTACCCGTAAAAAGGTTAAAAGTTTTCTTGTGACAATGGATCCGCCTTAATATATTCTCTCTAAATATTTTTAAATAATTGGGACATACAATTCTAAAATGGAGCATAATTTTATCACCATTAAGGATTATGATAATACAGAGTGACAATTAGCAAGCATAATTACCTTACCAAAGGAATTTTGCCATATCATGCATGAAACAAGATTCCATGTCATTGACTAAGTAACTCCCCATAAAAGTATCCTCGATCGCCCATGAATCTACACCATGCAGTGCGTCGCTTCCTCCACCTTCCACTAGTGTATCAAACTATATCATCAAGGATAGGAGCTTACAATTCCTTATGACCCGCAACCATTTTCCTACTACATAACATTAGCTGGTTATTATCAAGAAACTTACGAATGTCTTTATACATATTTGTCTATTAAACTTAAATAAGAGGCCCTTCCCTTTCGTAACAATATAGATACACTTCAGCCTCACACAATTGTTACTTCTACCTCCATTTTCCCCTTTGATACATGGGAATCCAAGTTAAAAATCCTTCATACCGGTTGTGGAGAATATGACCTCCAATAGGAATTCCTTGTATCAAACCTTCCCCTATCACCCAAAACGCATGGTAGGCCCAACTTTCAGCTACAAATAACTTAAGATCCTTGCAGTATCAACAAATTTACGCTCGTTGGTTTCCTAGAAGATGAAAAATTTGGTATTACTTATACATTTTAGTCCCCTGAAGAAAATATGGCCTCTTTCTATCAATCCCTTAGAATATATCATCCCTAACAAGATGATGTATGATATGGTATGATATTTAAAGGATATGGATGTATCATACATGAACAACGTGTGCATGAACCTCTTCAAGAACATGAAAAAGTGGACATATATGGTGTTATTATTCATCCTTATGGTGCACAACCTCTAAAATTTGATGCCACCTCTTCTGAATGTGAGGATAGCTCTTGATTATGATAGAAAACCAGAGTCCCTTTGTATTCTCTATGAATATCGTGGCTCCATGAACCTATTTTATGACACTGCTATTTTAACCTTATCCCACACCGTTCCTAAATTGAACCTCATAAAACCATCCCTCATTAATTAGGACCAATAAAAACATATATCAATTGATCTATTTAAGAATGACGAATCAATTAGATATTTCATGTAGGGTTACGTGATGATATACCTATTAGAGATCACAAGAAAGGATTCTCTATCAACCTCAATGCATACATGTATTTCAAGGAGGAGGATAAGTTCTATGGTTAGCAAAAAGAAAAAGAGGCCAAAATATCAAAAATATAAAAAACGTAAAAAAATCCATATATTCTACGGTGAAAAACTCTTCAAGGAACTTATGGACAAACAAAATGAAAAATCAAACATGTACAATATAAGTGATAATTCTATTGGTGAAAATATCATTGAGATGCTAAAATAGGAAGAACTTAATCTTACTCATGACCCTACACATGCGAGAAATGGTTCAAAATTACTAAATGAAGAGACAAGTGAAGCTAACATTAGCACATAAGATGAACATAAAATTGTTAAACTAGGAGCTTCTCTTTCTAAACATGAACAAAAGGATTTTACAATGCTCCTCGAGAGAGTTTTAGGAAGTAATATCTTGGTCCTATGTGGATATGTCAGGATTGGATCCTTCTTTGGTTATGCACAACCTCGTTGTGCATGAATCAACAAAATCTATTAAATAAAAATTACGTAAGATTCATTTGCATGTAGCTCTTTTAGTTAAATAAGAACTGTAAACATTATCGATAGTTATTTTTATCAGACCTATTGATTATTCAGAATAGATATATAATGACATGTTGGTTCATAAGAAAACCATTGGTATCTAGATTTGCATACACTTTAGGGACATCAATAAAGTGTGTCCTAAAGATGATTTTCCTCTTCCAAATATCAACATGATTATCGATTCAACAATAGACCACGAAATGCTATACCTCATGGATGTATTCTCTGGATATAATAAAATCAAAATTGTGGAAGAGGATCAACATAAATCCAATCTTGCTACTCCTTGGGGCACATTTTTCTATTAGGTCATTCATTTTTACCTAAAGAACGTCGGTGCCACATATCAACATGCAATGATTGTCATATTTCATGATATGTTTCATGACATTATAGAAGACTATGTGGATGATATCCTAATAAGTATAAAACTCCTGAGAAGAGAACTTAATAATCCTTCATCGTATATTTGAATCACTAAGGGATTATAAGGTCTGGTTGAATCTAAATAAGTGTGTCTTCGGTGGCATATTAGGAAAACTATTGGGCTTCATCATCGTTAGAGGAGGAATTGAAGTGGACATAAAAATGTCACTGCTATTAATGAGATGCCTCCTCCCAAGAACCTTAAACAACTACGTAGCTTACAAGGAAAAATTCAATCTATTCACATATTCATCTCCCATCTTGTAGATAAATGTCATTCATTCACCCATATTCTTAAAAAGTATGTTGATTTCCATTGGGGTCCTATTTTTCAAGTATCCTTTACCAACTAAAACAATACTTGGGTAACCCACCTATTCTAGTACTACCTACTCTAGGTGAACCCCTATTATTGTACATCTCTACCACTCAATTTTCTATTAGTGTGCTCTTGGCACAATAAGAATCATAAAACAAATAAACAACCATCTATTACCTCAATCATACCTTGATCTCCTATGACCTCAACTATCGAGAAAATTGAAAAAGAATGTCCGGCCATTGTTTTCACTTTGCAAAAAGCTTTGTCATTACCTCATAAATAAAAAACCAAGCTCATAGCTAAATTTGAACCACTCAAGTATCTATTATCAATACTTGCACTCACCTGAAAGATGGCCAACTGGATCATTTTACTAACTATGTTTAGCATAGACTATGTCCACCAAAAATTAGTAAAAGGACAAATACTTGTCCATCAACCGGAAGAAGCACCCCTTACTAGGAACAAAACCACTAAGTCTAGATCTACTAGATGCTTCCATTTTTGTACATTGAATAATCTTACACCTAGAAAATATACTTTTATGGGTCATTCACATTATCTTGGCTCGGGGAAAGAGTTTTCTTATCACCCCCAACAGGTGATCTTATTCAACAAGCTTTTAGACTCATATTTCTATGTATAAACAACATTGTTGAGCGTGAAGCTCTCATCATAGTTTTGGAAATAAATATAAAATCAAATATCAAATAAGCTAATGTTTTAGGTGACTCACAACTCATCATCAAGTAAGTGAATGATGAATACAAATTCAAAGATGAGAATTTTGTAATGTATAAATGCATGGTGGACATCCTGAAAGAGTACTTTGTTCATATCACCTTTTAATGGGTCCCTCAAACACGAGAATATGTCAATAGATGCCATGGATACTTTTGGATCATTGATAAGATTATTGTTGGATACCATAGATTCCAAGTTCCTCATTGATCATCTCATGTTTCTTTCTTAGGACATGTCAAAATCATGTTTGGTATGTGAAGTTGTTGGTTCCTTTTCCCTGTGGTATGTCAATATATACAATTACTTATAGACGGTACCTTCCCACATGAAATTTACCATTCCAAAAAAATAAACCTTATCTAACGTATTGAACATTACACCCTCCTTAGGGTAACTCTCTATTGTTGAGGATATGATGGGACTTTGTTACATTGTCTTAATTCTGAAGAAGTTATCCAATATATCAAAGAGGTGCATGAAGAAAATTTTGGTTCTCACACTAGTGGCATGGTCATGGTGAAGATACTTCTATGTGTTGGCTATTATAGGCCTAATATGGAGACAAACTATTTCCAATATGTGAAGAAATGTGTCCTATGCCAAAAGCATGGAATTTTCTAAGTCTTTGCAACCTATCACTACACCATGTCTATTTTCCAAATGGGGGCTCGATCTCATAGGAAATATTACACCCACTTCATCTGATGGCCATAAACACATCATTATTATGATTGAGTACTTTACCAAATGGGTGGAGGTTATTCCTCTCACCTATGTTACTAGTGCTTAGATCTCAAAATTTATCATGAATCAAATCATTTTTCATTATGGTATCCCTTCGATATTGTCTCTAAAAATGGAAAATTATTTAAGATTTAGCAAGTGAAGGACTGTGCCAACGCTTTAAAATATACAAAAACTGGTCTACTTCTTATTATCGAGGCTAATTTTTTTCGGATAATGAAAAATTCTATTTTCATACCCACAAATGCAACCCCATATTCTCTTGTTTTCAGATCTAAATTTTTCATCCCTTTAGATATCGATCTTCCTGTTCTTCGCGAGAATCACATCACCCCGAATGTCTACAACCAGATGGGTTGAGACTCTCAGTGTGATTACACAACATGGAGCATCTCTCAAAGTGTGGGACCTTGCAAGTTGAGAGAGCTCTCCTAATTAAGGTCAGTTCCTATTCCTTTGTTTAGGTGCATGTAAATAAAATCTTGCAGAGGATCTATTCTAAGCCTACTTTATCTTGCCAAGGAGACAAGGTCAAGAAGATGCAATAAAATAAACCTAAGCTAACGAGGTGATGCACCAAAGGAATGTTAGACACTCATTTTACAATTTAACACAGACCACAAAAATGTAATACAAACACCATGCACAGGTAACCAAACTATAATAAGAGATCGAAGGCAATAATGGAACACATGACAGGGTCGAAAATCATCCACAGACATATATTATTGCTCCAAAGTCGATACAATACATTATAGTGGCCAAGAGGCAAAACTTAGCATTACAACTTAAATGGGGAGGTTAGGAATCCATGAACTTGCTTTCATACTAGAGGAGAAGGGAGGGTACAAAATAGAAAATGTCCAACCCTTTACAATGAGCCCCCCCTTCTTTTTTATAGATTCAACACAGAGAAGAAAGAGAGAGAGGTGGGAAAACTAATTTGAAGCTCAACTACTGGCCATCAATGCCTCTACAAATCCACCCCAAATCTATCATGTCCACCGCTTTGTGTCTTCTCGCGTGTTGAAGAAGGGAGAGCGGTGGATCGAATCAAATCTGATCTGGTTGTTGGGGACAATCGATTGCATATTAATGGCATGAAGATGTTTCCCATTTTTCACCCACTAAACCTCTTTAAAATTAAAGTTTCAGGTTTCCATGGCGTAGGTGAGGTCGAGACCTTTCCAACGGTGCCAAATTTGTTGAATTTTGGGCACTAGGTCAAAAGATATGTCCATTTGAATGTTTGAGTCAGGTCCATACAAAAATGGTGAAAACCAGTGAGCAGAACAGTTCGCGGGCCCAAAACTCACTTTGTGCCCTTTGGCACCAAAATGCAAAATGCAAAATTTACCCCGTAGCCCCACAATTTACTTTTGGCAAAAATCACTTTCGGGCCGACGGTCCACTTTTTCCATTTGGGCAAAAATTCACTCCAAGGCCCGTCGACCCACATGTAATTGAGGCTTGACACGTGGCTCTTTGGGCATCGGTGGAGGTACGGCTCATTTTTTCACTTTACGCCTTCTTGGGGCAAAAATTCAAACTACCTCCGACGACCCACCAGCCCGCTTTGACTTTTCAACATGGCCACATGTCCCTTTGCAGGCCTTAGGCATTTTTCTTCATTTGACTTTAAGATCCCCACGGGCTTACGGACCCAAAATTCACTTTGTGCCCTATTTGCAAAAAGCACAAAAGTTCCAAAACTCCCCGCAGACCCGCCGGCCTGAAATTTACTTGGGCAAATTTTCCTCTTCAGCCCGCCGGCCCACATTTTCCATTTGGGAAAAAAGTCTCAAAATATCCCACCACCCCACCTCTCCGCATTGGCAAAAAATCCTTTAAAACTCCCATCGGCCCGCTTTTGGGCAAAAATACCTTCCAAGGCCCATGCGGCTCATAACTTGCAAAATATGAGGAGTTAGAAGGACTTCTTTATATTTTTGGAAAGGGGAAGAAATTTCCCACTTGATGAAGATGCTTTCAAGAAACCTTAAGTGCTTAGAATATCTAAAAATTTGGATTAAAGCACTAAAAGGGGAAAATGGGTGTAGTTAACCAGAAATAAGCATGAGCTTATTTTGGATAACAATTTGGCGACTCAAAGGGGACATCTGCCTGCTAGATGAAGAGATCAACTACCTTTTGAAGCATCCATTGGGCATGGAGTCATAATTGATAGCTTGATCTGATCTAAATTTTGGAAATTTGATCCCTGAGCCACTTGGACATTGTTGGAACCAGAGTTGACCCTGAATCTTTTGGAAATGGGCCCTTTGAGACTCGATTTTAGTTGCTCTGCATTTTTCTATTTTAAAATTAGCAACTGTCGTGGCGACCATGGGTCTCCCTGATGCAAATGTTGAAGGGCCTGGTGCATTCACCTAGAGGCACATCGAATTGTATAACGACGCAAACCTGGAGCAACAAAAACCTGTGCCACAACACTTAGGGAAACAAAACCTATGCTACAACAAAACAATGTGCATACGCACTTAGGGAAATTAAAAACCTAGGCTAATATTTTACAAGGGCAAGGAATTTTTCCTTTTAGTAGCATTGTTTGAGGTGGATCCCATTCACTAGGATCTATAATTCTTCGCCATCCAATCTAGCCAGCCGGAAGGCATTGCTACTTGTACATCTTGTGACCATGTAGGGGCCACTCCAAATGGCATCAAACTTGGAATGCTTTCTTGGTTTTGCCCGATCAACATCCCATTTTAGAACTAAGTCCCCTTCTTGAAAGGTCCTTGTTCTTAATTTCTTATCAAAGGTCTTCTTGATCGATGCTTGATCTTTCTCCATGACCTACATTGCATGCTCTCTTGCCTCTCCTACTTCCATCAGCTCTATATACCTGATTGTCATAGGTTCAAACTCGGCTAGCTCCAACTGTTTCATGAGCTCTAAAGCGGGAAACTCCAATGATATGGGCAATACTACCTCTTTCCCATATACAAGCTTGTATGGGGAGCTACCTGTGGACCTTTTAGATGTGATCCTATCAGCCCATAGAGCTGATTTGAGCTTTGTATGCCAAGTTCTCTTATTTTCATCAAGAGTCCTTCTGATAATCCTTAGCAGGTTCTTATTTATGGACTCTGCTTGGCCATTACCTTGAGGGTAATAGTTTGATGAAGTGTTGAGGTATACACCATTCTTGACTACCCATTTAGTGATCCTTGTACCAAGGAATGCCAATGCATTATCTGATATAATGGTGGCAGGGACTCCAAACCTGGTGGCTATTCCTTCATAGAAATCTAACATGGTTGGATTCATTTGCTTCTTTTAGTGCCACTACTTCAGTCCACTTGGTGAAATAGTTTGTTGTAGTAAGTATCCACTTGTGGCCTTGGCTTGAATTTGGGTTAATCACCCCAATGAAGTCTAGTCCCCACTGCATGAATGGTTGATCCACTAAAATGGGATGAAGGGGGGGCTGCTAGCTTCTCCTTTCCTATGAAGAATGCACACTTTTTACACTTCTTGACCCATGAGTAGCAGTCCCTGAACACTGTAGGCCAATAATAACTAGCTTTCATGATCTTGAGAGTTGTTACTCGAGGAGCAAAGTGGCCTCCCGATTCTCCATCATGGAACTCATGCAACACTCTCTCAATTTGGCCTATCCCAATGCACCTCAATAGAACACTATTGATATCCTTTTTAAACAAGACACCACCAACAAGCACATATGGAATGGCTTGTAGTCTGAAAGTATCTTCTCTTTGCTTTGTTCCATTCTGGGGGCACAAACATGTTTGGAGGTAATGCACCAAGGCTTGGGTCCAACATGTAGTAGGTGCATCATTAGTTGGTTGCTCTTGATCATTTTGTAGAAATAGGACAACCTCTTTTCCACCCACTAACTCAGCCTGTTGCTTGGAGGTGAGTTGTTCACACAAACCCTTGCCTCGAACCAGTTTGGTCACCTTGATCTCAATGTCATATTCCATTACCCAAGTGATCCAACCTGCTCTCTTCTCATTCAAGTCCTTGTTCAGGAGAAAATCCTTAACACCAGCATGGGATACTAGCAGTTGAATCTTATTGTTTGAGACCAAGTGTCTAAACTTCTTCAAGCTCCTAATAACAGCAAGGACATGTTTTTCAATGAAAGAGTATTTTACCTCGTAGTCCTCCAAGCTCTGGCTGAAACAGGCTATAGGTTGTTCTGAACCTTCATGGTTGGGCTGGACCAAGATGGCTGAGATGGTGTCTAACCCTCTGAAAGCATATAGCATGAAGTCTTTTGAGAATTCTAGGTTAATAAGAGTTGGAGCCTAGTGATATTGCGAGCTTGATGGCCTCAAAACTCTCTTTTCCTTCTATTGTCCATTTAAATGCAAGACTCTTCTTTAACATCATTGTTAAAGATTCACAAGAGTGGCAAAATTAGGTACAAACTGCGAAAAAAATTTTATCCTCCCCAAGAAGCTTTGGAGAGATTTTTGTGTTGTGGTAATGGAAGTGTCTGGATGGCTTCCACCCTTTCAGGATCAATTGTCAACCCTTCTCTCGAGACAATGTGGCCCAACAATTTCCCCTCATGAGCCAAGAACACACACTTCTTTGGGTTTAGTGATACTCCAAACCTTCTACACCTCTGAAACACTTGCCTGAGGTGGAAGAGATGGTCTGACAACATTCTTTGAGAAGATGGTGATATCATCTAGATACACCAAGACAATATTGTTGATTAGGCCTTTGAATGCCATGTCCATAGCTCGTTGAAATGTTGCTCCAACATTTTGATAGTCCAAATGACATCTTCTTATAAGCATATGTGCCCCATTTGGTGGTGAAGGTTGTCTTGAATTGATCTTCCTCTTTCACCATTATCTGGTTATAACCTGAGTATCCATCTAACAATGAAAACCTCTCAGAGCCAGCTATAACCTGTAAGATCTATTCCATTGATGGAAGTGGGTAGTGATCTTTGAGTGATGCTCTGTTCAGATCATGAAATTCTACACACAACCTGATTTCTCCACTTCTTTTCCTCACAGGCACCAAGTTTGCAACCCAACTTGAATGCTTGATAGGGAAGATGATGTTGGCCTCAATTAGCTTGTTCAATTATTTTCTCATAGAGGCTCAATGTGAGGATTTACTAGCCTTTGCTTATGTCTGAAAGGCTTAGATCCTGGATCTAGCTCGATAGTGTGCTGTGCCAACTTTGGGTTAAAACCTCTTAAATCTTTGTAAGTCCAGAAAAAAGACATCTAGGAATTCTTGACAAAGTTGAATAAACTCATATTTTTCTTGTTGAGTGCTTACCTTGCCAATCTGTAACATTTTGCCTTCTTCTATGAAAATGGGCTCTGAATCCTCACCCTTTACTTGAATATTCACCTTCTCCTTTCGGAATTGGTCATTTGGGTTGAAGATTGATTCCAAAGTGACAAGACCCTTTGGTAGTTTGTTGGTCCTCAGTTGTACCACTTGATCACCATATTGCTGCTCCAATTTGTCTTGGTTCCTGGAGGAGAACTCGGCTTCTTCTTGTAGAAAGTTGACAATTTGTTGATCATTTTCAAAGACTTGCCAACTTGTGTTGTTGTCTGGGATGGCTGGCCTCACAACCAACTTGATATGGGGCTGAGATTTATCACTCTTGATACTCTCCACAACGTCAAAGGTTGCCCCAATTGCTTCCAATCTATCTCTACCGCTTCATTCTTCTTCCTTGGGATGGAATTAATGTTGAATGCCTTAAAATCCTTAATGAGGTCCCATACCCAATTCTTGTAGCTCTTTAATAGGTCGTTCTTGGCAGCATTTTGTCCTTGGACCTGATTAGCAACTAGTTCATTGTCACCAAACACTTGCAAGTTCTTTATACTCCTTTTCCTTGCCCAATGCAGTCCATGGACCAAAGCCTCATACTCTGTTGTATTGTTTGAACAAGAAAATTGGAAATAGAAAGCTGAGTAGTATTTCATACCTTGAGGTGAAACAAGCATAGCCCCTCCTCCATCTCCTTGCCTACTTCTTGAGCCATTAAAGAATAATTTCCATACTTCATTATCATCTTTGTGTTCTAGCTTAATGATGTCAAGAAGAGGGTGATCCTCCTCATGCAGACAATAGACTCCTAGCTCAGATTCCTCCATCTCTTTAGGGGTCAAAAGCATGCCTCTTGTTCACCCACTCATCGAGGGTCAAGTCTGGGATACACCCCACCTTGGTATCTGCTTCACAAGTGCTTAGGAGATCCTCCTAATGAAAGGCTGAACAATTGGCATTAATCGGGATGGGTACATAAGAATCGATATGGTAATATACAATGGCTCAAATCTGATTGTGGCCTTAGCTCCATACCTTGTTCTAAAAATCATGTGTAACCAATCAATGCAGACAAATAGCCTCCAATTTTGGTAGTGAAGTCCTTGACAAACACAATGCAAAAATGTGGTGGCAAGTCTATGACTGATACGTTTTGCAATATAGTCACATTGGGGCATGTGTGTAGTGTGAGGCTCAAATATTTGATGACTCCAATAGTTGTCACTATTGTCCCATCCAATTGCACTACCCCCAGAGATGACTTCGTATTGAAGACCTAGTTGATCGGCTATTTGCTTTGGCATTACAGCTACTTTCTCCCGAATCAATCATGCAATTATGTACCAATTTGTCCCCAATGATCAATGAAACATAGAATGGAGGGGGCTTCAGATTCTTACCTTGTTGTCCTCCATGGTTTCCCCCAGTCCGGGCTACATTGGTAAACACCTTCTCTTGTTGGTTAGGGGTTGATTTGAGCTTGACCAATTGGCCATAACAGTTTGCAACAAATCTCTCTGTCCTGGAATGGCCAGTGACTCCCACATTGAAATGTTCACATTTGTCTTCTTCATTTGTTCAATGATGTTAAATGAGCTATCCTTTTGTTTCCCCTTTGTCTGGTACATTTTTCTCTTGCACATGGGTTGTTACAACTAGTGCCTGAGTGGGTTTGGAAGGTGGCTTGGACTAACTCTACATATTGGGAGTTGCATTCTGAGTGCCAATACCTTATGGAGTAATGGAGGGTTGAGGATTACCTGAGTTTGGTGATTTTCCTTCTCCAATATTCCTTTTCTTGGACCGTGTATTGTAGCTACACTTTGAGAAGGGGCTTGATTCATCCCATAGAAGTCTTCACCGCTTAAATTGACAAGCATAGTCTCACTTGGAGGTGCCTCTTGTTGAGCTCCTTGCTGCTGATTTTCTTCTTGGCTGGACTCTTGTGACACACCAATGGTTTATACCATCAAGGCCTAGTTTAGTGCACCATTAAAACACATTGATTGGTTATGGGGCTGATTATATGGGAAACACCAATCATATTCTTGTGTCATATTATTTTGTGTTGAACCAAGGCCCTTGATGTTGAAGTTGTGTTTGGATCATATGACTAGAAGGGCCTAGTAGCTTGAGGTTGTCCTTGATTTTGGTTCTAATTTGCAGCCTGAGCTGGTGGCCTATTTTACTGATATGGGGGTCTAGCCTGATACTAAGTCTGAGGTTGGTATGGCCTAGAACTCTGAGCTTGCTACCTTTTGATAGTCACTAGCTCATTCCCTAGGTTTTGTAATTGTTTCATAACTTCTTGAAGCTCTTTTGAGGTGCTAGAGGATGAGGTGGAGGCTTCAGCTGAACTTTGATTCCTAGGAGTAGGTATAGGAGCTAATGTGGGTGTCTGACTAGTACTTGGATCTCCTAGTTCTAGGTATAGAGGCATGGGTGGCCTAGGAGCAAGTTTGCTAGCCTGAATTAAACAATTTTCAGCTCTTATGGAAATGCTATAGGTTGCAGGTAAGGTGGTGCCTCCCATTGATTGAATCATTAAAGCAATATCATAATTTAGAGCTCTAAGAAAGTATAAGAAAGCACCTTCATCTATGGGCCTTACAGCCAATGGAATCTTGTCCCATGTCCTTTGAAATCTGAGGTTGAAATCATCAATGACTCGCTTAGGGCCCTCTCTTGATTGTTGTCAATTGCTCCAACAGGATAGATTATCTCCCTTTTCTCCAAATTGATCATGAAGAGCTCTGCACAGATGGTCCCAAGTTTGAATAGAGCCTGTTGTTAGACTCTTGAACCATTGTGAAGCTTTACCCTTAAGTGAAGAGGCTAGTAACTTGACTGCAATGTCCATCTCAATGATCTCATGAATTGCACAGACATTTACAATGTCTTGAATGTGGTCACTAGGAGAAGTTTGGTTTTCTCTAGTGAAATATGGGATGCTCTTTAATGCTACCACTGGGACTGGATTTTGTGCATTGAGGGCAAGTGGGTTACTGCCAATGAAATTGACATAAGGATTTGGTTGTGCCATCCTGATTGGTCTGAGAACCCTTGTTGATTGAATGAATGACCTACCAGGAGGAGGTGTTGACAAGGTTCTGTTTGGTGGAGATGGAGACCTCTGGGCTCTTCTCCCTCTTCCCCTTTTGTCTGGGGACAAGTGTAGATAGACAAATAGTCCCTCCTCTCTGGTTCTTGACCTTGTTTGTATTCTTCTCATGAACTTGACAAGCTTGGACTATTGAAACCAATAGATTCTAATTCTTTTGGAGTCGTCAGATGTGTAATTTCAAAGCTTCTTAAAAGCTAAAATTACAACAAGTGCACATCAATCTTACTGCAATAAATATGGAGACTTCTTGGTCCCACCGGGCATGTCAAAATTGTTAGTGCAGAATCACAACACCCCTGAATGTCTGCAACTAGATGGGTTGAGATTCTCAGTGTGATTGCACAACATGGAGCATCTCTTAAAGTGTGGGACCTTACAAGACTGAGAGAGCTCTCTAGATTAAGCCGGTTCCTATTCCTTTGTTTAGGTGCATGTAAATAAAATCTTGTAGAGGATCTACTCTAAGCCTACTCTATCTTACCAAGGAGACAGGTTGAGAAGATACAATAAAATAAACCTAAGCTAACGAGGTGATGCACCAAATGAATGTTAGATAATCATTTTACAATTTAACACAGACCACAGAAATGTAATACAAACACCATGCATAGGTAACCAAACTATAATGAGAGATCAAAAGGCAACAATGAAACACATGAGAGGGTCAAAAATCATCCACAAACATATATTATTGCTCCAAAGTTGATACAGTACATTATAGTGGCCAAGAGGCAAAACTTAGCATTACAACTTGAATGGGGAGGTTAGGACTCCACGAACTCATCTGACAGACCAGAGGAGAAGGGAGGGTGCAAAATAGAAAATGTCCAACCCTTTACAATGAGCCCCACCCCTTCTTTTATAGATTCAACACAGAGAGAAGAAGAGAGAGGTGAGAAAACTAATTTGAAGCTCAACTACTAGCCATCAATGCCCCTACAAATCCACCCCAAATATGTCATCTCCGCCACTTTATGTCTACTTGGTGTGTTGAAGAAGGGAGAGCGGCAGATCGAATCAAATTTGATTTGGTTGTTGGGGACAATCAGATTTCATATTAATTATATGAAGACGTTTCCCATTTTTTCACCCACCAAACCTCTTTAAAATTAAAGTTTCAAGTTTCCATGGTGTAGGCGAGGTCGAGACCTTTCCAACGGTGTCAAATTTGTTGAATTTCGGGCACTAGGTCAAAAGATATGTCCATTTGAATGTTTGAGTCGAGTCCATACAAAAATGGTGAAAACCAGTGAGCAAAACAGGATCGTGGGCTCGAAACTCACTTTGTGCCCTTTGGCACCAAAAATGTAAAATGCAAAATTTTCCCCGCAGCCCCGCAATTTACTTTTGGCAAAAATCACTTTTGGGCCTGACGGTCTGCTTTTTCCATTTGGGTAAAAAAGTCACTCCAAGACCCACCTACCGCATGCACCGAGGCTTGACACGTGGCTTTTGGGCATCGGCAGAGGCGTGGCTCATTTTTTCACTTTACACCTTCTTAGAGCAAAAATTTCAAACTTCCTCCGATGACCCGCCATTCGCTTTGACTTTTCAACATGTCCACATGTCCCTTTGCATGAGCCTTAGGCATTTTTCTTCATTTGACTTTAAGATCCCCATAGGCTTGCGTGCCCAAAATTCACTTTGTGCCCTATTTGCAAAAGGCACAAAATTTCCATAACTCCTCCAGACTCCGCCGACCTGAAATTTACTTGGGAAAATTTTCCTCTTCAGCCCGTGCCCCCACATTTTCCATATGGGCAAAAAGCCTCAAAATATCCCGCCGCCTTGCCTCTCTCTCATTGGCAAAAATCCTTAAAAACTCCCACCACCCACTTTTGGGCAAAAATACCTTCCAAGGCCCACCGACTCGTAACTTGAAAAATATGAGGAGTTAGAAGGACTTCTTTATATTTTTGGAAAGGGGAAGAAATTTCCCACCTGATGAAGATGCTTTCAGGAAACCTTAAGTGCTTAGAATATCTTAAAATTTGGATTGAAGCACTAAAAGGGGAAAAATGGGTGTAATTAACTAGAAATAAACATGAGCTTATTTTGGATAACACTTCCCTCTTTTTGAATATCCTTGAAATACTATCTCTGCATAATGAGGCCTACAAAGTGGGTAGACTAGCATAAGCTTGAACTACTTGATGAAAAATTTGTCCATGCCTTGACCACTTCAAAGTGTATCAAAATCAAATGTGTGCTAGCTACAACAAGTGCATTATCTCTCATGAATTTGAGGTTAGATATATTTTTCTTAAATAAAACTAGTTCAATACCACCAAAGAGCGTGAAAAGAGAGGAAAATTTGAGCCTAACTAGTTAGGACCATACATTGTGGTCGCAAAATTTGGTTCAAGGGCCTTTAAAATGTCTTATCGTGATAGTGATGAGCTTTGGGATCCTATGAACATCATGCATCTCAATCATTTCTATACATGAGATCAGAGGTATTTTTAAAACATGAAAAAATAAAAAAATAATCAAAAATATCAAAAATATAATAAAGATAAATAAATTCATTCAAATGTGAAAATCACACAATTGTGGCACTTTTGACAATTCCTTTGGTGAAAACCATTATCATGTGCCATAGGAGGATTATATTGTTCATCGGAACCTTACACTTGGGAGCATGATCCATTCTTCCTTGATTTTTCACCGGCTTGCATTTATCATCTTGTTGAACATATCCTTCTTGGCCTTGATTTGGATTTCCTATTCTTTTATATATGCGCAAGAATTTTCTCTAGTATATTCTCACCTATTATTAGGGGCATCTCAAAGGCTCGATTCTTCCTGTACATAGTTTCTGCAAAAAACTAGAAAATTCTAAACATTCAAAATCCTAGAAAATCCCAAAAACATTCAAAATATTACAAAATCCTAAACATTCAAAAAAATTCAAAATCCAAAAATAGTGAAAAACTCAAAAACACTAAACATTGGAAACTATACCACAAAACATAATAATTCAGTGTTTTCTGATTCTAGCACACGACATGAGGATCATATTGTGATATTATTTCATCAACAAAGCTTTTTTTTTGTTATAATTTAAGAGGTATTGCATGCAAAGTATCCAGATCCTTCTCATCGAAGGAAGTCTATTAGGAAACTATGGAGGTTATTAGAAGATACAATGCTTGAAAGAGCATCACACGAAGTTGGAGCAAACAAAAGTAATTGAGCTTCCTCAAAAGACGTTGACAACTTAAAGGAGGTTTGTGAGATGTTGCAGCAAGAAAACATCATTCCTTTATTAGGGGAATGCTTAAGGGAGAATGTGTCGCGTGCTAGAGTTGAGCGCGAGAAAGATATTACATGCAAACTTACCTCCTCACAGTCTTGATTATGACAAAGAGATCACTTTGAATGCAATTGTTGATGGATGGTTGTTGAGTAATATTCTGATTGATACATGTGCAAAAGTAAATGTACTCACCTTAGATGCGTGGAATTAGATGGGGAGGCCACCATTACAACCATCTTCAAACGTGTTGTATATGGAGAACATGACTAAAGCCATGCCCATTGGAGTATTGAAGGATGTCACTATTACTATACAAAGGGCCAAGTTTACTAGGGACTTTGAGGTCTTGCACTTTTCGAAGTAGATACTATTCTAGTATTGCTTTGGGCACCCTTAGTGTTACGTGAATAATGTTGATCTATGCTTTAATAAAGGATATCCATTTTGAGAACAAGGAAGAGCACGTGATTATTCTGTTGATAGATGGGAAAGATGCACCTTATGTGGAGCCATTAAGCGAGGAGGATCTTAATAGAATTTATGTGCGCACCATTAGAGATCCTGAAGTGCTTGAGCCATCAAAGGAAGGTGTTATTCAATGGGATGATGCACAGTCTATGAGTGATACAACCAAAGTGTAGCTTGTGACAACTGGGTGCATGAGACTTATGAAATGGTTGGGTGTGAGATGAAGAGTGCAAGTACTACGCATAGTCGGGTTGCATGTTAGACGTTTTGGTAGTAACTAGGTACTAAGGTACACTGGAAAAGGTAATCCTGATGTATTCATGTGTGCTATGGAAGCCCAGTGGATAGATCAAGTGGAGTGTAGGAATATGTTGGTATATACCTTACACAGGAAATCAGTGCATTGGTGGGTTGTACATAGAGATAATATTTTAGACTGGCGAGAGGTGAGAATCTCCTTCTCTACTAGATTTTTTAGGAGCAACGCACTTGCCAAGACATGTGAATTTCATGGGGGGTCGACGCCTTGCATCACGTTCGGAATGTGAGAGACTTTGGAAAGAGGGGCAAGAGGCCTTACCACCTTCACTGTGGGTGTATAAGCTCTACTTCACTTTGCGTGGTTGTGCACGTACATGGTATGTTTATGTAGAGTTGAATAGAGAAACATGGAATTAGCAAGAACTGACTGCAGGTATGATTCAGACCTTTGACTATTTTTCTACTAAACCATCGATGAATGAGGCATTACAAATTATGAAGTGATTGACTATGGGAGATAGTGCAAAGGCTAAGGAACTTATTCAGGAATTACTAGGTGAGTCAGATCTGGAGGCATGCTTTGAAGAAGAAGAGACATATGAAGAACAACTTTGGGTGCGCTGGTTAGAAAAAGAGAAAGGTAAATTGGTTTACATGATTGATGATGAAGAAGTGGAGAATCTAGATGTTGATCATATTGTGGGTACATGCAAGGTCTTAGAGACAAGGTGCATATGAATAGGCGCGCACGTATCATGAGCCTATGAAAATGAAGAAGGTCAACATTGGAACAAATGCATAACCTAAGGAGGTTGTTATTAGTGATTATTGGTCTGAATTAGAGGTTGCAAAAATAATTGAGCTATTGCGTGACTTCCAGGACTTATTTCCTAGAGGCTATCATGAGTTAAAAGGGGTACATCACTCTTTGGGCAAGATGAGGATCAAGTTAAAGGAAGGTGTGTACCCGGTTAGGAAGAGGCCTTACAGGATGAATCCTAATATGTGTGTCAAGGTAAAGGAAGAGATTGATAAGATGTTGAAGTCTGGAATCATTGAGCCCATTGAGGAGTCAAAGTGGGTTAGCCCTATGGTGATAAGAATAAAGAAAGATGGAAGGATAAGGATTTGTGTGGATTATAGGGAGTTGAATGTTTCTTGTGTAATAGATCCCTTTCCCACACCTTTACAAAGGAGATTTTGGAAGGCGTTGCAGGTGTGAAATCTACTCCTTCACTGATGGATTTTTCTAGATATCATCAAGTGCGGATTACTAAGGAAGATCAAGAGAAGACAACTTTCACCACTAAGTGGGGAAGTTTTGCATACATAGTTATGCCTTTTGGATTAAAGAATGTACTGCAGTTTTTTACGCATTGTTGTGCAAGCATTTCAGGACTTCATTCATAATTTTATAGGTTTACTTGGATGATTGGACTATTTATGGGCTAGTAAAATATCATTGTGATAATTTAAGACTTATGTTTGAGAGGTGCCGATAGTTGAGCATCTCTCTAAACATCAAGAAGTGTGTTTTTGCTACACCCTTTAGAACTCTGTTGGGACATATCATATGTAAAGAAGGCTTGTTGGTAGATCTTGCTAAGGTTGTTGTCATTTTGGGCTTAGAGGAACCTACTAACCAAAGCAAGGTGCATGATTCTTAGGGCACATAGGTTATTACAAGAATTTTATCAAGGGTTATGCTAGGATATCTGCACCCTTAGAGGAATTTTTGAAGAGTAAGGAAAGTTCCATTGGGGTGAGGTGCAATAACACACATTTGAGACATTGAAGGAAAGGCTTACTTATGCTACGCCTATTCTACACTTTCCTTCATGGACCAAACCATTCCATGTGCATGTGGATGCCTTTGGCATGACCATTGGTGTAGTATTATCCCAGCTTGGAGAGGGTATTGTTGATCATCTATTTTCTTTGCAAGTAGGAAATTGACCCCAATTGAACAAAATTATACAACTACGAGAGCGAAGCATTGTCCATGATTTATGCGTTGCACAAGTTTAGGAAATACTTTTTGGAAACTCTATTCATATTTTATACAAATCACATGACACTTAAGTATTTGGTCAATAAACCCATTTTACAAGGGCACATATGCAGTGGATTATCTTGTTCCAAGAATTTGACTTTACAATAGTGGTAAAGCTAGGCAAGAGTAACTCGAGGACTAGATCATTTATCAAGGATTAACTCAGGAGAGAAACATAGAGCATTAAGGATACAATGTCAGATGCCCAACTTTTTAGATTGAACCACGCACCCTATGACTTAGAGGATATTGTTGTATTCTTGTGTATAGGTGTGGCACTGAAGGAATGAAGGCTTTGGAGAAGAAACAACTTGTTATACGCACCACACCTTACATGTTAATTGGTGGAGATTTATACAAGTTAGTCGAGATGAGGTTTTGCATCGGTGTGTACTTGAGCATGAGCATAATTCCATTATGGAGGAAGCTCATGGTGGGATTGTAGGTGGACATTATGCAGGAAATGCTACCGTGTGCAAAGATTCTATTAGCAGCCTTTGGTGGAAAAAATTTACAAGGATTGTATAGAGTATTGTAAGGCTTGTGACCATTGTTAGCACCTTGGAAAGCTTGGGCATAGAGATGAAATGCCTTTGAGGCCTATTGCTAGTGCAAAACCTTTTGAAAAGTGGGAAATTGACTTTGTGGGTCCTATTTCCCCACCCGCGCATGCAGATGGATCACACTACATTATAACTTGTATAAATTATCTTACAAGGTGGGCAGAAGCAACACCTACAAAGGATTGCACAACAACTACAACAAAAAGGTTTCTATGGGAGAACATAATCAGTATGTATGGATGTCCATTGAGTCTAATAAGTGATAGGGGCACTCATTTTCTTAATGAGACTATCAGGATATTATTGGAAGAATTTATGGTGGCACACCATAAAACAACACCCTATCACCCACATACCAATGACTTTGTGAGGCTTTCAAAATATATTGGGACATACATTGACAAAGATTTGTGATGTTGGAAGGAAGGATTAGGATGAAAAGTCTTTGTTGTACTTTGGGCATATAGGAATACTTACAAAAGATTGAACAAAGCCACACCCTTTCAGCTAGTGTTTGGCACGGAGGTTGTTTTACCAATGGAATTCATGTTACCTTCCCTACATATTGCATGTGTAGGAGGAATGGATGATGATTAAGCCCTTGAAGAGCGCATAGAAAAGATGATGCGGTGGATGAGTGGCACGTGTTATTGCTCAAATGGAGCGGAAGATAGAAAAGGCCAAGTAGAAGGCATCACACAATAGGCATATTAAAAATAAGCAGATTGAAGTTAGAAAGATGGTCCTTCTGTATGATTCAAATTTTTTGCGCCACCCTTAGAAAGTTCCAAGTGCATTGGTTAGGACCATATGTTGTGACTTACATACTTGATTCAGGTGCTTTCCAATTATAGGCGCTGGATGGGACATAGTTGCCTAGTTATTTCAATAGGAGTAGGTTGAAGCCCTACTATAAATAAGCCTTCTTGGTGTTTATAATAAGGTAGGATTTCCATTTAGCTTAGGTTTTCCTTTCATGCATTCCCTTTATATGTGTTTCCTTTCCTTGTCACTATGCTTTGTCAATTTAGTTCAATGTTTTTTTGTAATAAGCATGCTTTGTGCGCCAATTATTGATTACTATCTATTGAGTTCATGTGTAGAGGACCACACATAAATTTAGTTTGGGGTGGATTATAAGCAGAAGCACACATATAAGAGTTTATGTTTACAATGGCCCAAGAACAAGGAGCACATGTATCATTTGGTGATGTTTGTCATTGAAGTAGTGCTAATGTGTCAAAAGGGGAATGATGGTTATAAGGAAAATACCCAAATGGAAAATCCACATATGTTGAATAAGTGCATAGGGCAACATGAGGTAGTAGAATGGCATGGAGAACTACTTGGTATAGGACACAAAGGTTTATGTACTACGGTGTTGGGAGCACGCATAAGGAGGTCTGGTCGAAGTAGTTTTGCACTTGAGAAGGTTGTAGTTGTAGTGCACACGCATTGGACGCATGGTGGAAGTGCACTTGGAACTACAGAAATGGTGGGAAAAAGTGGAAAGCTGAATTAAATGCATTGTATGGTGGTAGTTGGAAAGAAATTAATGTGGGTAAAAATTGAAAAACTATAAAAGGAGCATTAAGGTAAATCATTTTTACCTTACCTTGCATGAATTTGTGAAGAGTTATCATGTGACCTAGGAAAAATTCAATGATCAAGCAAGAAATCAGTGTAGAGTTGAAGAATCATGAACCAAAGGTAAAGGAGAACATGACCGAGTGAGGAGCGAGTTCCTTTGGAAGGAGTCTTACAGATTGGACAATGTGAGAGTTTGGAAGAAGATATGTTTTCTTTGGTTAGGGTTTTACATGAATTAGGGCATGACATTCAAAGTTTAGACAGAGAAGTATAACAATATTGCGCCAAGGTTTTGTGGTAGGAGATTTGAAGTATTAAAGAGAGAAAGGGTAGAGGTAAAATTTTGATTTCACATGACTAAAATGGCACCAAGGAGAGTAGTGACAACTTCACCAAAGAAGAAAAACAAGGGCAAGGAAAAAATGACACCTACAGTTGATGTCCAGAAGAATGGTACTCTGAAAATGCAATACCCAGATGGGGTATTGTTGGGAAAGGAGTGGGTGTCACATGTTAGAAGCATGGTGGTGAGTGACTGCAACCACCACACAGACCTAACAACACGACATGGCAATAAAGCTTGTGCAACCGATAGATGAGAGGACACCTGATGAAAAGCCTGTATATGATGATAAGGTGAAGAGGTTGTTGAAGAATGTTGGATTATTACAATTATATGAGATTCCTTTCTTTGGGAATCCTGAAAGGTTATATCAATGGTTGATGTCACGTGCTCATGAAGACCATTTCTCATTCGCTAGCAGAAGGATGTGCATTACCACACAACTGATTGAGAAATATGCTGGTTTGGTTGACACATGGGTTACGCTAGAAGATGACCTGGGAAATGATGCGGAGGTGAATAAAATTGCAGTGGAGTTTGAGTACAAGAAAGGAGGGCATGTGTGTGATATTGTTAAACTAAATGATCTTGTCATGAGGATGGTCGCGTGTTTTCTCACCAAGCTGAATGGGAAAGAAAGGTGGACACATGTGAATAAAATATGGCTTTATGTATGCAAGAAAATATCATAAGGGACCATATATAATATTGTTTGCATTTATAACAGAAGATATCATTGAAGCCATGTGTGATGGTGATAAGATAATGTTTGGAAGCATCTTACTATTGATAGTGTTCTCAGATATTGGGGTGCCCGATGGGCCGAAGGACAAGATATGGGAATATCCTGATGAGAACCCCTCTCTTGCAAAAATATTTATGAAGTATACTTGTGATTTAGTAACCCCGACATACAAGGCGCACGTGGATAAGTGGTACAAGCAGATGCGCGATGCCTTTAGCATAGAGATGTGATTTAGGTCGAGTTACCTACTTTGGTGAAGGGGATTGTTGAGTTTACGGTCTACCAACAGTTTGCATTAGGCGGTTCAATTTAAAAGATGACACTAAGAGCCCATGGTGCAAACTTCATTTTCCTTTTCAGGAGAGTACTTTCAGGTTACAATGAATAGGTTTAAGGAAGCACAAAAGTTGAGGCTTGATTTAAGTAAAGTGGATAAGGAGCATTAGGAGATGCTTTAAACACTTGTGTATCCAAAGAAGCACGCTTATGAAGAAAAATATGTATCAGAGAATATCCACTGTACAAGCTCGTGAACACTACGCAATAGCTTCAATATATATATATATATATATATATATATATATATATATATATATATATATATATATATATATATATATATATATACGGCCCAAGTTTGCTGATGGATTTCATTGAGGATGATGTAAGTATACCTGAGGAACCCTCCACAAAGAAAGTTGAACAAAAGAAGAGGGTGCGTGAAGAGATTCCCACTACTAATGGAAGTGTAGAGGAAATAAAGACAAGATTCCTATTTGAGCACACCTCAAGGATAAACATCATCATGAAAGGAGTCCTAGGCTAAGCACTTATGCAAGGAGGCGGTCAACTAGAGGAGGGTCATTGGTGCGTAGAAGAAAAAAAGGTGCTCCCAAGTTTAGAATTTGAGGAGATGGAGAGAGAGAAAAAAGAAGAATTTGGAGGTGAGAAAGGGTGGTGAGACATGAAAGTCATCAAGTTTACACCATCCATGAATCAGAGGAAGAAGGTGGAAGTGAGCAATTTGAGGAGACCCATGCCATGGATGTGGATGAAGGTGGGGTTGGGGTGACCATCACCCAAAATGTAGAGAAAGATTTGGAGCCGACTACCGGGAAGATGTCGAGCGCACCTCATATTCTGAGCTACAAAACATATTGGAGAAGGAGGTTGCAGAGATCATTAAACATTTGGTAGAGCATGAGGTAGCGTGGGAAGAAAAGGCATAAGGTGAAGGAGAGACTGAGTCCTTGAGGCGGGGACCTCACTTGCAGTAGGTTTTCCCAAAGGTGTTTGGGGAAGGAGAGGACAAAGTATATCTCCCAGGCCCAATAATGGGATATGATGATGACCCTAATAAGGTCTTACACACCAGATATATCATAAGAGCACAATACCCCCAGACCAATTTTTTCTAGTCAATTTTTAACAAGGATAATGCGCTACCGCACAAGGAAAATGTTGTCATGGGCGTTGGCATCACACATTGATGAACCAAAATTTGAAGTAAGTGCAAATGCCTTGATATGTATAGGGGGAGTGAAAAACCACAAATGAGACATTATCGATAGTAGAATCACAAGGCTTATCAGATGAACAAGTGTGTAATGCGCTTAATAAACTATCGGTGGAGGTCAGTGCTAGAGTTTTTGATAAGAATAACAAATTGTGGGTTATGAAGGAGATGGAAGAGAAGAATAAAGAAATAATTGAAAGGGATAAAGAGATAAAGGAGAAGGAAGAAATTATTACACAAGCTAAGGTAGGAGTTAAGGGATGAGAAAGGACGGATGCGCACGCTGTAAAAAAGGCAGAATGCATAGTTGATGTAATTTAATTGTGAGATCGGACCTAGTACCCCCGGATAAGACAACGTATGAGTTCGCTTTTCATTATCTTGAGGATCTAACACATAATTACTTCCCAACCGACAACACCCTTGCCTTAAAATCTACAAAATAAGTTATGGCATGGTAGAAGCAACAAGAAAAAAGCAAATTGAAGCCACCATAACACAATACATTGAGTTACTTGAATCAAGTGAAAGTAGCAACTCACCTGGTGGAAGTTGTCTATGATAATTGTGAAGATAGAGATCATGTAGTGGGGCTGCTTGCTCATGGCAAAAGATGAGGCAAATTTGAAAGAGTTCCAGGCCAAACACAAAGGAAATAGGGTGGAACGTGAGAAAATATTGGGAAGTTGAGCAGAAATGGGAAGCAATTGATTCATTGAGAGCCTCCATTAAAAATAAGTTGAGAGACCTCTACCCTCAAGTTACGCACAAGATGGACACGCTCATGATATAAGAAAAACAATTAGAGACTTTGGTCGAAACACTGAAAGCAAAGGGCGAGGATCTGACATTTGAAGAGGTTACTGCCATTATAGGGGATGCCTTTACTCAAGCAAGCAGTGAGTTAGAGGGGTGGAAAACATTGGAAGCATTAGTGAATAAGGAATTCCCCCTTCTTTTTGCCCAGTGAAATTCAAATTATTTCATTCTTTGCATAAGCCATAAGGACATTCTTTATTCTTTATTTAATTGAAGGATTCTTTATCTCTAGACATGAGATCAAACAAAGTGTTTCCGAGATGAAAAAACATACCTAGTGTGGGGTAATGTTGGGCCTTGGAAATATGACTAAGTATTGAAGAGTGCACACGTGCAATATCTCTACGAGAGGAAACACACGTAGGAGAGAATATGGTGAGCGCGTGCATGGATGTCAGTATTCACGCGGGAGACAAAAAAAAGGTGCTCAAGGATTGCTTCTAGAAGGATTGAGGACTTAGATAATTTTGGGCAAGATGCTAAATATAGAGATGGAGTGGGCGACACAAGGGAAGATTCCATGTAGGAAGAGTCTATTTTTGGAGCAAGGAACTAGTATTTCAAACTAGAGCATGAAGACTTGGAGGCTACACAAGGCTATTTTGGGATGAGTGGAAGGTCAAGTGACATATAGAGTTTTGGGATAAAAATAGGATTAGAACTGAAGTTATCTATAGGAGATCTATTGTTAGAAGAGCTTGCATGCTCCTTGTTATCTTTGTAAGCGGCGCATGGCTATTCTTAGCATGCAACCTATTTTGAGGATGCTTAGGTGCGGTGAAGGGAAAGTCCCCACCCCTATATATATGTATTGATTTGTATGGTTTTAGTAGTTTCGCTTTGTAGTAGAGTTATGTTGTTGGTTTATGAGCACACATGACTTATGGTGATACTCTTATGTATGTATTCAACTTTTGTGTTTTACAATGATTAATACAATGGATCTTTGTGGATGGATATTGGTTATTGACTTATCTGTAATTGGATCTTGCATAGTAAACCTGATCTTGATTCTTGTTTAGCTCTTATTTGCATATGGTTGTGATCTAGATCTAGTTGTGGTTTATCTTTGCATGGCTATTATGGATCTAGATTATATGTCTTTTCATGCTAACTCCTTGACAAAGCTGCCATAAAAGAGGGACTTGGTACCCTTACTTCGCGTGAGTGCTCATATATGTCTGAGTGATGTGCCAGCGCACTTTGTGTTGTTCTTGGTATGTCCCATAAGAGAAGAAGGTTGCACTCGCAGTGGCTTGTTTCAACAAAGAGGTCAAGGAAAGGGGATCATCCTTTGAGAATTTCCAAAAAGTTCATGAAGCTCTTCATCATTAGAGAGTTCTTCATCTTTGGATTGATCACTTCTCTCTTCTTCTCTATCTTCTTCCCTCTCTCTACATTCTAATTCTTTGTTGGGAATGTAATTTTTGGCTATTTCATCTTATTCACTTAAGTGACCTTTATATTTTGCATTGTAAAAGTTCCTTTTCATAAATAAGAAAAGAACTTATTTTTATTCCTACAGAATATGAAAGGTCATAAGTGGTAGGAATATGAAAAGTCACTTGGGGAGAAGAAGAGACACTTTGTAAGCTATATATTGGGATGGATTCTCCATTCCAAAGGGTTGATAGCTTTTGTTCTCCTACTACAAGCAAGAAACTATTTCTATCTATTTGTCTATCTTTTTTGCTTTCTAATTTCCAACTATGCAAGCTTTGTAATCTTGAACAACCAAGAAATAACCATGTCTTTGAGGAATAAATCAATTGAACTTTGTGTATTTGATTTGTTAATCTTGTTATTGCTTACACAATTGTTTTCTTCCTATTGAATGTGGACCTACTCTGGTTAATGTTAATAAAGTTTGCAAGTTCCTATTCACAACCTTAATCCTCTCCATATTCTCGGATCTCCCCTTCACCTCTCTCCAAGAAAATTCCTTCCTTGTATTCCATACAAGCAATTTTCCATTAGTTTAATAGAGCATTCACGTGTGATCCCCAACCTATGGCCACCCACAAATTTTATTATTCCTTGCATTCAATAAACGAGAGCCTCCTCGTTCACACTAGGAGGGACTTAGTCCCAAACGTTGTGGAAAATCACTATTTTTTCCTACGAAAAATTATTTCGCCTACGCTTTTGGCTCCCACAAAGGGGGGTAGATTTAGTCGTCCCGCACCCTATAACGATCCAACCCTTCCACGGTGAAAAGTTACTAGAAATAATTACATGTCAATTGATAAGAGTAAATTTAGTACATACTTTGTTAATAAAAATCTTAAATAAATTATTTTTTCTTCTAAATTTTAGCAAACTAGATTTATGGGAGAGCTTTGAATCCCTTAGAAGGACTAATCAAAGAAAGTATATTAAAATTAAAAATATTATACATTTCAAAGTGATTTTTTTTTCATGAAATAAGTGAGGATATTTTTACATTATCAAGTGCCATATATTAGGAGGTACACAATTGTCATTTCCCACTATTCAAAATAATTTTGAATTATTCTCTAGATTATGTCCTTCCATTCAAATAATCAAATATTTTAGGTATTACAATTAAACACGTTAAACATTTAAAATTATAACATAGAATCAAACTCTTTAGTTCCATCCCAATTACAATTGTATATTACAAAATAAAGAAACAAATCCTTTCAAAAATGCTGATATGTAAAATCACACATCTAACACAAGGTAAACAATTTATTACCAAGACAAATTAAATAAAATAACAAGTTCTAGTTGACCATAGCCTAAAAATACTTCCTTTCGTGCATTAACTTTAGTTAAATGCAATGCAATCCTGAAATCGTTATACAAATTTATTATGTATCTAATAATATGACTAAAAGTAATGCATATATTGACATAAAACTATTATCTCAGTAACTACCAACTATACTAAATTATCAGGTTGATATATAACCTCAAATGTTATAGAATTGTAAGAGTAATGCATATATTGACATAAAGCTATTATTTGTAGCGAACTACACTAAACTATTAATTGAAATACAACCTTAAATATTGTAGGATCGTAACACCTAGAGGTATTTAAAAGATGAAGTTGTATGATAAAAATTATTCTCCATTATTATCGACGAGAGTAGAAGTTGATGCAAAGATGGTCATCTCTATATAAACTAATGTTTGTTGGTAGGATTGTCATAGAAGTAATTGTAAGCTTTAGGACAAACATTGTTATAGAGGCAAGAGAAATTAGTGGGTTTGCACATCTAACACTTTTCATAGGATGTCATGCAACAATAACGAGGCATGTTAACTTTGGCAAAGAACCGATCTTATAAGCTATGTCATAACTAGGTATATTTTTCGCGATAACAACATACAACATGATTTTGACTTAGTCTCTATAGGGAAATACAATAATTGAAAGTTTGTAGGCATACATAAGGATGAACATGTAGAATTTGTAGTCATCACGAGTGAATTAAGAGTGAATCACGGGTAACATACCTTCCACACCATTATAAGTGTGTTGGCCTATGTAGTCACCTATGTTAGAGGCTATTCTCCCCACAGAATGCACCACCATACATAAAAAGACCCATAAAACGTACCATACAGACATGCATGCCCATGCATGGGTGGGACTGTGCATCAACAATCAAATCACATGTTTAATGTTTTTGAATATATCCGGTTGAAATCAAATGGTTGCATGTGGTCTGTGCTAGGCGGGTTGGTAGGAACATGTGCTAATAACAAGGAGGCCGTGGGTTTGAATTGCCTTGGGCATTGCGGGTGACTTTACACGGTGTTTCTTGTGTTTTTCAACCAAAATCGCAAAAAAAAACTAAGTGTTGAACCACCTGCCATGTGGCAGTGGATGGGCATGATGGTTGCATGGTACATTTTATGGTTGGTTTTATGTATGTGGTGCATTTTGTGGGGAGAATAGCCCTCGCCCTCACCGTGGCCCTAGATTTGATCTAAATATCTATAAGAAAAACAATTAAAAAGAAGTAATGTTTGAGACCCCATATTTGATGTGACCATTCCAAGAGAACTATGATTGACACTTGTATTCATAATATGTTACTTGAGTAGTGAATTATTGTAATAAAAACACTGTTTCCTCATTCACAAGAAATAATTAGTTGGAATAATAAAATATTAATTAGCTCAATCTACGTCTAAAACATACAAACAATAATATCATCTAAACTATAAATATGTTTCTCTCCTTTACTAAAGATGTTAAGGAAAATGAAAAAAACGATAAATATGTCTATAGACAAATATGAGTGAATGATGTTTGCACTGAAATATAAAATTACTACGAATACACCGAAACAAATATAAAAAGATATAAGTTAGTTGTCTAAGTAACACTTAAAAGGGATTTCATCTCTCATGTGAATTTGAAAAAAAAAATTTTGGAGGGGAAAACTGGATTTTGCCGCCAAACCGGGGAAAGTAGATTCGAAAACAAGGTCGTCAATATTTCTTCTCCTGTGCAACAGACCTAAAATCTGTTCTGAACCATCTGTATTGAATACCATGGGAATAAAGGAGCTTCTGAAGGTCATGAAGCCTTACATTGAGGGAGTTCATGTCAAAAATATGCAGGAAAACGAGTAAGTAATACCGTTTCCATCATCCATCTATGCTCTAAATTGTCTTTTCGCTTGGGTGAGGTTATGATGGTTTGGGATTAGCCTCTACAACATTCTTAATATTTGTAAATCCGAGTCAGACTCGAAAGCATCCTTTAACTGTTACACCAAAACCTCCTCATATAGGCCTGCCTTTGATTCCTTATGTAAGGCTTTGTTGTTGCCTAAAATGGAGTTCTAACTCATGCCCACAACTTATATGCTCTTTTAACAGGTGGGCATTGATGCTTATTCATGGCTACATAAAGGAGGTACAGTCCATTTTTATTTATTTGTGGTAAATCAGTTTCAAGTGTTTTTTTGTGGGGGTTTTCAGATGAGCTGATTTTTTCCTGAATCAGCCTATTCATGCAGTATGGAGATTTGCCAGAGAGTTCCTAATACTAGGAATTCTAAGCTTCCTTACTTGCAGTATTGCATGAACAGGGTCAATATGCTTAGGTACTACAGTGTTATTCCAGTAGTTGTTTTTGATGGCGGTAGACTCCCATCAAAAGCTGGGACGGAAGAAGAACGCCAGAGGTTTGCTCACTTTCAAACATAATGCCAAATTTGGGATGAATTCTTCATTTTATTTGAAAAAGCACAATGTATAATAAGGTTAATGCACTAGTCATTGCTTAAAAATTTGTCTCAGAACCATTTTTCATTCATGACCTTTGGTATTACATACATCAGTTCCGGGAGTGCACTTTGGATCATAGAATGCTGTTTCGCCCAGGGAATGCATAATTTAAATTGCTTGTCTTATAATTCCACTCACCACCACTGGTAATACTTGAGCGAGTGTGGTGAACGCACTATCGGGCTTAGAATACCAGTATTTGGGCTAGTGTGGTGAATGCAGTATCAGGCTTAGAATTCTAATACTCGGGCTAGTGTGGTTAATTCACTATCTGGCTCAGAATACCAATACTCGGGCTAGTGTGGTGAATGCACTATCTGGCTCAGAATACCAATACTTGGGCTAGTGTGGCGAGTGAACTATCAGGCTTAGAATACCAATACTTGGGCTAGTCTGGTGATTGTGCTCTCAGGGTTAGAATACCATTGTGGCTGTAGTCATGTCGAAGGGGTAAGTGCACTACCAAGGTTAAAATGCCCTTTGGTTTATGGTCCATGTCAAGGTATACATGCACTAACAAGCTTAGAATACTATTTTGACTAGAAGCCATGTCCAAGGGGCACTGTTTTTACTGCAGACCTTGTCCACCCTTATCCAGGCTTTGTAGTATGGCTGTTTTAACATGGGGAGCATGCCCAATGGGGCGGTGGAGCTGCTGTGCTTAACTCTGGGAAATCATCATTACAATTGCTCAGCCTTGCCATTAGATTGCAAAACCCTGAATTGATACTCTTATAGTTATATGATCTGAGCCTGTCTTTGAAATTTGATTCTGTTTGTACTGAAATGGATTTCCCTCATTGTACAATGCAGTCCTTTAACTGGCAACTATTGCGATGGAAAAAAGCCCTAAAAACACTATCCGCAAAGTTTAGCTGTTTGAAACATTGTAATTCACTCGTACATGGAAGGTGAATGGAAGTAAAAACACACCTGAATTGTTCTCCTAAATTGTTGAAATTCCTCGCCAAGTATTCCAAAAGAGCAGGAACTATATGTTATGTTTCGAAGGTTATAGGTTTTAACTTGCAGAGAGTCCTAAGTCATGGCAGTTTTACCAAAGCTGCAATTCTTCCCCTAGCGACAACCTTTGTAGAGGCAAGTTTTTGGTTCATGTATGAAACAAGTGAATGTGTTGCCTGGCTTTGTTATATGAAACTATTAGTGCAGACCCACATAAACCTGGTCTGATAGGCCTTAGTAAATTCTAGTTCCACCTTTTTGGTGCCTTGGTGATGGCTCTGATTAGGCTTTTGGGCCACTCTTTGGGTTATTCAGAATCATCAATACCATTTTACCACAATTTCCTCTTTGCCTTCTTTACACATGTTATGCTTGACTGCAAATTTGTCATGTATGTTAATTATTTTGTTTATTGCTTTTTAATGTTTAGGTACAATGTGAAAATAATTGAAATCCTCTCTCAACAGTGAATGTGGATACTCATGTTTTCAAATATATTTTGTTTACAGTAAGAGATCAGGGAGGGACAAAAGAAACCTTGGGACCATGTTTTTACCACGTGATATTTGTAACTAACATTTCTTTGGTACTGGCTTCAATCACGATTTTTTTAATAGATTGTTAAAAACTTAAAACGTAAGACCAAGTATATATAAGTATTTATCTGACTTGTTAGTGAGATGTTATTGTTGTCCGGGCCTTTGCCTACAAGGCTGTCTTCTTGATGGCTGCTGGATTGCATCGGTGGGGGATCAATCGGTGTCTGTGAGATTGAGTAAATAAGCACAGGCCTGCAAAATACGAAATCCTGCTTTCTTTACACTGAAAGAAAGCAGCCTGCCAGAAGTAGTAATTGAATAGTATACCTGGCAGGATATTCGACATGGTTGAATGCAGGGTAACGAAGAAAAATGAATTTTAATGTTTGCATCATGCATGTAGCTGAACTGCCTATTGTAAGATACACTAATACTGTCTTTTTGTTCTAATGGATTGGAAGCTGGCAAGCTGCAAACATCAATAGTAGACTGGGAAACCAAGGATGGCGGGATGACAAAATTTTTCCAAATTTTGGGGATGCCAGGAGGACGGTTATTAAAGTAATTTATAAAATTCTAAATATTAAAAATACACAAATAAATTTAAAAAAATTAATGAATAGCAATCTTTAACAGTTCACCTTCTACATCTGTACTCGAATTTTTTTGGTATTCATATAACACTCGTGATTCTTGTTATGTATTTGTAATACAATATAGGTGGGTTACGATTAATTGGTAAACATTTTGATCTTTGCCATACTGCTTCTATCATCTACACAGCTTTTCTCTTCATATAGAATTGTACATATAGGCTTTATAAGTTCATTAAATGATTGGAGCTTCCAAGAATCCAAAGTGATTTTAATTAGATTTATACCTACAGACATTTTTTCTAATAGAAATGAGTGGCTTCCAAAAACAATCTTACACTACAAGAGTACAATAAGTACTTTCCAGATTTATTTTATTTTCAAATTTATTTGAGTCCAACGCAATGGTGCGAGGACATCCATTACTAGACATTGGGAAATTTGTAGAGAAGGTGATCAAGTTGTGTGAAACCATTCAATAGGCAAAAGAAAAGCGAGAAAGGGCGAAAGTGCCGAAAGTGACAGCGGAACTATGTGACAAACTGAAGATAATTGCCTTGAAAAGCCCCAAAAATTAGAATTATCATCTGAAATAAAAATATTAGCTTTACTATATTTTTCAATTTTAAAAGTAAGTTTTAAAAAGAAAATAGGAAGAAAAAAATGTCAGGAATGTTCAAATCTCCCCCAAAAAAAAAAAGCTAGGGGACATTTCTGAAACATCCCATGATATTCAGGGACGCCCCCTGAAAATTCATGCAAAGGAAATGTCGGGGGACATTTCCTGCCATCCCCAGAACGTCTTGGATGTCTGGGAGTCTGTTTTTGGGGAGGGGGGAGGGGGGCGGACGCATCCCTGTGTAACACTGGAAACTATGCTTTGTATGTCGAGTGATTTTTTTCTTGAAGTCAGATTTGCAAAATAACATAATTCCTCATTCATTTGATGCTGTCATTACTTAGTGGGAGATTTACCAAACTTTTCTAACAAATGGTGGAAATGTTTGTTCCTTGTTGACGCTTCACACAAGGTATGAGCATTGTAATGTTAAAAATTTTACCTGAAAAGCATGTGGGACGCATCCTTAGACATAATTTATGAAACAAAGGACTAGCTAGCTACGCTTAAAAGGAATAATTGAATCCTTAAATTTTTTTCTTATTGCAGGAGAAGAGATGCCAATCTAGAACAGGCTCGAACCAAGTTATCAGAAGGAAATATTAATGACGCTATTGAATTTTTCCAGGTATTTCTTCTTTAATTTATCAAGAAATATGTCTAGATTTGAATTTCCTTTGAACCTTCTACTTCTTATTCGAGTTTAGTGTCTATGAAATGTGCTTGGTTGTCTGGAAGCTTTATGGTTCCACTCTCAACAATAATCTGTTTTCCCTTATCTCTACAGAGAGCAGTAGAGATTACACCATTCATGGCATATGAGCTTATCCAGGTAGCTCTCCTATTATAAACAACTTCATGGGTTTTCTCTGTTCCAGTTCTCATCTGAATACATGCCCATTTTCATCTTGACAGTGATGAGCTCTTTGTAAAAATCCTTGATTTCAGATCCTTAAAACCGAAGGTGTTGAGTTTGTTGTCGCCCCTTATGAAGCTGATGCTCAATTGGCTTACTTGTCAATGCTGGACCCTGAGCAAGGTGGATTAGCAGCAGTCATCAGCGAGGACAGCGATCTAATGGCATATGGCTGCAATGCGGTCTGTATAGTTCCTGAAATCACGCATTGAAGGTTTTAATTTTCTTATGCTTAGAGTTGAGAAAGATGCAGAACATGCATATAATTGCAATGATAACTCTTTCATAGGTATTCTTGGTCTTGAAAATAGGATTTTTGTTCCGAAGGATTTAACAATCTTGTTTTTGAAGGTGTTGTAAATAGGTTATTTATAAAATGGATCAGTATGGAAATGGTGAAGAAGTTGTGATGAGCAATGTTTTCAACTGTACACAAGTACCTGCTGGTGAACTTTCATTCAGATGCTTCACTCAAGAATTATTTGCAGGTTATTTCTAACAACCCACTCATCACAACGTCATTTGTAATTAGATAAAAAGCATAGTGTAATTAGGCATTTCGGATAACATATGAGCTTCCCAATAGTCCAATTGAAGGTTGGTGTTTACTATAGGGTATTCCCATACTCATTCCTAAGCACCTTGTCCCCTTTTAATTCTTTTTAGTTGTTTTATGAAATCAATTTTATTCTTCTTTGTTTAGGAGGACCCAATTCCTTAGTGGGTGCAATGGAGTGTCTGATAAAACTTCTTAACCTGTCTGGTTTTTGACGTAAAAGTGTGAATGACCATTTGTTATGACCTATTCAAAGGGGTTGAATTTCACAGGCTGATTGTGGCTGAGTAACGTCTGCAATCTACACATATGGTTATGCAGCCAAAGCCTGGGGCAATTACTAGCCATTTGTAAAAGACCTGGTTTGACTGTTTTACCCATGGTGATTAGTATCCATTTATGACAAGGATAATGGTTTTTAGAGTTGTAACTTATTTGCTCAATGCAATTTCATCTGCTGTGATAATTACAAAACAAATTATCTATTTTTTCAGAATGCATTCAAGAAACTGAAGCACTCCTGGCATTTTCTTTGCTTAAGATTGCTCAAGTTACAAGAGTTAGCGTTGAGAGGCCCTTGACCCGCAGAAAGAAAAGTTGGTGAGATGCCAACACTTGGGAAGTATTTACTTTACCTACTTAAGTCAAGATGAATGAAAATAAATTTAAAAATGGTCAAGCCCTTACACCCAACTGATTCATTAAATGACATAGTATCAACAAAACATAGCAGACTTTTACAAGGCCCCTTCATGATTAACCATTATCAGGTTTTTGAGCTTCCATGAGCCAGAATGAAACTATTTTACGACCCCCTCTGCATATATTTTTCAATTGCAAGAATATATCAAAGTTGAAATGTAGTTGACAAAAGAAGGCATCTACTCTTACAATGATACATCGTGCCTCTCATCGTTGAGAACTGTTATTGGTAATATGTGGTTGTCTATCAAAGTAGAAGAAAGCAAAAGGCTTTAACCATGTCCCTCTCTACCTCTCAGCAGTATATTCGAAGTATTTCTGATACATTCAGTCTCATCTCTTAATTCCCATATACATGAGAAAATATTCAGATATCCACAAAGGGTGAGACCATTGAGCATGCAAGAAACCAAAAATTAGGGAAGGCAGTAGAATTTATCCTCAGATCTTACAGGAAAATACAATTATTTAGAGTGAGCTTCAGTCATCTAGAAAGTTCAAATTCCTGGCAGATTAGAGTGAAATTCCATATAGTAGAAAGAGGAGGCGGTAGAGTAGGGAGAATGCTAGCCCCTAGCTTCACCAATTAATCCCCATCTCACCAGAAGGGTACACGGGAGCCATCATCCACCAAGGGGACTTTTAAAGTCATTGGGATAGGTGAGAGCCAAAATTTTCTCGGGACCCCTTCCATACTGAAAAGACCAACACCTTTTATTTGTTGCCAAGTCATTTTGGAAGGTAATATTGCCAAATTTCCTTGCTAACCAATTTGCTTATTCAATTATAACTTCCAATTTCCAAGCCGAAACCTTGCCATCTTTCATATGACAATTTCAGAATATCCTTCTATCACCATCTTCTTCCAACCCCAAATGATAGCAATCTGCAGTCCTTTGAGCATAGCTTGAGCTTGTTTCTTTATTTCCTCCACATCCAATGCATGGATCAAAATTGGCTGATAACTTGCATCCCTAAAATACCTCCTCTACTAGTGGGGCATGACCTTTACAGAGGCATCCATTTCAATTTGATTTTTTCTTATGGCTAGGTTAGTAATTTAATCTTAGGCTTCACCAACATATTCTCGCATGACCCATTGATGTAGGAGCATCCTGATTCACATGTGAGCTTGCATCACAAAAAAACTATGTTGCCAGCAGAAACAGAAACTGAAACAGAAATGGAAATAGGTACGAAACGCAGAAACAACAATTTTCAAAAAACCTTGGATATGAAACGTTACCATTACAAACGTCCGTACAATATATGCATAGTACTCATTTTATAATTGTAGACCATAAGAGATAATTGATAAAGCACTCAAAATATTTTGTATTCATTGAAATTTGAACTTCTAAAGAGTCATCATTCAACATGGTTACAATTTCAATGATTCACATATACATGATAATAATCTAGATTCTAGAATATATCATCTAGATTTTCCTCATAATCATCTCCATGAACACCACTGATAGCTCCACTCCCACTAGCTCCACTCTCCATCCCTTGTGCAAAAGATCCCGATTCTTCTTCATCAATACCAAGTAGTGAAAGTTGGCTAAGAGTAGCAACAAAAGCATCAAAGTCACTACTCTCAGGATCAATATCCCAAAGTTTGTTGGGACCTCTAATATAGCCTTCAGTCTTGTGTGATAGGATGTGCAAATTGGAATGTACTTACACTAAATCCTCAACCTTCTTGGATCCTAACTTGTTTCGTTTGGCTGAGTGGATGAAGCTATATGTACTCCAATTCCGCTTTGCTGAAGAATTGCTAGCCACCTGTTACAAAAAAAGAAGTTAGAAATTTTCAATTAGTAATAAAATTAATTTACTAAGAAGTAAGAACACAAATTTAAAATTTTTAATTAATAAACAAACTTTTGATTTCATTTTAATATTTTATACTTGTGAGAGGACTTTAATGGCAACATGTTGTATGTACTTGGCATCATGGCCATGTACATACCACCACATGAATGGCTTCAGGTTGTACTTGTCACTTAATGCATCTAATTCACCCATGCTACCATTAGATGAAGAGACAAAGCATGCCATTTCATAGTGGACCGTAGTAGCTACAGGATGGATCAAGAAAAAGCCTCCGAATGTTGTCTTAGTTCTAGTTGCAACTTCATGGTCATTGTATGGTGCTTGCCTACCAGGTAGCCCAAGTATTTCATTGCTATAATATTTGGGATTTAGGGCATAGGCAAGGAGATGCAATGGGGTGGTCATTTTATTCCACCTTCTCATGATCACAATATTAACTTCAATATAGAAGTTTTCTTGAGATCTTGCCCTTTTTTTTTTGTATGATGTCTCTAATTTTTTCAAGCATAGAGTCAATGCCATCATAGATCTCCCCTATGCAAGCATCATCTATGTTTGCATATCTAATCATAGATAAAATAGGCTCAATAAAACTGAGCAAGTATGCAACCTTTTCCCACCAATCATCATCAAGTATCAATGATTTTATTTTGATGGCTCGTTCTGTGTTTGCTTGCTTCCACATGGACCAAACATCATCAATCACCATAAGCCTTAAGGCTTGTCTTACCTTCACAAGTTGTCTCAAGATGAGTGTGTGAGAGGCAAATCTTGTTTCAACAACCTATTAAAATAAATTAAAACAAGTTAATAAAATATAAAATTAAATTTAAAAGAAATTCAAATGATAATTTGATATTTCATAGAAAGTTAGCAAATAAAAATTAGAAACTAGCAAATTTTTTTGTTACCTTCAACAACTCCAACTTTGAGAACCTCCTAAAGATAGCTTGGGACATATGATGATTTGTGACAAACATTTGAATCTCATTTGCCTCTGTATACACTTCCTCTATCCATGGTATTTTGCCAATCTTCTGCAAAGCATCAAATTCAAGGAGTGTATTGCACAAGGTGTCCAAAAAATGTGCTCATATCTCCCCTCAACAATCAGCCCTGCTGCTCTACAATTTTTGGCATTGTCTGTGATGACTTGGACAACGCTTGCAGGGCCCACTGACTCAATAGCCTCAATCAAAATATTAGCAATAAATTGAGCATCTTTCACTTCACCCTCACAATCAACAACCCTTAAGAACATTGCCCCTTTAGGGCACACTGCAACAATGTTGATTAGGGGTCTATTTCGGCATCTTTCCATCCATCTGAAATGATAGATACCCTTGATTCCTTCCATGAATCCCTAATTGGCTGCAAAGAAGTATGTACATGGGCCTTCTTTTCACCGATAATGATGTTTTCACCTTCTCATAACTAGGGCTTTTATACCCTTGTGATGCATCATTAGTTCCTTTCACCATTTGTTGTCAATATGGTGACCGCAACACATTGAAAGGCATCCCACATGCATAAACACATCGAGCAACCAACTCATCAGCTATTTCCCTCTTCTCATTTGCAAATGCTTGCTCTAATGGACCTTTGGAGGTTCTCTTTTGTGATAAGCTCTCTTCCTCTATGGGAGTTTCAACTTCAATTTGAATAAAAAGATGGTTTGATGGGGTGGGTGGTTTTTGTGAACCCCTATTTTGCAAAGGAGCGGTTTTAAATCTAGCTTTTGAAGCTTGCAAATCAACCTCCTCTTGCTCTTTCATATATGCCAAAATATGTTTCCTTTCAACCTTGGCACATTTTCTAATCCCCGTTCTTGATTGCCCCATTAAATGAGCTTTGAGTCGGGTATATGAGACTTTGAATTCAATATTGCAATGATTGCATATCCAAACTCGAGAGCCACCACCAACAAGGTTCTCCAACACTTGCACATGTCTCCAAAGAGGAGCTTTAGGATCCACAGATTGCACACCCCACCTTGGCTTCCTTCCCCATGCCCTCCCACTGAAGCTGAACTGGATGCCATTTATGTTTTTAAATTTTATATCTCAAAGAATCAAACCTACATTGAAAAATAAAAACATAAACTTAGATAACAATAAATATAACTACACCCTACATATCCTATTCACTTTTGATCACCAAGTTCACTGTTTAGGTGTGATGTGAAAGAATACACAAATTTCGAATTTTTAATTTTAGTTATAAAAAGCGAAATAAACGTTTAGTTTTAAAAAATAGGAAAAATAATTAAATTATTAAACCCTATGTATTTTATTCTGCTTTTGATCACCAAGTTCACCGTATAGGTGCGAGGTGAGAGCATACATAGAGTTTGGATTTTTTAATTTAAAAAATACAAAAAAACTCTTAAAATAACAAAAAAAACCTACACATCTTATTCTGCTTTTGATCACCAAGTTCACTATATAGGTGCGAGGTGAGAGCATACACAAAGTTTGGATGATATTTATAATTTAAAAAAAAAATAGATTTTTATTTAAAAACGCAAAGGAAATGTTACATATTTAAATTTTTTTAGCATAGAGTTTAAAAATTACTAAATTAAAACTACATATTGATATCATGATCAATGATCATGAATGATGTGTGCATTATGCACACATCATTCGTGATCATTGATCACATTAACATTTTCTTTTAAAAAATAAAAAAACTTGAAAAATACTTGGTTTTTCCTCCTTGAAGTTGTTCCCTCCTTCCAAATCTGCTTTGAAATTCCTCCTTGATGCTCTTAGCAGCACCTCCTAAACTCTTCCTTCAAGCTGCTCCTTGATGTCTCTTTGCTCTTCACAATGCTAAATGTTAGTTTAGTGAAAACTGAATTTAGCAAGAGAAAAATGAGAGTGAGATTTAGAATGGACCCAAGATGTCATTATATAGCTTTTAGGAAGTGTCTTTAGCAAGTCTAGGTAGGTAGATTAGGTTTAGGTTTATTAAATGAAGCTATTTTTATTTTTAAAAAGTTATGATGCTTTAAAATTAAAAAATCCAACGAAACGTGCGGATGTTTCGAAATGTCGACATGTTTTGGTGCCGTTTCCCCCCTCGTTTCCATTTCCGAAACATTTTTAGGGTGAAACGACACCCTCGAGCCGTTTTGGCTTCACAACAAAAATGAATAAAAGATGTATAGTCACAATCCAAATAGTGAGAGTTTTAAGGAGCTTGTTCTCCTAAAATTAGAACTTCTTGTAACTGCCCTGTTTTATAGGAGCAGCTGTAGCTTGTTAGCTATATTTAGAATTAGAAAGTCAAATTAGGAGTCTTTCTTGTTAGTGGATTAATATAATTGCATGTTAGTCTAGTTTTAGAGAGAGATAGAGGAGTTGCAAGGGAGATTTGTGAGTTAGAGAAGATGACATTAAAAAGATTACCAAATTTTCAAAATGTTCCAATTGAAATTCTGAGAGAGATTTTTGTTCATCTTGATCTTATGATGAAAAACCTCTCTGTTTTTGTATAACTGCAATAGTTAAAAGTTATGTGTGTTTGAAGGTTTCAATTGTGTGTGAAGGTGTATAGAAGCAAAGTCTACACATGTGTTTGTCCTTTGAGATTACATTGTCCATTGAGACTGTGTGTTGAATGTTGGAATGCTCATTGAGGTTCAAATCAATAAAAAGAATGTTGTTTTGCATTAGAAATCACCGTGTTACTCTATAGCTGAAAGGTTGGGCTCTTATTTAGTTGAGACCCCATACCTTGATTGCATCAATTGGTATCAGAGCAAGGTCTTTCCTTGCTGGGTTGAGTGTGTGAGGCTCTTGTATGAGTCCATTGTAGGTTGTGAAAAAGAAGTTTGTTGGAGATAGTTGCAAGTTGCATGGAAAAGAGGATAGGTATGTTGTAGGTGTGTGAGAAGTCCTACTAGTATAGAGAGTGAAAGAGAGACTCTTGTTTGAGTTTATTGCAGGTTGTGAAAGAGAAGCTTGCTTGTTGAAGATATGGCACACAAGAAGGGAGGAGCACCACGAGTAGAAGACTTGGTTGAGATGTTGAAGGAAGTCTAGGCAAGATTGGACATGATGGAAGATGCACAAAGTGAAGATGTTGCAGCAGTAAGTGAAGAAGAAGAGATGATGGAGATGTTGTTATCCCTACAAAAAAGTTGGATGTCTTGGAGAGAGGACAAGCTAGCAAAGCAAAGAGACCAAAAAAGTCAAGGTGAAGGAAAGAGGTAAGCCCACTTGCAATGTTGTTTTGTTTAGTGGTAAAGAGAGCCCAAATGAGCTCATGAGATGGATAGTGGAGTTAGAAGTTCTTTTGAGGAGGAATATTGAAGACCCCAAAAGGGTAGTGGTTGCATGTAAGAGGCTATATGGAGTTGCAGCTGTTTATTGGAGAGATCTCCAAGAGAGGAGACAAAGGAAGGGAAAGAAGAAGGTGAAAAGTTGGGAACATATGGTTTCCAAGTTGATGGGGCTAGTTTTGCACCCAAGAATGCAAGGAGAGTGGTTGAAGAAGCTTCATGTCTTGAGGCTTGAGAGAGGAAGGAAGAAGATTGCCTTGAAAGGTAATAAGAGAGAGAAGTTGCCATGTGAGCAACTCAAAGCTATTCCAAGAAATAGCAAGGAGAAGGATATGAGTGAGGAGAAGAAGGTTGTCTTGAAAGACAACAAGAGAGTGAGGTTTCTATGTGAGGAGCCCAAATTTGATTTTCAGAACAACAAAGAGAAAGAGGTTTGTGAGCAGCCCATAGAAGAAGATCTTCATGAATGAGGATGTAGAGGTGATAGATTGTGAACCGGAAGGAGGAGACCCATTATTTGATGATGGGAAAGAGTTTGTGGAATCCCATAAGTGGGAAGAGGCCGAGTTTTCATTGAAAGATAAAGATAAAGAATTTCATATTTCTCTTTTGCAGGGAAGAAGGGCTGAGGACAACAAAGAAGAGTTGTAGGTTTCCATAAAGGAAACTATGAAGATGAAGTGCTAGTTGATGCACTTAAGGAGAGCACATTTGAAGACCCTCTATGTGAAGTAGAGGATGAAAATGAAGGGAAGAATGGTATTGTGATAGTAGTAGAAGTTGCTGAGAATGGATCTTTGATAGTCCATCATGTGACTACATTCCATGAGAAGAATGCAAAGAATGGTGAAGAGTTGGACAATCCAGCAATGAAGAAGATGACAAAGAATGAAGAAAGAGAGATGGAAGAGATGTCTCTACAAGCAATAAAGACACATGAAGGAGAGATGAGAGAAGCAAAAGAATGTCACTCATGTGGCATAGAATTAAAGGAGATAGAGATGGTGAATATGTTTCCATCAAGAAGAATGAAGGAAGACCATGGTGGCACATATGTGGGAGCAGCCCACATAGGAGTTGAAGAAGAGGCTCTTATGAGTCAAGAGCTACATTATGTTGATATGGACAAGGAGAGTGAAAGTTTCTTTGCACATGGCATGCTTGTGATGCCTAAGAAGATGAAGAAAGGAGGAGAAAGAAAAGAGAATGAGATGGTGGAGTTGATATTATTATCATCCAAAGCATGTGTGGAAGAGGATGATGTTGCAGCTGAATGGTGTCTTTTGGAAGACATGAAAATAGAGAAGAAGGATGTGAAAGTGAATGCACATGATGCTGATTTGAAGGAAGAATTGAGTAGAGAAGAAGAGATTAAAGTTGCAACAAAGATGACATTGGAGAAGATCCATATGAGAATGTCTGATTCTCATGATACTATGTATTCTGAGTTTGTTACAACAGTTGAGGAATGGAGAGAGATTGAGAGTGTGAAAAGACAAGTTGCAGCTGAAGAGGAGTTGTTGAAGCATGATGTTGCAGAAGTGGGAATGTTGAATATGCAAGACCCTATGAGAATTGTTGATTCTCTAAATGCTTGGGTTATTAATTTTGTTGTAGGTATGATTGAATGCATAGAAAAGAGAGAATGCTGAGAAGAAGAACTCATTTGAGTTGGCCTTTGGAGTTCAAGTATGTAATATGGTTGCATATATGATGAAGAGTGTATGTGATGGATTCTTTGACAAGAAATCCATGAGAGAAGAAGTGAAGAGGAGATGGTTTGAGATAGAACATGAGTTGCATGCTTTTATTGGAGGAAGAGGTAGTTGGTTCAAAGCTCATGAAGGATTGAGAAACAATGGTGTTGAATACAATTGGTGGTGGTGGTTGGATAGTGGTGGGTCAAATCCCACAAGAGGATTGAAGATGAGAAACAAAGCATCTTGGAGGAGGTGGATGGATGACTATGCCCAAGAAATGGGTAAGGTAAAGGGAAGGTGATTAGAGTTATGTTGATGAAGATGGTTTATGGACCAACATGTTGTTGGAAATGGAGAAAGAAACAAAAGAACAAACTTCAATGGTACCTAACAAGGTGGAAGGGAATGCCTTGGTGATTACTCTTCATGACCAAAAGAGTGGTTCTACCACTTATTCTATTTAAGTAGGAGCATCTTAATTCACATGCAATCTTGCATCACAAAAAAAGAATAAAGATGTATAGCTGTCAATCCAAACAATTGAGAGTTTTAAAGAGCTTGTTCTCCTAAAATTAGAACTTGTAATTGCCTTGTTTTATAGGAGTAGTTGTTAGCTTGTTAGTGGATTAATATAGTTGTATGTTAGTTTAGTTTTAGAGAGAGAGAGAGCTGCAAGGAAGATTTGCAAGTTGGAGTAGAGGGAATCAAAAAAAACCAAATTTTCAAAATGCTCCAATCAGAATTCTAAAATAGGTTTTTGTTCATCTTGATCTTATGATGAAAAACCTTTCTTTGTTTTTGTACAACAACAATGGTTAAAGAGTTGTGTGTTTGAAGGTTTTAGTTGTGTGTGAAGGTGTATAGAAGCAAAGTCTACACATGTTTGTATAGCCCTTTGAGGCTCAGAGTTGTTGTATGTGTGATTATATAGTCCATTTGAGACTATGTGCTAAATGTTGTAATGCCCATTGAGGCTTGAATCAATAAAAAGAATGTTGTTTTGCATTAGAAACCGCTATGTTACTCTATAGCTGCAAGGTTGGGCTCTTATTCAGTTGAGACCCCATACCTTGACTGCATCACCCATTATCATGAGGAAGCACCCAGAGACATTAATCGAGAGGCATTTTATTAGTAATATTTGACCAACTTGCACATATATCAATTAGTTGCCCTTTTACTCATTTTCAAATGGTTAATATCACAAAATATTAAAAAACATGACACAAAAATGGAATCTATATGAGCTAATGCTGCATTTACAGAAAAAATTAGGTTTCATGCATTGGACAACATTGGAGTGGGTCTCAGTGAACAAGAAATTTTTCATATGAGGTAATGAATAATATCTAAGATACCCATTCGGTTGGGTATGTAGTAGGACCTTGTCTTGGTATGGCTCCGGTAAGGGATATGATTGTGATTTGTCCGAGATTCAAACAAGGTATGGCACAGGAATTTGGATTTGTCTAGGCTTTTCTATAAAAGAACCATGGCAAATCTAGGTTCACCAGGAAGAATTTGTGAAGAACCCAAGCCTAAAAACATTTTTTTCTTCATTTTTGCTTAAAAATAAACGTAAAATGTAATAGTAAAAAATAGTTTTCAAATCCTAAAAGCTAAGTGAAACACAAAAAGAAGAGCTAAAAGGACACAAAACATAAAAGCAAAATCTCTTCTCATCTTCTCATAACATGCTTGCCTTCCATTACATACTATGTGGTTAATGTCACTAGTTTCCTATTTATCAGTCTAGAATTTTTATATTATATATATTTTTGTTTGGGAATACCCAAAATTGTATTCAAAACCCCAAAAAACGCTATACTGGAAAATCCGGTTCTTCGAACCCAAACTCGAACTAGACCCTTGTAATGTCCCATTTTTGAACTAATTCATTTCGAAGACTTCTAGCCCATTCCACTTCTTGTGGGCCGGAAGAAGGTGAATAAGGGAATTATTTGTTTTCATTTTAGTCCTTTTCTATGATTAATTATGTTTTCTTTTAGTGTTTTCCTTTATGAGACAGGTTGGCTGGGTTGGAGGAATAAAAAAGCAAATTAAAAGATAAAACAAGCTTCTTTATGAGGTTGGTCATGGGGAAACTCCCTCTTGGGGTTTGGAGCCACCTAAAGGATATAAAAGGGGTTGTTTAGGCCCATTTTGGGCATGCATCTTTTTTATAATTGTACATTACTTGGTTTTGGGGCTGATTGCTCAATTTCCATTCCACTAGACAGGCGGAAATCCTTTGGTGTGGCTTCACAAGGAAGACAAAACCCTTCCTTGATAATTGGAGAACGAAAACTCTTCAATCAATTGTTCCAAGTGCTTCAAAGAGGTGGATAAGGCCTATTTTCAGTGAGGGTTTGGTTCTAAGATGAAATTCAGCTCCTCTCCTAGGGAGTGACCCACCTTGGGGAAGAGATTGGTGGCTTCTAGGTCACAACATTGCTCAACTCAGCCATCATTGCATTCTTTATATTTTTGGCAGCGAAAATCTACTTTGTACTTCATTTTTAGGGCGTGGAATCATTCATTTCCAGCCATTTCATAAGGGCATACTTTATTGTCATTTATTTAATTTCTAGCTGTGTTTAAAAGCTGATTTTTTGGTTGATAATTTTCTAAAATATTCCCAAAGTGCCTCTATATACTTTAGATATTGTGAATGGATATTTTGATGAATTATTGCTTTTTCCTTGCCGCTGTTCCAAAATCAGACTGCTGTTCATTGTTGTTCTATTGTTTAGTTGGCTGATATAAAGATTAGAATGTTTCAGTTTGAGGCTTGTGTTATTTCGTTGCTTTTCAGTTCAAGTCCTAGAAAGGGACATTGCAGTGGTATCAGAGCATAGATCCTCCTTGCTTGGAGGGTTTTATTTAGGAGCAGATAAATGACAAACGTACATTTTGATGATGGTAGAGTTGATAGGCTAAACCCTAGGGCAAAAAGATTGGCCACTAAAATGACTCATTTGATCCATACCATTCAAGATCTGAATGGTGGAAGAAGTTATTCAAAGGAAGTCATTAATACTTAGCCATCCAAAGTGGACAACATTGCTACATGGTATGAGGAATATAGGGCTCTTTTGGAGAAAATTCGTGATGCCATGTCATTTGCTAAGTTCATGGGAGTAAGCAAGGGAAGATCAAAGCCCAAGCTTAGGTCACGAGCTACACAAGAAGAATAGGGCTGCAAGTAATGGAGAAGAAACAACCCATAGAGGAATCCACTGTGCAAGTTGAAGAGGGAGAAATCATGGAGCTTGAGCCAAAGAAGGAAGAAAAATCAAATTTGCAAGTTGGTAAAGAGAAATTAGAGGTTAAAGCTCAATTGCCAAATGTAAATGTTGAAGTACAACTTGCTGGAAATTTTAGAACTATCTACATGAAGCAAGTAGATGATGTTTATGGCCTTGGAGAGAACCATGAAAAGGTTCGTGCATGCATCAACAAAATGTGGATGAAGTTGAAGCAAAAGGGACATCACTTGTTGTATACGAAGGGTTCAAGTTAGAGGAACTTGCACCATCCTTTGAGCTTCCATTGACTGATTTTCAGAACAACACTATGAAGAGTCATGTGATCGAAGAAAATATTGGGAATCACGAGGATAGAAGGGTTGGAGGTATCTCCACAAACCCCACTTCATCAAAGGAGGACAAACTTTTCATGGGCAGCCAAAGGTATGATAATAATAATCACATTTCAGATTTGTTGATCCTTCCTATGTTGCTGCCATACTTGTGTCATCATGGGCAGCTTGTTGAAAAGAATGAGCCTATGTCAAGTTTGATGCTTCATAGTATAATTGGTGGTCGTCATGGACAACATAGTGGAAATGGTGATAAAGTGAAGAACACTCTAAGTGGCAAAGGGTACATAGATCCTTTGAGTTACAAAAAAAGTGAATTCCTCAATGGATTCCATGTTACTATGGCTAGTGAGTGCTTCATTTCGTGCATATGGTTAGAAAGAAATTTTATGAGAAATCATATGGAGTTTGTTGTACATTCGAACTCCCTTGTGAAGGATGAGATGCTACAAGATGGCCTCATCATCCCTTGCACCAAGAGGTTCCAACAACTCAAGCTCACCTTGGGAAAGCACATGGTAAGTGGTGATTTCTATGTGAATTGTAATGAAGATGCAAATTTGGTACTTGGAGTGCCATGGCTACACTCTTTGGGTAAATTTATCTAAGACTACCGAATTGTGGAATTGAGGTTCAAGCTTGATGACCAAGAGGTTGTGCTTCCAAGCATGACAAATGGGATTCCTCAAGTTGCTACAACCAAGAAGAGTGGAGGAACTTTTGGAAGAAGACAAGACATATGGGCAACACATAATGAGGTAAAACCTACAATCTTATTTTCAAAACAGTAGTCATATTATAAGGATTATGAATTCCTAATTGATAAGCAGGCTCTTAAAGGGAGTGCTCCAATAGAAGTAAAAGTTGAGTTCATGAATTTTGTGTTTGAAATCGAGTGGGATGGTTGTTATCTTGTTGTTCCAAGCATTGTAACTCAATTGAGATTTGGAGGTATGATTGGAAGTAGGAGTCTTGATTTGTGGGACTTCAAGCATGTTTTCATGTGTTTTTGTATTGCTGTTATAAACATTCCCAGCTTGCCCAATATTTTGTTTGGTGCCATACAAAAGAGGACAGTCATGAGAAGGGATAGTTTCCAATCTTTCAGAGCATTTTCAGTCAATAATGACTCATTCCTAGGCCCCACTACATTCTTTTTGAGGAGATTCATGAAGGGCTTTCAGTTTGATAACTGTTGTACTTTTTTTTCATTTGCTGTCCACAACAATTTCAGCTCCCTATCCATTTTGTTGACAACCGAAGATAAGTATCCAACCATGAGGATGAAGGGTTTCCAATCTACTATCATCATTGATGTGTTTTCAGCTGTCATAAGAAGGATCTCAGCCACTATCCTTCTGATTTTAGGGGACAAAACACATAGTTATAACTATGTTTGGGGCAGCCCGGGTGAACCTTTGAATATCCATCACTTGTGGAAAAAATGAGATGATTACAAAACATGAAAGGGAACTAGCTTTCATACCTACGGGGCATGAAGAAATGATATTGAGAGCTCTTGTTTCTTTTAATGTGTTTGCTCTTTGTGTATGCACATGAATAAAGAAGAAAGAACAACTGAATTTGTTATCCATCCGAGCATCTGATGAAGAATATTGGATTGCAACTAAAAGATGCCATAATGGAGGATGGAAAGTTTGTGAGTGCAAAAGGTCTCAATTTGCATAGAAATAGAGTCCCTCCAATACTTGGATTGGGAGTGAAACATAAAAGCTTTGAGGAAGGTACAACCCAACCTAGGACAATGGGAAGAGGGCAGCCTAGACCATCTTTTGGGCAGCCATGGAGGCCACTACAACAAGGTAACTCTAGGTGTTTGGATCAGTTTTGCATGATGCTCAAGCTTGCCTTTCCAAGTTTGTTGTTGAGTGAAGAATGTAATCAAGAGTTGGGGAATGAGGTGTTGTCTACCCCAAGTGAGAAGGGAAGTATTTCTATGGCAGCCATGAGCCAAACTACCATCATTGATACTGTTGTCATCATTTATAGCAGCCCCCACCTAATTTCAATTGCATTTGTATTTGGGAATATGGAGTGTTCTTCCACCTTAGTTGACAAGGATGGAATGAAGAATGAGGATGCCACATTGGGACATGGATTAGCTTGTCAAACTACTGATTATTTATTAATTTCTTGCTTTATGATTGAGATTACAACAATTTTGAGGGCTTTTTATACAATTGAGTATGCAAAGGAAGAAGTTACTGCTTTATTTTAGAAGTTGAAGATGAAGGGGACTGTAGTCACTAAATCACACACTTATTATGTACATCTAGCCTCTAAATACTTCATTTATATGCATGATTCCTAAGCAAGAGAACTACTCATTAACACCTCTTTACTTTGCTTTGACATTGCTTTTATCCTTTTCATCTTTATTGCTTACTATGTTTCTGATTAACAACTTACAGTTTTACATACCAGCTGACATCTTACTCAACTTTGATTCCATTGTTTTATCGTTCTAACTCTCTATACAAGGCCGCCCATTAGGGATAGGAGTGCACAGGCGCCTCTTGTCCCCCTCTAAGTTCTTATTGTCACTCTCAGGCACTTTTGTTGTCTTTGTCTCTTTTTCTATCTTTCGGTCTTACTTCTTTATTGTCTTCTTTTATCACCCTTGGTTGGCCTTTTCACTTGTTAATGACGAAACTTAAGCAAATGAATCATACACACACACGTCTTATTTAACCTCGTTAGGGGGCAAGCATTTAAGAGGCATGAGCAAATATTTTCTATTTACTACATCAAGGACTGCATTTTGGACTACATACTTCATTGCATAGGAGGGTTTATTCTAAATTCCATACCACACATGTATTTGGGACAAAGTAGTTGTAGCTCGCTATCTCTTTGTGTGATTGGCACTAGGGAATCCTAGCTCAAGGGACACTATTCCAATCACACACACAAGAACTACATAGAGTTTGAAATGTAGTACAATGCTTGGTGACAATCACATTGGGTGATCGCGATGTCGATCGACTCAAGCTTATGCATTATTTTATTCATCTAATATATGCTTGAGTGCAGTGGTAGGTATTTAGGGTTTATTTTGCAAGTTACAGGTGCGACATAGGGAATTTGATGCGACACACACGTGAACAAGGAGTGACATAGAAAGAACTAGATTCTTTAGCTAGACCGCAGACACCGGTGTCTCAATGAATAGACGCTTGCGCTTGGGTGGCCCTATCCCCTTCTAGCGCTCTTGTCCCCAGATTATCACTATCTTGAATCGGACACGAGCTTGCACAACCTAGAATTCGCCTTTCTAGCTTGTTCATCGATCTAGAATCACCCAAACCTACGCCATTCTGGTTTGAGTCATTCTTTATCCCTTATTTATCACTTGTGATTGTATTTCCTTTGCTTGATCTTGCTTATTTACTATTATATCTATTTAATCAACAATGTCCTTATCTTAGATTTAATTTCATTAAATTAGGGACTTTAATGAAGAAAGAAGCAACGAGTGTTTGAGTTTGTTTGGGCAAAAGCTCCTTCATTTGTGAGCACGAGATCTAGACTATGGGGATACTATAATGTGTTTTTTCACCTTGGTATGATGGCACTTGGGCATGAGAGCTTGCAATTGCTTGAGGGCAAGCAATTTCGGGAAGGGAGGACTGTAATGTCCCCTTTTTCGAACTAATTCATTTTGAAGACTTCTAGCCCATTCCACTTCCCGTGGGCCGGAAGAAGGTGAACAAGGGAAGTATTTGTTTATATTTTAGTCCTTTTCCGTGAGCATTTACATTTTCTTTTAGTGTTTTCCTTTATGAGGCAGGTCGACTAGGTTGGAGGAATTAAAAAGCAAATTAAAAGATAAAGCAAGCTTCTTTATGAGGTTGGTCATGGGGAAACTCCCTCATGGGGTTTGGTGCCACCTAAAGGATATAAAAGGGGTCGCTTAGGCTCATTTTGGGCATGCATCTTTATTATAATTTTACATTACTTGGTTTTGGGGCTGATTGCTCTATTTCCATTCTATTAGAGGGTGAAAATCCTTTGGTGTGGCTTCATAAGGAAGACGAAACCCTTCCTTGATAATTGGAGAACGAAAACTCTTCAATTAATTGTTCCAAGTGCTTCAAAGAGGTGGATAAGGCCTATTTTCAGTGAGGGTTTGGTTCTAAGGTGAAATTCAGCTCCTCTCCTAGGGGAGTGACCCATCTTGGGGAAGAGATTGGTGGTTTCTAGGGCACAACACCACTCAACTCAGCCATCATTGCATTCTCCATATTTTTGGCAGCTGGAATCTACTTTGTACTTCATTTTTAGGGCTTGGAATCATTCATTTCCAGCCATTTCATAAGGGCATACTTTGTTGTCATTTATTTAATTTCCAGCTGTGTTTAGAGGTTGATTTCTTGGTTAATTTTTTAAAATATTCCTAAAGTGCCTCTATATACTTCAGATATTGTGAATGGTGATATTTTGATGAATTATTGCTTTTTCCTTGCTGCTGTTCTAAAAATCAGACTGCTGTTCTATTTTCTAGTTGGCTGATATAAAAATCAGAATATTTCAGTTTGGGGTTTGTGTTATTTCGTTGCTTTTCATTTCAGCCTTCGAAAGGGACATTACAGAAGTTGTATTCAAAACCCAAAAATATGCCATATTGGCAAATCTGATTCTTCGAACCCAAACCCGAACCTGAACTAGACCCCAAAATGGTAACTTAAAATAATATTAGTATGCTGATAGGTGTTCTACTATGGTGGTTGGCATTGGTAGTGGCACACTGTAATGTCTGTGAGCTGTCAACTATTAATGGATGACCTTAAGTTTGACATCCATTTGACTGTCACTTTGAAGTTTTTTTCTTTTACTTGGAGAAGTGAATAAAAAAATCATAATATCTTGGGCATACAGTGGAGTTTGGAGCCTGTTTTTGTTCTGTAAAGTTTTTTTCCCGAGCTGGACACAATGGGGCAGTTAGATTGAAGCCATTTGTCACCAGTCGGTGGGAAATTGCAGTGGAAGGTAATGGAGTTATTAATCAATGCGGTATGTGAAAAATCCCGGGTGAGCACTTTGAAATTGATAGCTCTTGGTGTTTTTCAGATAAATGTATATAAGATATCTGTACTAGAATAACTAGCTCAACAACCCAAACAGAAAGGAGAAAATCATATTTACAAAATCAAATAATCTCAAGGATGCATTATGCACATATGTATGGTATAAAGAATGGGAATAGAACAATATTTCAGTTATTTAACACACTTTCAAGAGAGATGGTACTCAAAATTTGATGTAAATGGACTTGAATTTATCAATGCATTTAATGTTTGTAACGGGTAAATGCTCAGAAGAAATTGGACAGGCATACAGTACACAGTAGAAGAATATAAGGCTAAATTGGGAAAACCATCTTTCATATTTTATAAAACTTGAGACAGTCCTTGTTATTGCCAAATTGTTGGCAGTTCAATAGTGTAAATTCTTTTTCAGACTAATACATGGAGATGGTCATGATATATGCTGCTAATTTTCATTAGCGAAGCTTATGATATATTGAAGCACATTCTAGACAGCTTATTATGTAAAAATGCGAAATGGAAGGGCATGATGATGATCATGAACAATAAAAACTAATAAATGATTCAAGAAGCTATTTGTGAAACTTAAAATGTAATATATTGTACACAAGTGCTTTGCTTCAAAGAGGTAAATAGAGCTGCATAGTGCAGGCGGATATATTGGATCTGACATAGGGCCGAATTAAAGGTCGGGAGCGCCCTAGGCAATAGTTTGAGTGGGCGCCCTCCTCAAAAATTTATTTAATATTTTTTCCATAAAGTAAATAAATAAAATATGTCTATATTTTTGTATTTTTAAATTTACATCATGGTCATAATAAAATAATAATAAAAATATATTATTAAATTATCACGGAAGGATGAAAAATATTTTGTGGATGGAAAAAATTAATCGTAGGAGATGCTCAGAATGCAAAAAATACAATATTTTATACAAGGCTTCTTACAAGTCTGATTTAGCCTTATCAAGTAGGTGACATGAACTCTATCCTGAAATAAAGCACCATTTTTTTGCAAAGAAACAAAAACGTTTATGTAGCTCCCATGGTTTTGTGAAGAGTCGTATTTGGACTAGGCCTACGGATTCCTCCATAACAAAATAATAGAAAATTTCCCCAAAAAATTAAGAATAGAAAATTAAATACTTTTTTCCTTTAATTATACTCACCTCTACTAGATACACCAGCAACATTATAAAAAATACATTAACCTTTTTCTAGAACAAATTACACACCTACATAATCTGGAGCTACATCAGAGAATGGGTAACAATACCAAAAAAATCATATGTGCTTATAAATATGTGATATTTTCTTTTACTTGCAAAAATATTACAAAACTTTTTATGTGTATGCATGAAATTTATGTTACTATACAATAATATCTATAAATGGGTTGATCAATATTAAGTCTTCAGATAAATTATTTTAAAGTTAAGTTCTAAAATTAATCGACAAAAGGAAATTTTTAGATTCAGGCGCCCCTGACTGCTGGCGCCCTAGGCAACTGCCTAGTTTGCCTAAGGCTTAATCCCCTCTGATCTGACAAACCAAAATTGCAACTTTCAATGACGTATCAGGGAAATACTTTTTTGCTGGTTACTTTGCCTTCATTAGTGCCATCTTGTTTTATGCCTGGAATATGGAGAATGAAATTTGACGATTTTTGGAATGGAAAATTTATGTGAGGTGACATTTGTTTGCTTTTGTGCTTTGCAGGGATGTGTGTTCTAGCAGGTTGTGACTTTCTGTCATCTATCGTTGGCATTGGGATTAAGCGAGCACATTCTTTGGTATGCAAGTATAAAAACTTAAATCGGGTAGGTCTTTCTATTTGAATGGAAGGCTGAAGCAGTCTTTGTTGCACAGAGAAGTTGTTACGCGGACTGTCGTGCTTTCATTCTTGAGTGCCAATTTTTATATCCTTTCTGATTTTACAGCTTGTTGCTAAGCTGCTATGTGTGGCATATAGCTGGTGCTTTTGAGTAGTGATAACTACTTTCAGTTTAACATCATAGTTTATCAATGACTGGTACTTCGAAAAAGTTCTTGTATAGATTATAAAGTAAAACCCATTGATGTCTTGTTCCTTTTTGTGGATTTGAAGTCTATTGAGAGATGGAGGTTGGTTGCAGCGAAAAGTCTTATGTATAGCTATTCCAATGCAGGTTATTTCTGTCTTGCAATTTGATAAAAAGGATCGGATACCTGAAGATTATGTCAACTCTTTCAAAAAGGCAAATGCGATTTTCGTTATGCAAGAGTGTATGTTTTCTAGCATTCCCTTTTTTTAATAATAGGCCTTCTTTGGTTCATATTGCAGAATAATTTTTAACCAGATTTTCCAATGGTGTCAATCAGCGTAACTGTTAATACATCAAAGTTATTTTGCTTGTTCTGATAGATATGATGCCAACATGAGACGTCTCTCATTTCTGAGGCCATTACCAGAACAGTTTTTAGAAGTATATGAGGGAAATCTTGATTTCCTTGGCTCGTATCCTTGACTTGCTTTGTGTTCATTACTCTTCCTACAGCTTCAACATGCATAAACAATATTCATCCAAAAACTGAAATGCTGAAGGATCTAAACTAATAGTAAACTTGCATAGGCCTTTCAAAAACACTTTTAAAAGAAGTATGCCCTAACAGAGATTCAGAGATTTGCCTCCTTCAATGGTAATTGCCATTGCTGAAGGGCGAATGGATCCAATATCAATGGAAGCTTTTGATAAACTTCAAGAAGTTGCTTCCCTAGAACATCAGCTACTCTCTACAAATGAAAGGGTTGCCTCCCGGAACCGGTCAAGGAGATTGCAGACCGAAAATGATTCCAGCCCATTTATCTTGGTCTCTCAGAAAGCCAAAGTAAGTGAGTCATTCGTGGAGCACTTCATATCTTCTTAGTATGGAAATAGGTGTGTACCCATTTCATTTGAGCACGCAGTGTTGCACGGTTTCATTGATGCTGCCCAATGTAAGTTGTAATAGATGTATTTCCAGGGCTCGTTCTTACATGTAAGAGTTTTAAAATTTGTTTGTATTGATATTATTGATTCTTTCTTTTCTATATTAAAAAGCTTTATATTTTTGGTGACATTCAGAATGAAGTTTCTTTTGGAGCTGAAGAGAAGGGTTCACAAAACTTAAAACATGCATCTGACAAGATGCAAGGCAAGTTACCAAAGTAACATTCAGAGTTTTTTGAGTTTCCTCTGTGATAGTCTTAAACAAAGTGTCCAGGCCATTGTTAATAATAGAAATTAGCATTCAAATGAATTTTCTGTGTCCCTGACATTTTTGGTGCTTTTATGGACAGTGAACGAGGAACAGGAGTTGGAAGTTCTTTTTGACGAAGTTGCAGAAACAAATCGTTTGTTACCGAGGCAAGAGGCTTGCCCTTTTGATCGAACTATAGGGACACATTTCAAACTAATGGCTGAACATTCATCCTTGAAAAAGGTCTCCTTCCGATTGATCATAATTGTGGCAATGAATTGGATAACAATGTTGGTGTTCTGGATGTCAAAGGACAGAAAAGGATTTTTCCTCCCATTCCAGACAACAATCCATTCAAGAGATCAAAACTAGATGATTCCGTTTCTCTTGGGCAGAGTCTCAGCAAATCCTCGTTTCAAAAAGTTTCTCACACCGATTCAGTTGCCAACCATTTGTGCGAGGAAAGTAAAATTCAAGTTGAAGGGAGTATAACAGATTTCACCCTCAAAAACATAAATTCCAACATAGAATTGGACATTAATGAAGATGAATTTTCATCTCCAACGAAGAGGGGTGCTACTGAAGCTGTTTCACACACTGATTCTGCCAACTTAAATTTACGGATAGATGTCTCAGTGATGGAACGTCAGCAGACAGTTGTTGCACCAACGGCAACAACCCAGCCATGTAGAAGCAGCAGAGAGCCCGCTCTCAACACTAAAGCTCCTTCGGTAACATCCACTCAAACATCATTTCGCATCAAGCCTAAGACTAACACAAAACCCAACAAATCTGGCAGCAAAAGCTTGCCTCCAAAGAACAGTGGCATAACAAAATTCTTGACCAGAATTTGAATATAATTGAGGTTAATGCAGGTGGAAAGATTGCTTTACAAGAACACAGATGAAAAGGTTACAGAGGGCACTTTCGCGTGATGCAGCGAGCATTAATCCTTGCAAAGCAATTCAGCGTTGTGGGTGTTTTGGCAAATTGGCACCATGGCCATGGCCTCTGTCCCTCGTGTTCTCAGCCACTTTAACAACATATATGGCTAATGGCTCAAGGACTGGTCTCTTACTGGGATAAATTGTAATTTCATCCCACATTTTCTTAGTCTCTAAATAAATTAGATTCAGGGTATTTTGTCCATGCCGTGTTTTTGATGTATATTCTAACAATCCTGATTTCTCAATTAACAAATTCTTTCCAAAATTGATGTAAGTAGTAATTTTTATGTTTTTCTTATGAAATCATTTGGATAAATAAAACTTTTCATTCTTAAAACCATTTAGTATGCCTTTTTCATCATAATCAAAATAGTTTCTCATTCATAGATTAGGTATTATATTCAATTCAATTTGATAAATGTGGATTTTAAGAGTTGTTGCATGTATTTAGAAACACTTAAACCAAGTTTTTGAAATTTTATAATATATTTGTAATGATTTATAAAATATTATTATTTGTTTTTATTAAATGTTATTTTTTTCTCAACAATTTTAATGGAGTATTTTTTCTTTTAAATAATTGAATATATTACACACTTCAAATAAATTATAAAATGTTTTATTTTCAAGTGTTAATTTTTTTTTCAATACGTATATTATTATTCTTGTGAGCTCTTAAACACTCCATAAATAAGCAAATTTTTTTGTTGAAGATTTAATCATTATCTTTTGTTAAAGATTTGATCAATTTCTTATGTTGAAGATTTATTCAATTTCTTCTTACTTTAGGAAGGAGAGCAAATTTGATAGCCTTGCATGTGATCAATGAGGGGAACGGGTTTATTTCATCTAGGATTTACATGCCAAATAAAAGTGGCAAAAGCATCTCCACAATTAAGGCCAAGGAGGTGGAAGCAACTATATCGGTGACTAGAAAACACGAAGGACCTCTAAATGCAACCAAACCTCCATGTACACAAGTTATGGGAGAGGATCTAACCATTCGGTTGGATGCAAACGAGATTGTGAAGAATGTATCTAGCTTATCAGGAAAAAGTTTGCTTTGTAGATTCATGAGAGCTCAATTGTGAGAGGAGATTCGTGCATGGGGAGCGAAAAATTGAAAGACATAGTGAGGTGAGATTAAGACTTTGCCCGCAGGCTATTTTATAGCCATTTTGACCAATGATCTTGATAGAAACATTTTTTGGGGAGGACCATATTTCTTCATAAATGTAGGCTTCTTCACAACACATTGGCATATCGGCTTCAAACCAACAAAGGAATTGTTGTCTATGACATTAGTTAGGGTTTAGTTGTACACCCTTTTGGAAGAGTTTTGGTCGAGAATATTTTTTTGATTCAATTGCCAATATGGTGGGAAAAATGAAAACATTGAAACCCTCTCACAGTAAAGGATTAATTAACTACATTAAGATTTGCATGGAGTTGGATCTCTCCATAGACCTTTGAAGAATGTCACATCACGGATAAGAGAGATCAACTAGATTCAACCTTTGGATTATGAAAGCATCATGTTCGAGACGCAAATGATGCCATGGGTATGACTACTTGGTAAGAGGTTGTTCATCATCATAAAAAGCAACTTAGAGCCCTAAATCTATAAAGGAAACTATAGAGGCATTTGATGGGTTCAAAAACCCAAGAGAAAGCGTGCGATAAAAAAGCGAAGGGGAAAAAGGTGGAGAAATGGAGAAGAAAGAAAACTTAGGAAAAATGAGTGAAACTATCAAAGAAACAAAGGAAGAAAGGGTATCTAATTAAGATCATAATCTAAAACTATACACATTTAGATTATTAATTCCACAATTGACATTCAAATATGAGCATACATTAAATGATTTAGGGTATTCATTCAATTAGGACACATGCTAAATATGGAATTGACAAGAAGATAAGCGCATTTAGTTTTTATGTGTTTCGAACTAATATGGGTGTGAATTAGAGTCAAACAAGATGAAAATTCTATGTACTTGCTTCTTCTCTAAAATTGGGCTTGATATTGCCCTCGAGAAAATCGACCAGGAGGACAAGATCAACCTATACAACCTGTTCAAAGTCGCATGGACTTGTACAATTGTTCTCTGCACTTATGTTCATATAAATGTGCCTTTGTCTTAGTCCGCTCTACTCTTTTTTGGCTTCATCCTTCCAAATGCGCACAAATGTACTTGAAACAACAAACCCCAACTCTCTTGCATAAACACTCAAATTGGCATTAAAATGGGGAAACAGGGTTAAGGAATTTTTGGGTTGGAGTGACCTTAGAGATCCCCATTGATAAAGGGAAACATTGCACCACATTGCTTTGTGTGGAGTGCAAACCCGAACGGAGTTCGTCACCTAGTGGAAGTGTAATTGTCAATAACGTAAGATCTATATGTCCAAGTGTAATAATAAACACAACACAAACAATAGAAATGCGCTTTGGACTTAGCCCCGTAGATCAAAATAATATATTGACTGCTTGAAATAATTGAATGATATAATGCCCTTCTATCCCTCAGTATTGGCCTCACCGCTATTGTTGTGTGGATGTGTTAGCCCTCTTAGTAACTTGTATATATAAGAGTCTCTTGCTTTAAAATTGGAACTTAGAGGCGCATAAAATCCAACCCATAGGCTTGGAACAATCACAAACAAGAATAAAATGACCAAGACCCAAAAAGTGGTAAAAATGGACCTAGGATGAAACCATCCATTATGAGACAGGATTATAAATCAATCTTGTCCTGAAGGTCGGAAAAGTGTAAAAGCCTCAATAAAGTTCTAAAGATTTATGTGACTCAACAAAATAAGATGTAAAAGACCATAATCAAGCATTAGACACTCACAATCAAGCCATACAACAAAAAGGACTAGACATAGGGCCAATAAATACCATTGTGTTGTTTGATCTCCCTACACACACAATTCTATCGATGCATGTTTTATTCACACCACAATTTAATTTAGAAACTCCTCTCATTTTAGAATAAGAAGCAATTAACCTAGTGTATGAGTTGCAGGGTATGTGGTTTAGTGATAACCAAGTGGTGGAATAGTTGGCACGTGACATTCATATACCACTTGGTAGTCCAAATTCGTGGTTCAACAATCTAAATGAGCTCATATAGCTAAACTAGGTCTATCCTACTATGTTTCCAAAAAAACCAAATAGGGAAAGGGAAGGGAGAAAAAAAGATTTCGATGGTTTTACATGCTTTGCAAAGAGCTTATAGTCTTTAGGAGTTAATCTTAAACAAAAATTTACAAAGACTTAACATAAACTCAAACTTTAACAGTTCTAAGCAATCACCTAAAGGATGTAGTGTGGGAGATCAACATCCCGAAGTTGCAGCATAATGCTTTGTTAATTCAATATGTTCGACAAATATCCAAAAATTAATATTCAAGATATAAAGGAGCTTACAAAATTTTTACTAACTCAACTTAGCTACTATGACAATTCAAACTCCACAAAGAAAATTATCTCACACACAATAGATTTCATTCATAAAACATGCACATTCATCTAATTGAAATAGAACGAAAATACAAAAACATAAAGCAACTCATAGAACATCCACGAGATTTTTGAATTACTCAAGTACTGCAATTACTCCTTCCTCGATAATTAAAAAATAAGTCTACACATATTTATAGAGTAAGATGGGTCACAACCGCCTCAACTTGAGTGCTTGCATGAAAAGAAAAGTAGGGAAGCTAAAATTAAACTACCAACTAAAACAAGAGTCGCAATGCGACTAGTCCTTACCTTACGGTGCAATCGTTTATTGTTTTAAAGTAAATGACATTAAATTGATTTAAAGTAATTATGTTATAAAGAAGTGTGTATGGGTTGTATAAATATAAAATGATTAGTGTTTGTTGAATTATTTTAAAGGTATTATTATTGTTTTTTAAAAAATTACATAGAATGAATTATGACATAGTATTGTTTTTAAAAAATATTTAGCATCAAATAGCTTCAAAAGTGAGATGTTAATTTAAATTCACAAAAAATTATATTGTTTTCCAATAAAAAAATTACAAATTATATTGCTCTAGGAAGTGTTCCATGAAAATAGGGAAGTGTTTCGTAAAAAAATTATATTGCTCTCCAATTAAAAAAATAGCTTGGGAAGTGTTCCATGAAAATGCCTTTATGGTGAATTGTTTATTGTTTTAAAGTAAATGACATTAAATTGATTTAAAGTAATTATGTTATAAAGAAGTGTGTATGGGTTGTATAAATATAAAATGATTAGTGTTTGTTGAATTGTTTTAAAGGTATTATTATTGTTTTTAAAAAATAATTAACATCAAATAGCTTAAATCCACCAAAAATTATATTGCTCTCTCAAAAAATTGCACAGGAAATGTTCCATGAAAATAGGGAAGCGTTCCATGAAAAATATAGAATAGTTTAGGGCTATTTTGTATTTTGAGTTGTTAATTTAAATCCACAAAAAATTATCTTGCTCTCAAAAGTGCTCCATGAAAATAGGGAAATGTTTCGTGAAAATAAAATGAATTATGACATAGTATTGTTTTTAAAAAATATTTAGCATCAAATAGCTTCAAAAGTGAAATGCTAATTTAAATTCACAAAAAAATTATAGTGCTCTCCAAATAAAAAGAATTGCTTGAGAGTTGTTCCTTGAAAATAGGAAATTTTAGGGCTGTTTTGTATTTTGAGTTGTTAATTTAAATCAACAAAAAAATTATATTGCTCTCCAATTAAAAAATTTTTCTTGTGAAGTGTTCCATGAAAATAGAATGAATTATGACATCATTTTGTTGTAAGGGAATAAGGTGAAAAATCTAACCAATCACATACATGAAAATTAGTATTTGTAAATGAATAAAAAACTCTAAATTGTTTAAAACTATTGCATAGATCATATGAAATAAAAATAGTTGATTGTGATTGGTTGAAAAATATTAAATAATAAGAAAGTGATTACTATAGTTACCTTGCCTTGAAAGGGACGAATAAATTGCTAACAATACATGCGTGAAAATAAACTGTGAGATATGTATCTCCATTACGAAATAAATCAAAATCTTGAGCTTCTAAGTTCTTCTAAAAAGAATTTTGAACACTCGAGCTCCAATCCTCCTTTTCCACGGAGTCCATGCAAGTCTATCGAGCTCGAGATTGATCTTGGACGTAAAGGAGAACCAAACAAGTGGTCGTTTTTCTTTGTCTCTTGCTTGAATGCATGTTTGATAACTTCATTGTATTTTGGAAGTATCTATAATTAGAGGCTGAAAAGCCTCTTCTGCTTCAACTATATTGCATATATAATCCAGGAGCATACCATCTGAAAATGTCTTCACAAATTTTGCTCTTTCTATCCGCAAAATGGTATTCGAAACAAAATTGTGAACTTGAATGTTTGCTGCACTTTCCATTGAAGCTATCTATTTACTGAATGATTTCATAATACGAATCAAGTTTACATAAAATTGCACTATTAAAAGCACAACATTACTATTAACCAGTAACTTCAAAATTCCCACCTATGCAAATAATAAAATAATGTTATAATAATATAAGTTTAAATGCTTGATGGTAATTGATAAAGAAGAAGATACCTCCACCAAGGCTTTCTTGAATTTTCTAAGATATTCTTTGTGACATATAAATGATCAAGGCCGATTAGTAGTACATTTGGGAGCAATTTCCCACTGATGGCCATCATATCCCCGGGTATTGATTCACTCATGTTATGTTTAGAATAAAGAATACAATAGGAATAAAAGGCTATTGACCAAATCTTATATCTTCGCCAGTCCATGAGTTCTCATCTCAGTTCACGAGTCTACATAGTGGCCACGTGATAGTTCGTAATCTCAATCCCAATCCCTAGGGGAGGCCCTATCTAGATATGGGGGCATAGAGTATATAAACCTATCACTTATTCCCCAAGTCTATATCCTCCTCTCTATTTCCTGCTTCCTCATACATTCTATAGGGCCCTTGAGGGCGGGGAAAAGATATTTATAGGCCCCTCGACCGCTCTCTCCCAATGGAGGTCGAGGCCCTATATGTCTATAAATTGAAAGGGGGTCATTTATGCTATGCACCCTATATAGATATATGTAGTTCATGGTGCCCCCAATATGCATATCTCCTAGAGATCAAGTAGAGCATATATATAAGATCAAACAATATAGATCAAACAAAGAATCTAGATAATGGCTATGACTATTCGAGAGAGTGGTCCCCTATATATAGAATATGGTCCGATAAATGCTACACTAATATAGGGGATAGGGGAGCCCACCCCAACTTGTGTAGATACTGTTTGGATTGCCCCCATCTATCTTATAATTTTGATCGATAGTTGGTTGGTTAGAGTTGGGATTGGTTGGAGTTTCGCATTCTATATGGGGAGCAAGGTTGATTGTAACTTGGAGTTATATATATCTATATATGGGGTTTGTTGGATTTGGGGTTGGTTGTTAGTGTAGGATATTTATTTTCCTTGTATTTGTTTATTTACTTTGGGAGTTTTCTTACACTCATGAGATATGCTTTCTTAGGTATACTAGTTACGTTGAGTTAACTTACTAGTTGTGTTGAGTTAGCTTACTAGTTGTGTGGAGTCAACTATACTTCTAGTATCAGTTAGTGAGAGTTATTCCCTAGGAGGAGGTTGCACATTCACCTCCTATATGTACATCAATTACATCATTCTATCTCATGGAGCATATGGAGAAATGATTTGATTTGGAGCCATTCTTGCCTTGAGAGTTCTTGATCATATTGCATCTTATTGTTAGTTATTTCAATTTTCTACATCTCATGCATCTGCTTTTCATCGAGAGATCCTCTCGAAAAATTTAATATGGTATTAGAGCATTTCGTGAAATATTTTCCATTATTGAGTTAATTGCGGCTTTTGAATACTTCATCTGTGAAACTAATAGTTCATGTGCAAATAAATTTGACTTTGTCTTGATTTAGTGTAGTTGTAAGTTTTGGTGTTTGCCTTATTGTCAAGTTGAGGGTTGTCAAAAATTTCAGGGGTTTACAAAAATATTCCAAAAGAAACATTTTTGTTTTTCAAGAAATTTGTGTTGTGCCTTGGTTCATGTGCATTGCAGGTTTCATCATAGTCTTTGCTCGTTTACATGTGTTGGCTTGGGGTTCATTGCCTTTACATATCTCAGGCCTAACTCGATCCACATTAGAGCCAACTCATTGTCCGACTTCGACCGTGTCATCAAATTACATCGGCTCACTATCCAACTTGACGTTACTTGACTCACAACCCTTTGCATAATGGATCTCTCCTTCGCTCTGCCCAAATATTTGGTTCTGCCTGGACTCAGACTCTTCTTGGCTCAGTTTTCTTCCATTTCGGCTCATCATGTTGAACATGGTTACTCAAACCCTGTTTGACCATCCATCGCTTGCTTTGCCCGCCTTGGGTGACTTGGAATGACATTTTGTTTGGATCGACTCGAGAACATTGACGTGATAAGCCTCTGCTTTGGCCCCATGATGGTTGTAGCTCAACAAATCTTGTGTAGATAAACATTGACCTCCATGTCTCTCCTTTGACCTTAGATCGGATATGTTCGAGTGTCTCCTCTCTCATCCTTTGGTTTGACGATATCTTGACACTTGGATCTACCTTTGCATGACTCCACCACAGGCTCCTCAACTCAACCGCCCTCTGTTTTTGGAGCTTTGTCTCCTCCATTCACATGAAAACATCTAGGCAACTACCGACTTGGTTTATTCGTGATTGGTCTCCAAATCACATGAAAATCTCACATTCCAATAAGCCCTAGCTTGACCGAATCCTTCGGTCTTCTAACCTATTTGCTCGGTCAAACACTTTCCCTCTTTTTGCATTTCAATCCATTCTTTGATTTTTTTGTAAAGGGATTAAAGTGGATTGTTTTTCTTGAGCGAATGTGATGGTGTATAGGCTTGGTGACCTATGGTGCTTGGAGTTGATGTAAAAGGGGGATTGCTTTTATTGTTTTTTATATTAAAACAATATTATTCGCATGTCAAAGATGGAGGGCAAGGTTTGGTTTTGAAGGTGGCCAAACCCCTTTGCATAAACACTTTCTCCCTTATCTTACACCCGGATGCATTTTTGGTTGAGCCCAATGTCCCTTAATGTTCATCATCTCGTGCCAATTCCAACGAGTGGTTGAAAGGCTAGGTACCCTTGATAAATTGTCATTTTTAAAACGATTGTAGTGTAATTTTTATTAACTAGGGTCTATTTATGGGAAATTTAATATTGTAATAATTTTTGATCGGTAGGTCGAATTGAGCGTCATCTTTTACAAATTTCATATTTTTAATTTCCCACGCATTGGTCTTATTTATATTATAAAAGACACTAAGTTATAAAGTGTCGTATTTGGGGGCGTTTACAAAACTCTATGGGGACTTGTACTTTTTACACTAAGTTATAAAGTGCCATATGGGATATTTGGGGGTTTATCTACATTATGGAGTTTCATCATTCTATTGTTATGCTTGAATCTCATAATTTTATGTCTTGGAGGGAAAACATTATCAATCATTGTAGACTATGCATCGTTTGTTGCCCTACCTCCATGGTCTCACTCTTGAGCTCCGACGAGCCTTTACGAGAAGAATGAGTGGTTTAACCACAATGATGAGGTCTATGGCCTTCTTGATCTTACTATTTCTAGGGATATATCACGTTTGTTTGAGAACACTGAGTTCCCTTTCACTACCCGGAACACTATCCGACAACCGCATGGAGACCTTGTTTCATCATCTCGAGAGCGACGCTTCCTCTGGACCTCTCTAGTGCCACCATAGATTCTCCCCTTCTCATATCCCTTTCATTAGTGAGTGTTCCTCTATACCATGTTTTACTCATGATTCCCATGTTGACTATTCACCACAAGATCTTTCTATTGAGCACACTCTCCCTAATTTTGCCTCTACAGAGCTCATTGTTGTCCATGTTCATGCTTCCATTCACTCTCTGCAACAATGTTCTATTAGAGAAATTTCCTCTCAGACAAATGTGACCATTGCATCTCATGCTCCATTGCATCTTGATTTCTCAGTTGGCGGCACTCCACATATACCAGTTGTTACCTTTGAGTGTAGCGATGCTTCATCTTGGATTTCTAACAACTCTTAACAACAGTCTTCTCCTCCTACTTCATGTTGTGATGCTAATACATTCTTGTCAGGCATTTCTCACATTGAGAAAACCCATTGGGATGAGTATCTTACCAACATGAGTTGTTTATTTGTAGATTCCACTTGTGTTTCATCACAGGAGTATGCTCTGATTGAGCCATCACACATTATGGAGGACACATTAGTGCAAAATCACAACCCTTGGATGTTGATCAGATTTCTAGGTTTATCACTCTAGCATCCAAAGTGTGATTGCACAACATTGAAACCTTTCTCCAAGTGTGGGACTTGCGAAATGAGAAAGGAATCTCCAGAGAAGGCTGGTTCCTGCTCCTAAACTACCTGCCACAAGCTATTCCAGTGTAGGCAAGCTAATCTAATCCTAATCTAACCATGCCAAGGAGACAGAGAGAGAGAGAAAAGGGAAAAACAACAAAAGCCTACACTAAAACGGTGATACACCAGAGAAGGAGAATGTTGAACATCTATCAAAAATTGCCATGGAACAAGGAGAGGTGAGCAATGGGAAGGATGGACAGATGCATCACAAGCCCAAGGATAGATTTCACACAGAAAATGTCCCAAAACTCCATGAACACAGCTCCATACCTGTAATGAACATTCAAACTTACACAAATACCTGCAATGAAGAGAGGCAAGAAGAAAACAAGCAAAAACGAGCAAGGATGGACAGATGCATCACAAAACACGTTTTTGTTGCTTGAGTTTGCCTGCGAACATCATTTCAATAGTAAAAGGCAAAAACGCCATTACAGAGCAAGGGAGGAGGTTCGAACTCCATTTTCAACCCTGGAGAAGAAAAGAAGGGAGGGCAGAGCCGAAAAGATGAATAACTTGTAATCATTCATCCAAAATGAGCCAAATCTGGCTTTTACATTGCATGGGTCGAGCCCAGGAGAGAGAAAATGTACAAAAACGTGGGAGCCCATTCCTCATTGACTGTAAATGCATTAAATCAGCATGGGGACCTTACAAACCCATACCCTGTCATTTTTGACCGAATTGGAGGAGAATGCGACCCATCCTGCATTAAATTTGGTCATTGAAAGGTCATTTCTGCCCATGGACACGTACCAGAGCCTTTTTGAATTTTCTCTCTTGAAACTGAACCAAAATTCAAAATTGACCATGAAATCCTGTAGAGAATTTCATAAGCTTTCCAATGATATGAAGAACGTGCAAATCCGAGCTCTGGATCAAAAGATATGAAGGTCTGAAGTTTTAGGGCAAAACGGCCCAAAAAACGGATGTCGGGCAAAAAATTTTAAAATTTTGACCTTTTTGCATTTTGGAAATTTTTTTGAAAAATTTCCACACTCCACCGGTCGGATGGCACGTGTCAGGTGCTGGTTCGCTGAGAAATTCTCTCTCCTCCACCTTTCCGTGGGCTTTCCCTTGAAATTTTGACCTTTTTAACTCTTTGGAAAATTTTCCATTTTTTCCCCGTGCCCCGCCACTTGGGACACGTGGCACACTTTGGTTGGTTGACAGGGGTGCGGGGGCATCTTTTACCTTTTAGTTTTTTGGCCAAAACTTTTGCCAAATTCTCCAAGTCCTCCCCGAGCTCCACACTCCCCTTCTCCTTAGGACACGCGTCCTCCTTTTATTGGCTCGGGCCAACGCTTCAAACCTCGCCCTTTGAACTTTTGGGTCCAAAAACACTTAGTTGAAATTTTTATTGCGCCTCCCCTTGTGACACGCGTCACATTCTGATTCGTTGGCGGCTTTTCCGGGTCTTTGCGTCCCTCGCGTATTTTTGGCCTGGATGTCCCAAACCATCTGGGACAAATTTCTCCGAACCACCCGATTCGGGCTTCCTGTCCCTCTTTGAGGCGAAGACACGTGGCAAGATTTGATTGGCTCTCGGCTCTTTCGGCTTTTCGCGTCCCACGCGTACCTTTGTCCCAACTGTCCCAAACTAAAGTCCTCTGTTTCGGCCGAACCGGGCGGTTCGCGTCCTACGCGTACATTTGTTCCAATCTGTCCCGGGTATGCAGGGACAAATTCTTCCGAACCGCCCGAAATAGGTGCCTTTGTGCCAAACCGCCTATCCGCGTCTTCCACGTACTTTTGGCCCGGATGTCCCAGACTGAGCGAAGCGAGACTTAGGCAAATTTTTCCCATTTTTCCGGCCGATTCGGCTTTTCGCGCCCTGTGCGTCTCTCGTGTCCCAATCTGCTTTGCAAGCGGACCGCTGGAGGCTTTTCTGCCGATTCGCGCCCCGACGTCCCAACTGTCCCAAGGACTGCCTGGACTAGGACTTAGCCAATTTTTGCAATTTCTTTGGCCCCGAGCTTGTTTTTTTGCAACTTTTTCACCCCTTTTTAGAACTTGCTCTTTTCTTCTTGGACAGGAGAGTTAGAAAGAAGCGAGAGGGGGCCCAGAAACATGATTTTTGCCTTGAATCAATCTATCTACTCGGGACCGAAGAATTTAATGCATGTTATCAAAATTTACCACAGGGGGTGAATTTTAGATAACAATTTGGCGACTTCAATGGGTCATCTGCTCGCTAGATGAATGATCGTAGAGTTCTGAAGCAATCCATTGGGCATGGAGTCATGAGTTATAACCTGGAAACTGATCTGAAATTTGAAAACCTCCCTCTGAGCCACTTGGAAACCCATTTGAAATGGATGTGCAAGAGCAAAACCAGCACCACAAAAACTATGTACAGAACTGAAAATCATACATGCTCCAAATGGAACATGTAGAGTGTGCACAAGCACTTCTTCTACTGAAAGCAAACCTACCTAATTTACTTTAATTGAAAGCAAAGGCAAGCTAAACAAACCCTGCAATTGGTTGTGAGAAATAGCTTCCGTTTCTCAAAAGTGGCAGCCATGCAATTGATTTGGCATTAAACATGGCTGGTTGGATGAGTGGAAAATCAACAAGAAGCTGGTCTTCCACCCAAATCATCAAGGTATTAGCTGAAGGAAAATTCAATACCTCTTTTAGTTTCTCTGCATTTGGATTGAAGAGGTATGACAACTGATCCTTGGTACTTTGTAGCTCACCCTCATGCTTAGAAGCAAGCATGATTGGTTGTGACTTCTCCTTTGGCTCCAATGAAGCCAAATACCTGATTGGGCAAGGTCTGATCCATTTGATATGCCCATAGCTCTGATTTTCAACTCCAAAAATGGAGTCTTCTTATAGACCTTGAATGGATGGTGTGGGAGCAATGGTAGAATCCCTCTGTCCTTTCTCTTCCTCCAATGAAGGACATGAAAGATTAAAATCTTCCAATCTTGGTTCCAAAGAGCTTCATAAGATGCGAGTGCTTCTGCAAATGAATACTCTCCTCCATGACAACAGGCTCTTGTGTTTGGAATGTGGATGATGAAAGAGAGAATGGTGGAAACTCAACTGGCTCTTCTCCATCAAAACAGTCCTCCAAATCTGACAGATAAACTGCCTCATGGCTGTCCTGCTGCAAATGCTCCACTTCCTCCATGGTGTCTTCTTGATCTGTAACTTGACCACCATGGTTTCTTTCACCCTCCAACATTGAGTTTGAGAGATCAAACTCCTCTTCAGTACTAGAACTTGAGAGAGGTGAAGTAGAAGGAAGAACTGAAGGTTCTCCTGTACCCTGCTTTGTGCTCAAAGCCTTTGGATCGTCACTTTTCTCCTCCACAGCTGGGATGTGCTCCTCTTCTTTTAGATTTGGAGCAGCTTCTCCTTTCTCTACTACTTGAAGACAATCTTGCTCTTGATTGAACTCTTCCTCCAGCATGAAGTTTGTCAAGTCAAACTCTTCAATCTGCTACTCTAGAGGACAAGTTGGGACTGCAAGATCTTCTTCTGAGCTTTCTTCCTTCATGGCTGATTGTGCAACTTGAATTGAATCAGCATTTCCTTCAAATAGAGTGCCAACATGGACACTACTTTATGAGCAAACTGACTGCTGATCTGCTTCTTCTTTTTGCTCTTCTTCTGCTACCACAAAATCAGTCTTAACCACCATTTGTTCAACCTTAGCCTCTTCTGTAGGTTTAACCATCAAGGGGATCTTTGTCATCCCAAATTTGGCAGCCCAAACCCTCAAGTTGTCTGTCATTTATTTTCTGTTGGGCTCCTCTTCTTGCTGTCCTTCATGGCCAATTTTTGCAATTTCTTCTTCCCCACATGGAATTGGGAATGCAAGAGGAGGGATGGGTTGTAACTCAATTGATTTGGCAATTTTTTGTGGTGGTGGAGGTAGAAACTCTTGTTTCCTTGGGGGAGAGCGTATTTATTTTAGCTCTTGTGGAGGGGATGACTGTTTGGAAGGAAAAAGGAAAGAAGAATTGAGGTGTGGTGGAAGACTGAGAGGTGGAGACATGGGATCAACATTTGGGACAGCAGATGGAGAGTTTAAAACTTGACACTGCTGAGATAAAACAGATTGGGAAAGAGGAAAAAGAAAGGCATGAGATGGCGTGCTTACCCATTGACAAGGTTGCTGAATACTCCTCTCATACACCTCTATTTCTTCAATCCACTTTGCAAGCAATGGCAGCGTTTTCATCATGAAGTCCAGCTTCTCCTGAGGGCTGAAGTGTCTTGGAAAAGGGCCTCCCCATGGACAAGGAGTCCTGCAACCAATTCTGAAAGCTCTCATTTGAGCTGTTGCTCTGGACTGCACCATCTCTACCTCCATCTTTTGGATTTTCTCCAACAGACCAGCATCTTGCATCTGATTGTCTTCATAACCAGCATACTCTTGCTCTTGGAAAGCTCCATAGCCAAACTGATTTTGGCACTTGCTGCTCATATGGGTATGCATACTGATCTTGAATCTGCTCAAAATGCTGATTTGGAGGATTTGTAAAACATGTTGGAGGTGGAATATACTGCTTTGTTGTTGTAAATGTGAGTTCCATGATGGAAATGAAGTCATGATTGCACAACTTCATGGAGTGGAAAAGAGTGAAAGGGATGGAAAGAAATATGGATGGAAATGGATGAAAAACAGTCCGCAACTTCGAAATGGGTTGCTTGATCGGATGGAGTCGCCAGGATGTGTTTGCAAGTGCCTCCAAAGGCTGAAATCTTCACAGAACACACCAACCTACAAAGATGAAGTGGAAGACCTCTAAGGTCCCACCATGCGTGCCAAAAAGTTAGTGCAAAATCACAACACCCCGGATGTTGATCGATTTCTAGGTTGATCACTCTAGCATCCAGTGATTTCACAACATTGAAACCTTTCTCCAAGTGTGGGACTTGCGAAATGAGAAAGGAATCTCCAGAGAAGGTTGGTTCCTGCTCCTAAACTACCGCCACAAGCTATTCCAAAGGTGCAGGAAAGCTAATCTAATCCTAATCTAACCATGCCAAGGAGACATAGAGAGAGAGAAAAGGGAAAAATAGCAAAAGCCTACACTAAAATGGTGATACACCAGAGAAGGAGAATGTTGAACATCTATCAAAACTGCCATGGAACAAGGAGAGGTGAGCAATGGGAAGGATGAACAAATGCATCACAGGCCCAAGGATAGATTTCACACAAAAATGTCCCAAAACTCCATGAACACAGCTCCAGACTTGCAATGAACATTCAAACTTGCACAAATACCTGCAATGAAGAGAGGCAAGAAGAAAACAAGCAAAAAACGAGCAAGGATGGACAAATGCATCACAAAACACGTTTTTGTTGCTTCAGAAGTTTGCACAGAACATCATTTCAATAGTAAAAGGCAAAAATGCCATTACAGAGCAAGGGAGGAGGTTCGAACTCCATTTTCAACCTTGGAGAAGAAAAGAAGGGAGGGCAGAGCCGAAAAGATGAACAACTTGTAATCATTCATCCAAAATGAGCCAAATCTGGCTTTTACATTGCATGGGTCGAGCCCATGAGAGAGAAAACGTACAAAAACATGGGAGCCCATTCCTCATTGACTGTAAATGCATTAAATCAGCATGGAGGACCTTACAAACCCATACCCTATCATTTTTGACCGAATTGGAGGAGAATGCGACCCATCCTGCATTAAATTTGGTCGTTGAAAGGTCATTTCGCCCATGGACACGTACCAGAGCCATTTTTGAATTTTCTCTCTTGAAACTAAACCAAAATTCAAAATTGACCATGAAATCCTATAGAGAATTTCATAAGCTTTCCAATGATATGAAGAACGTGCAAATCCAAGCTCTGGATCAAAAGATATGAAGGTCTAAAGTTTTAGGGCAAAACGGCCCAAAAAACGGATGTCGGGCAAAAAATTTTAAATTTTGACCTTTTTGCATTTTGGAAATTTTTTTGAAAAATTTCCGCACTCCACCGGTCGGATGGCACGTGTCAGGTGCTGGTTCGCTAAGCAATTCTCTCTCCTCCACCTTTCCGCATGGGCTTTCCCTTGAAATTTCGATCTTTTTTAATCTTTAGAAAATTTTCCATTTTTTCCCCCATGCCCCGCCACTTGGGACACGTGGCACGCTTTGGTTGGTTGACAGGGGTGCGGGGGCATCTTTTACCTTTAGTTTCTTGGCCAAAACTTTTTCCAAATTCTCCAAGTTCTCCCAGAGCTCCGCACTCCCCTTCTCCTTAGGACACGTGTGCTCCTTTTATTGGCTCGGGCCAATGCTTCAAACCTCGCCCTTTGAACTTTTGGGTCCAAAACACTTAGTCAAAATTCTTATTGCGCCTCCCCTTGTGACACGCGTCACATTCTGATTCGTTGGTGACTTTTCTGGTCTTCATGTCCCTCGCGTATTTTTGGCCCGGATGTCCCAAACCGTCTGGGAAAAATTTCTCCGAACCGCCCGATTCAGGCTTCCCTGTCCCTCTTTGAGCGAAGACACATGGCAAGATTTGATTGGCTCTCGGATCTTTCAGCTTTCGCGTCCCACACGTACCCTTGTTCCAACCGTCCCCGAGCTAAAGTCCTCTTGTTTCGGCCGAACCGGCGGTTCACGTCCCTGGCGTACATTTGTTCCAACTGTCCCGGACTGTCTGGGACAAATTCTTCCGAACCGCCCGAAATGGGCTGCCTTTGCACCAAACCGGCCAATCCGCGTCTTCTGCGTACTTTTGGCCCGGTTTTCCTAGACTGAGCGAAGCAAGACTTAGGCAAAATTTTCCCATTTTTCCGGCCGATTCGGCTTTTCGCGCCCCGCGCGTCCCGGTGTCCCAATGGCTGTGCGGACCGCCTGGAGGCTTTTCGGCAAATTCGCGCCCCGACGTCCCAACTGTCCCAAGGACCGCCTGGACTAGGACTTAGCCAATTTTTGCAATTTCTTTGGCCCCGAGCTTGTTTTTTGTAACTTTTTCACCCCTTTTTAGAACTTTCTCTTTTCTTCTTGGACAAGAGAGTTAGAAAGAAGCAGAGGGGGCCCTAGAAACATGATTTTTTGCCTTGAATCAATCTATCTACTCGGGACCGAAGAATTTAATGCATGTTATCAAAATTTACCATGGGGGGTGAATTTTGGATAACAGGACCCATTCATCTCTCTTGTTGGGAGTGCCTGCCTAGGGACATTTGTCACTTCTAATATTTTAGAGATGTTTCATGATCCACCTTTTCTTGTGGATCCATTTGTGAGGGTTATTGGGCCCCCACCATATTCTCTCTCTGACATGTATATTACAGTGGCATTACCATTGTCTTTTGTGCACACATTTTCCAGACCTATGCCACCTTTTAGTTACAGACTAGATTTATAGAACAAAGTACTGTAGGATTTTTATTCCTTTGTGTTGTGGGCCAAATTTCGTGTCCCTTTTTGTCCTTCCCAGGCAAGAACGTTGTTTGGTGTAGGTGGATTCTCTTCAGTCTTTATGCAGAGGACCACATCATTGACACTCTTCTTAGGGGAATTTGTTATTCCCATTTCTTTCTCACTCTACTATGGGGATGATAATTGTACGTAGGTACCTCATCGAGCCGAGTTACCATGACCCACCACCACCACTTCTTCTTCTCCAGTTTTCTTGAGTGAGTTACTTGTCTCTCTTTTGGGGGAAGTTTTTCCCACCGGATTTTCTCCTTTTAATCTATATTTATGAGAGATTTACATTGTACGTAGGTACCTCATCAAGCCTCAGTTCTGAGACCCACTTTCCTTTTCACCGCCCACCTAAGATATCCTTATGGGGTGGTGTTAGTGTAGGATATTTATTTTCCTTGTATTTGTTTATTTACGTGGAGCTTTCCTACACTCATGGGATATGTTTTCTTATGTGTACCGGGCTTATGTTGAGTTGGCTTACCGGTTGCATTGTGTTAGCTTAAGTTTGTTGTGTAGAGTCAACTCTACTTCTAGTATCGATTAGTGAGAGTTATTCCCACCGATTTAGGAGGAGGTTGCACATTCACCTCCTATATCTTTATTATTAGGAAACAACAACTTAGGCAACAATGAATACACAAAAAGTAGAATAAAAAAAAAATAGCAGTTTATGGAGATAGAGAAAAATAAAATATATAAAATACCAAACATGCAAGAGACAAACACCATATTTATGTGGTAAAACCCTATTTGAGTGCTTAGGGAAACATCCACGGTGCAAGATATCAAATTTTATTAACTCAAGATGAATATACTACATACAAACTCGTAATGAGAAAAATTTAGATCTCCACAAAAATATATACACTTAATTGACAAAGTATAGTTAGGATTCTTCCTCCTAAAAATATAGCAGAAAAACACCATTAGGATATTCAATTCTAAAAATAGAATTTGGTTTAATTCATCTTTCTAGAAACAAGGGATTGAATCCTTAATTTTTGCTTGGGGCTCGCCTCTCGAACCCCGCCAAGGGGATTCATAACATGTTGACACCTCCCATGGACCCCCTTGTGACATGAGTGGGGCGGGGGGGGAAGCCCCCACACCACCCTTTAATAAGTGAGGTAGAAACGTGCCGCAAAAGGATCCAAAATTTAACTTTGTTGGTAGATATATAACATACATCACTTGCATCATTCTATCTCATGTAGCATATGGAGCATTGAGTTGATTTGGATCCATTATTTCCTTGAGATTTCTTGATCACATTACATCTTATTGTTAGTTATTTCTATTTTCTCATCATCTCGTGTATTTGTTTTTCATCATAGATCCTCCCGAAAACTCTAATATTGGTTATAATTTGTTCATTTTGCATTTGCATACCCCATATAGATCCCCTCTAAATTACCCGGAAGCCGAGGGCATAGATCTAGATACGTCATTTCCCTCTATATATCTAGATAGAGATATAGGGTAGCTTAGGGTAGGGGAAAGTTCCTCCCCCTCTAGATAGAGAGGTAAAGAAGTTTAGATAGAGTTGATTAGGGCCCTCCTCCTCTAGATATAAAAATAAGGGCAAGGTAAAGGCAAGGGAGTACCTTGAATCCAATCCCATCTATCCGTTCTAGAAGGGAGTCCCTCAACCCCAGGTCCCTACCCACACCAAATATAATAACTATTTTAAGATCAACATCTCCCACATGAATCAAAATTTTTCTAGCTTGAGTTTTCAACATTGTGTCAACCCTTCTTTTAGTCTCATATATGTTCCTAAAGTTCATGAAAAATAACTTGAGAGATGGTTGAAGCTCATTATATAAGGAGGGGATGTTGAATTATTTACACTAATGGTCATTGCTTCTTCCCTCACCTTAATGGTTGATGCTCGACCACTTCATGTGAAACATATATAATGTTCATCGGATCATATGCTAACTTTGTATTGTGGCCCCTTTTCACTTTCTCGGTAAAGATAAAATGTCTTCTTCCATTTATACTAGAGTTTTTATCTTCTCCATTGGATCTTGCTATTAGAGACCTTGTAAAATTTAATTTAATTTCAGGGGGTAGATATGTTGAATTTTGTGTCCTTTTAATCAATTGTCTCTCCATCCATTGTTGTTTAGTTAATACTTGCCTTGATCTAGATGGTTCTTGTGTGAAGTTTGTAGGTGTAAGCATTATGGAAGCATCAACACCAATGGATATCATGGAGGTGCTTTGCGGATCCTAAGATATCAATGGTACAAGGGGCATAAGAGGCACATGTATTAGAGTATCATAGGGTGAAGAAGTGGGTGGAAAATCCATAACCATGAATCAAATTGTGTGTTGGATAAAATAATGGTGACCAAGAAGATAAAAAAGGCCCATGGAAAATGAAGTTAGAATGGGGATGTGCCAATCTAACTTTCTAGAAAATAGTAAATCCATAAAAGACAATATTTTGTTTGGATCTCTACTATGGAATATGTCCAATTGGATAAAAAGGGTAGTGGTTATAATAAGCTTGGAGGAAATAAGAGGTGGAAGTTTAAGTTTTTATGTAATGGGTGGAGAAGTGGTTGTAGATAGGAAGATGAGTGATAAAATAAGAAATGAAATGGTAAATTGGTGGGGGTGTCATACAACCTTCAATTATGATCAGGTTTTCATTATTATAATACCAATAGGCCCCACTTAGCATCAAATACCTTATTATTAGCTCTAAAATTATAATTCTCCCTATAACATGAATAGACTCATACAATGTTGGATAAAACACATCACAAATATCTATTATGAAAAAATGATAGAGGTGCCCATATAACTTGATGAACACAACATGGATTGGGTAATTAGAAGCACATAGACAATTGGGGAAATCATCAAAGTTAAAGCTCAAAGACACACATAAGACATCTACAAAACTTATGACATCATTTAGAAGCTTGCCCTATTGGGAAGAGTTCTAAGTGGTATGTATATTATAATCTACGAGATCCCGGAAGTTTTGTTTACCCCATCAAATATTTATCCTAGAATAGGAACCCAAATATCATGGATATGATTGTACTTATATACACCATATATTTGGTTAAGCATGACCATGACTACATTAATGACATCCCTAAAAGTTTCGATAATATATTCCAACATTTGTTTCCTTTTGAACCTTTTAGGGTTCACAAACCAATCCTTTAGGTCATTAAAAATATCAACTTTGAATATTTGGGCATCATTCATATCTTGTTTATAAACACAATTTAGGTTTGACATATTTTACAAGTCATTGAAAGAAACTCTAAAAATAATGACAATGGTACCTTGTGTTGCGTTAGAGATGACACATCTGCTTTTACATTGTGAATTTTGTGAATGAATCTTTAAATAAGTCGAGCAAAGAAAAACATCTATTTTTGCAATAATTTTATGTAATCCTAAGCTTTTAATTACTCCTAAATACTCAAGATATGTTGTATCTTCACTACTAATGTTTTCACACTTATAAGGTTCTTCATAGTTTTCAATCTCCCGAATAATCACTACAATTCTTTAATTTAGTGTTTAATGTCTTAGTAAAGATTGTCTTTAAATACTCGAGTACAAGGGAAGTTGAATATTTTTCTCATCCTCTAGGAGATATATATTCGTGTTGTTTCTTTAGTCTTCTGATGTAAATTTTAATACAAGAAAAAACTTCACCACCGAACTACATGCTTTTATAATTCACAACTACACAAGGGGTATAACTAAGGCTCACAATCACTCTATAACTAATTCTCCTTTTAAAACGATTTCACATTAAGAACTCAAAGCATATGGATTGAACTTGGAAAATGGTGGTAAGAAAACACTAAACCTTTTAGTAGGTAGTATAATTTTAAATGTATTCACCATTAATATATGATTTGTGTGATAAATTATGTTGGCAAAATATGGTGCCAATCGCAACCGATAAGGGAAAGATACAACCAAAACACAAGAACACACAAAATATATATTATATTTGATTTAAAAGCTTCTTACAATCTTAGAGCTACGACTCAGTATATATATTTTTGTTTATTTTACAATATTCTTCTCGAGCTACCGCTTTATATTCTTCTCCTAATATTATGTCTTTATTCTTTTACTCGTACTCTTTGCACGTGTTTTCTTATTCATCCTTTGTGTCTCCTCGAGATGCCGCTCTATCTATATCTCTTTGCTATTATGCTTTTGCATATATCTCTATATTCTCATCCTGATGTAATTGTCGAGCCAATTATATAGCTCCCCGTGTCTTTCAAAAGACGTTGACCTTTGACACGAACCCGAAATATCAATTAGCTCCTTCTCTTTATGGATTTTAAATCCACTCAAATCCATTGCCATTAATTTGACTAAAATGCCTCCATGTGTCTTTCTTGCATTGGTTGCGGTGTCGGGCTTTATAAATCCTTCATTCTCTAACGCGAAGCTTAGATCAATGAGATAACTCCACACATGTCACACTGCTATCGGTATTTATCCATAGATCTTGTCGAGTTGTGAAACCCGAACCAATGAGGAAGCTCCACATTCCTCGCAGCTGTCAATATTTTCTTATAGACCTTGTCGAACGTGAAACCCCGTCCAATGGGAAATCTCCATGCCCTTCACACTTTTCATCACAGGGCTTCATGCTTGACATTTATTGCTACAACTTCACATCACAACTCTTAGTTGGGGTTGACTTAAACTAAGGGCTCCATAGAAATTTAGCCACATGTTTCTTCCTTAGTCGGTTGATATATGACTCTTAGCTGATTGCCTTAACTTAATTGAACCTAACAAAATACAAGTTGTAGCTTATTCCACAAACTTCATGCCTACCAGGGAGATCTGTCAAGGAGGTGCCAAAAGTGACACATGTTTGCTCCTTGCTTGTCGGATCCTTGCTTTGTAACAACCCAAACCCAAAGACTTATAAAGTACGTTGAATTTTGTAAACTTGGGTCCACACAAAGACTTAGAAATAAAAGAACACTAGAAAAATGCCACATGGCCTGTTGCTTTGTGAGAAAAATAAAAATACTCCAATGGCCAAAAAACCAAATATAAATTCCTGTCAAGAAAATGGTTGAGAGTGAGGGAAAACATGTTTGAAAACCTGCGGGTAGCTCAAGATTACAAATCCATTAATTTTGACACTCCCCCTTAATCTTGATCCAAACAAAATCTATTCAAGGAATGATTTTCAAGTCTTGGACATCTACGATGCCCAGACTTGCTCTTAAATGCTCAAACCTTTCTTTTGATAGAGGTTTGGTAAAAATGTCAGCTAGCTACTACTCTGAATTACAAAACTTAAGCTCAATTTCACCTTTCTCAACCAGTTCACAAATAAAGTGATATTTGATTGCTATATGCTTGCTTTTGCCATGGAAGACTGGATTCTTTGATAATGCAATTGAAGACATATTATCACAAAAATAATAGAACCTCCTTGTTGCTCTTCATGCAAATATGAGAGGATTCTCCTTAACCATATTGCTTGAAAAATGACTGAGTTTTCTACAATATACTCTTCTTCAATTGTAGATAATGAAAGAATTGATTGTTTCTTGAAGCCCATGAGATGGCTCCTGACCCAACATTGAACACATATCCAAATGTGCTCTTTATATCATCAAGGCTACCTACCCAATCATTGTTTGTATATCCAACTAATTACAAATCATTATCAACAACATATAAAATTCCATAATTCCTTGTGCCATTCACATACCTCAAAATATGATTTCCTGCTTTTCAATGTGTCTCCTTTAGAGTCTTCATGAATCTAGAAATCAATCTAATTGCATACATTATATCTGATATAGTTGCAATTAAATACATCAAGCTTCCTACCATGCTTTTGTACCTTGTAGGATCCACATTGCTGAAATCATATTTTGTCAATTTCAAACTTAATTCAGTTGGAGTAGATGTTGGTTTTTTGTCCAATATTCCAGATCTTTGCAAGATTTATTTTGCATATTTTTTTGAGAGACAAATATGCCTTGCTCTGTTTGCTTGACCTCAATGCCAAGAAAATACTTCAACAATCCCAAATCAGTCATCTCAAATTCCTTCTTCATGGCTGATTTAAATTCATCTATTGCCTTGTTTACATTTCCAATAAAGATTAAATCATCTACATACAAAACAACAATAAAAATCTCACCATTTTTTCTTTGATGTAGAGTGTGGGCTCATTCTTTGGTTTTGCTAAATCCATTGCTAATTAGATATGAGTCTATCCTGTTAGAGTAGGTATTTACCTTAGCTCATGTTCACCTAGGTGCTTTATTTACCTTTATTGTATTTATCCTCACCCACTTATGTGTGTGGATATTTCCATTATCTTATTTAGATATTAGGAGATATTATCTAGTTGTTAGGTATAGTTCTTTCCTTGATCTATGGTATTGACTAGATCCTTGATGTCTAGTTCTCTCCTAAATCTATGTTCTTGACTAGTTCTTTGATGACTAGTTATTTCCTTGATTTATGGCTTGATCTATGACCTTGACTGGTTCTTAGATTTTTATTCCTTGCCTATTTAAGCAAGGTCCATTCTCAATGTATTGCATTGAGTTCCATAATAATATATGATATTGCTGCTCATTTGTTTGCAAAGGTTTTATGTAAAGCTATTCTAGCAAATTGATTTCATCTTATTGATCATGGTGTTTGATTAGCATATGTGTTTTTGGCTTGGTATGATCTGGTTATCGTTCCTTTTATGGTATCAGAGCATGAGATTGTTGTTGACATCCGTCTATAAGTTTTATTTTGCAAATAAAATCTTTGTGTATTCATATATTTGGGATTTGGTCGTATTTTGTTGTTGCGTGCATTTTTATGCAAAACAAAGGCTTCCATTAGATTCGAAGGTGTGAAAACCTAAGATCGACTGTAAACTCAGCCATTTCTGGGGGCAGTCATTTTTGTGATTACGGTGAAATATCACCTTGGGATTTGTGCCACACGGTTAAGAAACGAGAAAATTTCTATTGGGTTTTTGATTTAGCAAGATCTACATTGGGCTATTTTTAGGTTGCTATTTTTGGCAAAAAAATGTTATTATCTACACAGTCCGAGAAATAGTATTTTTACTAGAAGAGGTAGGCTGGATGTGACTTTCTCGAAAACACGTGACACACCCTAGAATAGTAAGTTGCGCAAACACCCATTAAAATCCTTAGCCCTTGGTCATATGGTATGGTAATATTAGGGCTTAAAGTTTGTGATTCCTACTAGTAGGTGCTTAGATTCAACCCCCTTTAATTTTATGTGTGGTGAAGGCAACAACAATTTATTTTGTTTTAGTGGTAACTAAAATAAATAAGTATAGCATAATCTTGTAAAGCTTGTAATTTTTGATCGGTAACTCGGTTTTGAGTGCTGTTTTTTGTAAAAGTGCTTATTTTTTCATGCTCTTTCCATTGGAGTTATTTATTTTGAGACTTTCACTATAATTATAAAGTGCCAAATATGGAGGAGTGTTGTAATCAATTGTGGACGTAATTTCGGTTGAGCCCGACGTCCTAAATTTTTGGGAGTTGCAGTTTGTACCTATCATGGATTATGAGAATGATATGATTTTCTCTGAAGTATGTGGACTTCAAGAGGATATTGTAAAATTTGTGGAAGAAAATAGATCGCTCAAGAAGTGAAATTCTCTTCTACAATCACTCATTCACGATAAGGATACAATAATACACTTCCTGCAGAACAAACTTGCTAGCCTACAATATCACAATCATATTGTAGACAACCATATCCATGCTCCTAGTCCACTTGTAGTTGTTGCTCTTGTACTCATTGACATTGATATGCCAGTCTTTGAGCCTGAACCCACTTTTGATGCTTCTAAACTGCGAGGTTTATTCTGTATGCTCTTCCACATCTGTGCCTATTACAAGTACCACATGTTGTGTATCCTACTTCGCTCGAACAAGTGCATGTATTTTTGGGAAGCATACCACTGCATTCAGTTCTCGCATGCTCCGTTCTATGGGTCTCACTAGTGGAGTCATTGGCAGACATTCACAGGGTATTATTTCCTCTATTCCACATGTGAAGTGGAATTCTCGTCATGACATTGGTTTTCGAGAAGATACTTCATTGGGATCACACATTGATGAGAGCTTCTTTTTTGTTTGCTCTCGACTTTTCGAGGATCATGAGCAACACATGAGTTCTACATCTTCACTCAGGCTTGAGAAACCTGAGATTTCAGTTGTCAGACATGATCAACCTGACACACATTCTGATGTTCTTTTGCATGCACCCATTGTGCATTTTGCACCAAGTCATATGTAGGCATCTTCTTCATCCATCCGTGTTGATTTGGGGTGGATATCTGATCACTCGTGGAGGCGACATAGGAATTCATTGAGAGGACTCTACAGGCATGGCTCCTCCACCATTCAACCTCTTGCTCCACTTTCTATACCTTATGCATTGTGATGCTTCTTGTTTTGAGCATTTTTTCTTTAGCAGGTGTAGTGTATCTCTCTTGTTTGTTGAGAGATTTTGTATCTGTATTTTCGACACTTTTGGCATGTTGACAATATCTCTTATGGGGGATCTATTTTGGTGCATTCCAGTGTTAGTTTGTTAGTGTTTGAGTAGTTGTTTTGGGAAACTCATACAGATTTGTAGCATCACTCCACCCATTCAACAATATGGGAGGGTGTGGTGTTGATCTTGCTTCTTCGGGTTTCATGTCCTTGCTTTGTTACCTTGGCTTTTCTTGGATCGTGACACTCTAGAGTTAGTGTCCTTGCCTTGTTGCTTTGGTTATTGTTCTTAGATCGTGGCACACCTATTTGCAGCAGTTGATCGAATTATGTTTGGTATTTTTTTGCACTTTTGACATCACTCATTGACAATATCCTTGTGTGGAGCTATTATGGTGAAACCCAGTGTCAGTTGTTTTTAAGTTTTGTGATCGAGCAGTGGATTCAAACCATAGTGCACACCAAACTTCTTCAACATTGTACGAGTTTTTTTGAGCCAAGCTTCTTGGGATGCCTTGGAGTGGGTCTTTACTCTCTTTACTTTGTTGTTATTGGTTTTGGGTACCTTGTGGTGTCCCTTTTTCCCAATTATTGTACATGAGTACCTCATCAGGCCTAGTTACTCGGGACTCATACTATGGACATGCCACTTCTATTTTGGCCCCTAGCTTCACTTGAGGGGGTGTTAGAGTAGGTATTTACCTTAGCTCATGTTCACCTAGGTACTTTATTTACCTTTATTGTATTTATCCTCACCCACTTATGTGTGTGGATATTTCTTTTATCTTATTTAGATATTAGGAGATATTATCTAGTTGTTAGGTATAGTTATTTCCTTGATCTATGGTATTGACTAGATCCTTGATGTCTAGTTCTCTCCTAAATCTATGGTCTTGACTAGTTCTTTGATGACTAGTTATTTCCTTGATTTATGGCTTGATCTACAACCTTGATTGGTTCTTAGATTGTTATTCCTTGCCTATTTAAGCAAGGCCCATTCTCAATGTATTGCATTGAGTTCCATAATAATATATGATATTGTTGCTCATTTGTTTGCAAAGGTTTTATGTAAAGCTATTAAGAAAAATGCTTTCATCTTATTGATCATGGTGTTTGATTAGCATCTATGTTCTTGGCTTAGTACGATTTGGTTATCGTTCCTTCATATCCTCTTTGTACCATGCCCTTGGTGCTTGTTTGAGTCCATACAATGCTTTCTTGAGCTTGTATACTTTTCTCTCATGCCCTAGGGATCTCATAACTAGGTGGTTGTCCCACATACACCTCTTCTTCCAATACTCCATTCAAGAAAGTTGATTTAACATCCATTTAATGAACCTTCCACTTATGTTGAGCAACTATGGCAATAATTGTTCTCACACTTTTTAGTCTTGCTACTGAGCAAATGTCTCATTATAATCATGTCCAGGCCTTTGTTTATAGCCTTTAGCAACTAACCTTGCCTTATGTCTTTTAATCTTGCCTTCGGGAGTAGTCTTGGTTTTATAAATTTTCTTGACTCCAATGGCTGCCTTTCCTATTGGAAGATCTACTAGCTCCCATGTTCATTCTTCTCTATTGCATGCATTTCTTCATCCATTTCTTCACACCATTTATGGTCCTTAATTGCTTCCTCAAAATAAATAGGATCAACTTCTGAAAATAAAGCAAAATTAATCATTTCATCTTCATTTTCTTCATACCTTGACTATTCATAAATCTCTTGAACACTTCTCATTCGACCTTGTTGCTAGAATGAGTCAGATGATGATGAATATGCCTCATTTTCTGGTCCTTACATACTTTGTTGGCTACTTTTGCCATTTGAATATTCACCCCTTTGTGAAATGGGTGTCCAACTTGGTGCATTGTTTGTTCTTCCATTTGCTATTTCAACATCAATGATGGGTGCATTTTCCTTTGCTTGTGGTTGTTCCACTTCTTTTGCATCTCCCAAGATGCTTCCTTAATGAATTGAACATCCCAACTGATTATCAGTTCCTTTGTAACTAGATTATAAAATATGTAAGCTTTAGATTGCTCACTATATCCAATAAAAATGCACTTCTCTCCTCTGTTATCCCACTTTGATCTTCTTTTTTTGGGCACATGTGCATATGCTACACACCCAAAAAATCTCAAGTGTTCAACACTTGGATTTCTTCCACTCCATGCTTCTTGAGGTATCTTGTTCCTCACACTCTTTGTAGGACATCTATTCAGCAAATATACTGTTGTTCCAACTACTTCTACCCATAATTCATTGGACAATCCTCTAGCTTTGAGCATGCTTCTTTCCATTTCTTGAATGGTTTGATTCTTCCTCTCATATACACCATTTTGCTACAGTGTATACCTGGTTTTAAATTATTTCTTGATCCCATGCTCCTTATAGAAGTTTAAAAACTCATTTGATATATACTCTCCCCTCTATCCATTCTCAATGTCTTTATATAATGGCCACTGTGCTTCTTAACCATGGCCTTGAACTGTTTGAATACTTCAAATGTTTTTGATTTATTTTTCAAGAAATAAATCCATGTCCTTCTACTTGAAGTCATCTATAAAAGTAATGAAATACACACTTTTAGACAAGGAGGGAGTCTTCATGGGACCACACAAATATGAATGTATTAGCTCAAGAGGTGAGCTTGCTCTCCAAGATTTACCTGAGGAAAAACATTTCTATGTTGCTTCCCCAATATGCAACCTTCACATACTTTGTTTGGTTGTTTAATAGGAGGTAACCCTTTAACCATTTGCTTTTTATAAAGGACATTCAATCCGCCATAACTTAGATGTCCATACCTGAGATGCTAAAGAGCAGATTTATTAATAACTATTGTTTTGAACAACTTTGTGCGCATGCACTCTGCATCCTTAGAGGAAACATTCTATTTTTGTCATCTTCACTGTTGCAATCAGCTTGTTGCTTCCACTTATATCATATATACTGCATTCTCCATTTTTAAACCTCACCTCATATCCCTTTTGGACAAGCTGTCTAATGCTAAGTAGGTTATACTTCAACCTGGGACATAGAAGACATTATGAATCTGCTTCTTGTCTCCTTGCTTGGTGAGAATGGATACAATGCCTTTACCCATCACAAGAACCTTATCATTTGTTCCCATCTTCACTTTAGATCTGATTTCTTCATCTATGCTATTGAACATTTCCTTATTTCCACACATATGGTTGTTGCATGCACTATCCAAATACCATTTTTTTTTTTTTGTTCAATACATTATAAGTTAGAAAGAAAGTTCCACTCTTTTCGATTCAAATTCTTTTGCATTAGAGAAGCTTGCATTATGATTTTGATTTCTCAAATCATATTCTTTCTTTCTACATTCACTAGCATAGTGTCCATACTTTTTGCAATAGTAGCATTATACATTTGATTTTCATACCTTTGTGTAGAACCACCTCTAGAAGTGTTCTTTGCTCCTTCCTCTACCTCTTCCTCTTGTTTGTGGCTCTTGATGATTATTTCTTCCACCTTCTTGCTGGTTGCTAAATCTTCCTCTTCCTTTGTTGTATGCTCCTCTCCCCTAGCTTTAACATTTGTGTTTATTTTGAAGGCTTGTTCATTAGAGGAGCTGGTTGTCCTACTCATCCTTTGTTCATGGGTTTGCAAAGAACCCATTAGCTCATCAATTGTCATTTGTCTCAAATCTTTGGACTCCTCTATTGCAACCACAACTGGATCAAATCTGGTTGGAATGATCCTCAATACCTTCTCTATGATCCTATGATCTTCAACAACATCTCCATTAGTCCTCATTTGATTGACTATGGTCATTGTTCTTGTGAAAAAATCATTTATTGATTCTAATTATTTCATGAGAAGGGTCTCAAAATATCTTCTCAACATCTGCAATCTGACTATCTTCACTTTGTCACTTCCTTGATAAGCATTTTGCAAGCTATCCCATGCTTGCTTGTGAAAAGAATGATAACCAGATCGTACCAAGCCAAGAACACAGATGCTAATCAAACACCATGATCAATAAGATGAAAGTAATTCGCTAGAATAGCTTTACATAAAACCTTTGCAAACAAATGAGCAGCAATATCATATATTATTATGGAACTCAATGCAATACAATGAGAATGGGCCTTGCTTATATAGGCAAGGAATAACAATCTAAGAACCAGTCAAGGTCGTAGATCAAGCCATAAATCATGGAAAGAACTAGTCATCAAATAACTAGTCAAGTCCATAGATTTATGAGAGAACTAGACATCAAGGATCTAGTCAATACCATAGATCTAGGAAAGAACTAGTCAATACCATAGATCAAGGCAAGAACTATACCTAACAACTAGATATTATCTCCTAATATCTAAATAAGATAAAAGAAATATCCACACACATAAGTGGGTGAGGATAATATAATAAAGGTAAATAAAATACCTAGGTGAACATGAACTAAGGTAAATACCTACTCTAACACCCCCCCTCAAGTGAAGCTAGGGGCCAAAATAGAAGTGGCATGTCCACAGTATGAGTCCTAACAACTAGGCTTGATGAGGTACTCATGTACAATAATTGGGAAAAAGACACCGCAAGGTACCCAAAACCAGTAACAACAAAGTAAAGAGAGTAAAGACCCGCTCCAAGGCATCCCAAGAAGCTCGGCTCAAAAACTCATACAATGCTAAAGAAGTTTGGTGTGCACTGTGGTCTGAATCCACTGCTCGATCACAAAACTCAAAAACAATTGACACTGGGTTTCACCAGAATAGCTCCATACAAGGAGACTGTCACAATGAGTGATGTCGAAAGTGTAAAAAAACACCAAACATAATTCGATCAACTGCTGCAAATAGGTGTGCCACGATCTAAGAATAATAACCAAAGTAACGAGGCAAGGACATAAAACCTGAAGAAGCAGGATCAACACCACACCCTCCCATACTGCTGAATGGGTGGAGTGACGCTACAAATCTATATGAGTTGCCCAAAATCAACTACTCGAACACTGAAAAAATAACACTGGACTTCACCAGAATAGATCCCCCATAAGAGATACTGTCAACATGCCAAAAGTGTCAAAAATACAGATACAAAATCTCTCAACAAATAAGAGAGATACACTACACCTGCTAAAGAAAAATGCTCAAAATAAGAAGCATCACAATGCAGAAGGTATAAAAAGTGGAGTGAGAGGCCGAATGGTGGAGGAGCCTCGCCTGTAGAGTCCTCTCAACGAATGCCTATGTCGTTGCCACGAGTGATCAGATATCCACCTCAAATCAACACGATAGATGAAGAAGATGCCTGCATATGACTTGGTGTAAAATGCACAATGGGTGCATGCAAAAGAACATCAGAATGTGTGTCAGGTTGATCATGTCTGACAGTTGAAATCTTAGGTTTCTCAAGCCTGAGTGAAGGTGCAGAACTCATGTGTTGCTCATGATCCTTAGAAAGAGTCGAGTGAACAAAAAAGAAGCTCTATCAATGTGTGATCCCAATGAAGTATTTGCTCAAAAACCAATGTCATGACGATAATTCCACTTAACATGTGGAATAGAGGAAACAATACCCTATGAATGTCTGCCAATGACTCCACTAGTGAGACCCATAGAATGGAGCATGTGAGAACTGAATGCAGTGGTATGCTTCTTAAAAATCCATGCAGCTGAGCAGAAGTAGGATACACAACATGTGGTACTGTAATAGGCACAGATGTGGAAGAGCATGTAGTAACAAGCTTCATAGGTGTATGAGCATCAAGAGCAGGAATAGACTCAAATACTGACAGATCAATGTCAGTGGGTTCAGGAGCAATATTTGCCAAGTGGACTAGGAGCATGGATATGGCTGTCCACAATATGATGGTGATGCTGTAGGCTAGTAAGTTTGTTCTGCAGTGAGTGTATTATTCTATCATTATCGTGAATGAGTGATTGTAGAAGAGAATTTCACTTCTTGAGCGATCTATTTTCTTCCACAAATTTTACAATATCCTTTTGAAGTCCACATACTTTAGAGAAAAACATATCATTCACAGAATCCATGATAGGTACAAACTGCAACTCCCAAAAGTTTAGTTAGTCGGGCTCACCCGAAATTGTGTCCACAATTGATCACAACACTTCTCCATGTTTGACACTTTATAATTATAGTGCAAGTCTCAAAATAAATAACTCCAATGGAAAGAGCATGAAAAAACAAGCACTTTTGCAAAAAATGACACTCAAAACCGAGTTACCGATCAAAAGTTACAAGCTTTGCAAGATTATGCTCTACTTATTTATTTTAGTTGCCACTAAAACAAAATAAATTGTTGTTGCCTTCATCACACAAATAAAATTAATGGGGGCTGAATTTAAGCACCTCACAATCTTTAGACCAAGGGCTAAGGATTTTAATGGGTGTTTGCACAACTTACTATTTTGGGAGTGTCGCGTGTTGTGACCTTTATGAAATCCAAAAACTTGAAAAAAGAATCCTATGTTTTTTCTTCTTCATAGCATGGATCCCGAGGCAGATCGGTGTGCTTCCCTGCAACAATGTAAAAAACCTAGAAAAATGACTACCTCCAGAAATGGTTGAATTTACAGTCAATCTTAGGGTTTTCCCACCTTCCGATCCAATGGAAGCCTCCGTTTTGCATAAAAATGTATGCAGCAACAAAATACAACCAAATCCCAAATATATGAATATACAATGAATTTATTTGCAAAATAAAACTTACAGACATGGATGTCAATAACAATCTCCCTCTGATACCATGAAAGGAACGATAACCAGATCATACCAAGCCAAGAACACAGATGCTAATCAAACACCACGATCAATAAGATGAAAGCAATTTGCTAGAATAGCTTTACATAAAACCTTTGCAAACAAATGAGCAGCAATATCATATATTATTATGGAACTCAATGCAATACGATGATAATGGGCCTTTCTTATATAGGCAAGGAATAACAATCTAAGAACTAGTCAAGGTCATAGATCAAGCCATAAATCATGGAAAGAACTAGTCATCAAAGAACTAGTCAAGTCCATAGATTTATGAGAGAACTAGACATCAAGGATCTAGTCAATACCATAGATCTAGGAAAGAACTAGTCAATACCATAGATCAAGGCAAGAACTATACCTAACAACTAGATACTATCTCTTAATATCTAAATAAGATAAAGGAAATATCCACACACATAAGTGGGTGAGGATAAATACAATAAAGGTAAATAAAGTACCTAGGTGAACATGAGCTAAGGTAAATACCTACTCTAATAGCTTTGAGTTAGAGTTACTTTGCTATCCTTCGGAAAACTTAATTAGTGACAACATTATGAATATAGTTTTAAAACCTTTGCATCCTTTCTTCTATTTTCCTTCAAAGTATTCTTCTAGCTTGTGTAAGTGCATTAAAGGTAGCTTGGTCTACTACCTCTACATATCCTCCTTCAACTAGTTCCCATAGTTCTTGAGAAGAGAATAATGTCTTCATTTTAATACACCAAATATCATGGTTCTTCCCATCAAATATTGGGGTTGTTGCCACAAATCTCTTGTTAGAAGCCATTAAAACTCAATAGCTCAACCAACCTTTCTCTTTGATACCAAGATGTTGGAAAAATATGGTGCCAATTGTAACCAATAAGGGAAAGACACAACCAAAACACAAGAACACACACAAAATATATATTATATTCAATTTAAAAGCTTCTTACAATCTCAGAGCTATGACTCTGTATATTATTTTGTTTCTTTTACAATATTCTTCTCGAGCTACTACTCTATATTCTTCTCTGAATATTCTTTGTCTTTCTTCTTTTGCTCTGTCTTTGCTTTGCACGTGTTTTCTTCTTCCTCCTTTATGTCTCCTTGATATTCTGCTATATCTATATCTCTTTGCTATTATGCTACCGCATATATATCTATATTCTCTTCCTACTATAATTTTTGAGCCAATTATATAGCTCCTGTGTCTTTCAAAAGACCTTGACCTTTGACACAAACCCGAAAGATCAATTAGCTCCAGCTCTTCGCGGATTTTCAATTTGCTCAAATCCATTACCATTAATTTGACTAAAATGCCTCCATGTGTCTGTCTTGCATTGTTTGTAGTGTCGGGCTTTATAAATCCTCCATTCTCCAATGTGAAGCTAAAATCAATGAGATAGCTCCACGTATGTCACAATGTTAGTCTTCATCTATAGATCTTGTTAGATTTGTGAAGCTTCGAACTAATGAGGAAGCTCCACATTCCTCATAGTTGTCAGTATCTTCTTATAGACCCCGTCGCACGCAAAGCCCGTCTAATGGGAAATATCCATGCCCTTCACACTTTTCATGTCACGGTTTCGTGCTTGAAATTTATTGGGTCATGGCTTTGCATCACAACTCTTAGCCGAGGTTGACTTAACCTAATGGCTCCATAGAAATGCGCCACATGTTTCTTCCTTATTCGGTTGATATATGACCAATGACTCGCCTTAACTTAATTAGACCGATGAAATATAAGTTGCATCTTATTCCGCAGAATTCATGCCCGCTAGGAGATCTATTAAGGAGGTGCGGGAAAGCCGACATGTGTTTGCTCCTTACCCTTTGGATCCTCTCTTTATAACAACTTGGACCCTAAGACTTATCAATCATGCGGTGAGTTCCACGAACCTCGGGTCCGCCAAAAGACTTAGAAATAAAAGGATGCCAGAAAAACACCATGTGGCCTATTTCTTTGGCGGAAAAATACAAAATACTCCAACGGCCAAAAAACCAAATATAAATGCTTGTCAACAAAATGGTTGGGAGCAAGGGAAAACAAGTTTGAAAACTTGCAAGTAGCTCAAGACTATAGATCCATTAATTTTGACAAATTATGCTCCCCCTTTTGGCGAATTTTGTTAATTGTATATTTTGATGACTTTAAAAAAATTACACACATGTAGAGTGTATTCTTGTATTAATTTCATGGTTTGGAACTTTGTGAGGGTTACTAATTTTTTTGTGTCACCTTACTTTCATTGTATTCTCTTTTATTGTGTGATGATGCCACTTGTCAACACTCCGTAGAATCATCTTTTGCAAGGTTTTGCAAATTAGTGTGATGATCCTTCAATTACGGTAGCATGAGATGTTAACACATGTCCTTCATCCATAAATTCTATTTGTGGAGAAATATTCAAAATTAAAATCATATAACCTTATTGCCTTTCTCTTTAGGAATACGAGATGTCAACACATGTCAGCACAAGATGGTGATAGTTGGCAAATATATAGAGATATCACATTAGAATGTTTGAAGGCCTTAACTCTGACTTTTATTTCATCCGTAAGATCACGAAACACAACCACTTATCCTCCGTTTGCAACATCTTCACTTCAAGCCTCTGCCTTGGTGTTTTTAAATTTCTGTGAGAATCTTGTGAAGCTCGAGAACATAGAAGATCTTCAAGTGTCACATATACATGTAAATATAGCCTGAAGCCAGGAAAATGTAATGGAAATCCCTTGAATCATTGAATATTAGTGATTGGAGTGGTTTGAAGCATCGAACACGTGAAATTTGAAGGACTTGGTACGTTAAATGAATGGAATGGAAATTGAAATCTTGTGTTCCTATATCATCAATCCTTTTCTTTGTTCACCTCTTTATAAATCCATTGCCTACATTGAAAACACTCAAAAACACCAATGAAAGTTATTTTATATATAGTAAACCTATGGAAAAAGTAAAGAACCCGATGATATTGTGATTTTATGAGAAAAGAAACAATCAACAAGAAAGTTTGTAGTTTTTCAACATGTCTTCATTATGTAGAAAAAATAAGATGGGGTATTTCGGTCACAAAAAAATGGAGACTCCTATGAGGGAAACACTCAAGAAGTGTTTAGAACTCAATTTTTTTGGTTAATTAGACAAACAAAGATAAAAAAGTGAAGAAACAACAGTTAATTCATTCAATTAACTAAAAACAAATTTTAGCCTCACCACATGAAATAATAATTCATATGCAATTTCAATGATCATAAATGTGTGCATTTTGTAGTTAGTCTCATCCTTATTTGAGTTACTATGATCTAAATGAAACATATAAACTTGAATTCCATTTTGAAACAAAAATGTCTTGTGATTTTCTCTACTTGCGAGTTAAGCATCTATAGCCTCAACTAAGATGCATCTCGTATCCACTCTATGTCTTGCTCCACCAAGCATCCATAAACCTAGTGGAGTTACGTGAATCACCCTTAAAGGAGAAACATATTGCTAATAATAATTATAACTATTTTTAAAATATATTATCTTTACAACACATTTTTAGAAGTTTCTCCTACAAATATTTACCTTTGCTAAACAAAGGGAAAAGAACCAATGTTTCCTTATCACAAAAAGTAATTAGCATTCAAATATATCTAATCACACTTTCATCATTTCTCAAGGCAGTGTTTAATGTTTGAAGTGGTTTCATGATCCCTTTCATGTAAAAGACTTCACTAAGTTCACATAATAATTCTAAAACAAATTCCAATCCCATGATGAATTCATAAAGTACATAGAATTCAATTTCAATTGATGTTAGGAAGACCAATACATTTTAATACATTCCTAATTATTTATATATGTAAAGAGGGAATTAGGACGTAAAAAATATTATAGGTTGATTATTTTGAATAAATTAATAAACATTAATCATACAAATTTGGAATATATATTGTAATGTTTGTAATTGTGATCAAATGAATGATTTCTCAAAACACACAAAGGGATAAGTATTTAGCTACATAGAGTGGTACACATATGATCTATGTGTGTAATCTGGGTGAAATATCTCTTTTGAATATGGAAATGCTTCATCTTTCAATCTAGAATCGGAAAATACTCTTGTGCAGACCACACATCTATGCCTCGAAATGTGGCACACTATTGGATCATTTTGTACCATCTTTGGATTTTACATAATGGGGTTTCACAACTTCACTTTCCTAGAAATGAGTGACACTATATATCACTAGGGATCACCCAACTTCAACACCACATGTCATGATATGCAACAAATAGACACCCTAGATACCTACGGTAAGCTTCATGAACGCATTAGATAACAAAAAGATAAATCCATGTGCGGGTGAGGTAGAACTACCCTTGGTAGTCAACCCCTACTGAACCAATCCAAGTGATGTGCTATAACCCATCAAGTGGGAGAAAGCTTCATGTAGTTGTCATAGTGTAGGTACACGTGTACATGCATATCTAATACAACCCCTATTGACGCCCTCATGTCTTTTGACAAAAGATATTTAGCTAAATATAAAGCATAAAATGTACCCAATATGGTAGTAGTGTGGTTTAACTACTTATTTTGTCCTTTAAAAACCTTTGGCAATGCGCTAAGTGACTTGATTTCGCTAATACATGGCTCTTGGACCTTTGGATTCCCGGAAATGGAGTAATATGAAATCTTGAGCTTGGCTTGATTGATTTATACCTATGTGGTGGCTATTATAAATGATGTGTAACTACTTTATGAACATTTAATAGAGCTTTGAGTGCTTTAGTATTTATATTTTCAATGCGAGCTTATGAGAATTCTCGGTGAGTTATAAAGTACAATTGCCTTGTTTATATATGCTTTCATAAGTTAAACATTTTCATTATGGTTGACCTATGGAAGAAGAAATAACTCATATAAGGTTTTCAAATTATAAAAAGATTCATTAGATGAGAGGGTTTGATATTGTACAGGTTTTCGAGGATTGTAGTTTGGCTCAAACCCGTGATGTACAATCCCGAATAATAAATTAGTGAAGAAAGAGGAAACGTCTAGGAAGGATGCCTTTAGATGGATTACCACTTTGTGCATATACCTCATTTTTATGTTGTTTAAACCCTAATTAATTTTATGTTATGGAGAGTGCACAATAATATAGAGGATGTAAGGGTTTATAACATGGGATTATTATGATATAATCAATTAATAATTATCCATTCATAATTAGAATAATGCATTAATAATTGCAATAATTGATAAACGATAAATGATATCTCAAATACACAAGAGGGGATTAAGAATTAGCTTTAGATGTCAAAATATAATAGATCTAGATGTGTGAACTAGTGGAAAAGGCATTTCAGAAACTAGAGATCCCTCATTGTGAATTTTGGAACTAGAAATTGAGTAGGTGTAGAACCATAAAAAAATTGTATGGTTAAGAGTTGGAAGTGCATGGTATTGATTGGAATTGTATGGTCTTGGAATCTTTGATAATTGTGCTTTGTAACTTCTTCGTGTGTTTTATTTGCCTAGAAATACCCTTCACTTTATGTCGTTATTACTCACATAACTTCATGATGACCTATAGTTACACTGCAATAAAGTAGAAACCTTAGAAACATGTAATACCCTTCATTACATAATTATCAAACCAAAGGGATAAATCATGTGTGTGGTGAGGCTAGACTACCCTTTCCAGTCAACTCGTTTAAACCAATCCAAGTGCTGCACTACATGCCCTTGTATGGGATAAAGCCTCTTGTAGTTCGCGTAGGTGCTTGTGCAAGTGTGAGTGAAATCTAAACCAAAAACCTATGAGTACCCTCGTCTATCTTGACATAAAGATAATGGGATAAATGTATAGTATACAATGTACCTAGTGTGGTAGTAATGTGATGTGGTGTGCTTCAACTACATGACCTAACCCTTTGCTCCTTGAAACTCTTTGACAATACTTGGAGTGACTTTGCTCTTTCTAAGACATGACTATATGACCTTTACATTCGTGGAAATGGAAGCTAAAATATTTGACTTTGTTTGAGTGTTTTAGACATGAAACTATTTGACAATTCTTATCTCAACTCTTTTCAACACATCTCGAGGCTTGAACTCCATCATCTACGGTGGTTGATTCAATTCCTTAGGGGTTTTCATTGTATATATTTCATGTTATCCCCTTTCTTGTATATAATTGTGCACTAGAAAATACAAAAACATTCATATAATCACAAAAAGAAAAAACATTCAAATATTTTCTAAAATGCAAAACTCAAGACTTGTTCCTCGAGCATACATTATTTGTACTTTACATTATACGTGTTGTTTATCCTTCTAGATTGATAGATAACAATTTTTCTTCTTTACACACATGTGTTCATGGGGTATATTGAGCATGATGCAAGACATACATATTGACACATGATCATGAGAGTTGTTGTGGTTCCTTACATACTTCTTTTGGGGCATCCCTCCACACAAATCATGTGCTATTATTTCATTATAGTGTCTTTTCACTTCCTCATTACAGTTGATTACATACTTATTGTAACATGACTAACACATGTGTCTTATGCGATCTGATAACTTTTGGTTTCATATTCTTTTCTATGTCACTCAGTATGTCATTTCATCACATTATGATACTCTTGTTTTTCATACATGCTTGCTAGTTGTGTGTGTAGTTATTAGTTTGCTACTCTATTTGTAAGACCTAAGGGCCTTATTTGTCTTGCGACACTATGGGTGTCCCATGTTTGTAGCATCATACCTTCTTTGCATGACATTGCATCTCTTGTTTGTAAACCCAAGGGTCTTTATTATCTTGCAACACCGTGGGTGTTCCATGTTTGTAAACATTAAGCCTTTTACATGACATTGTTTGCAATGTTATCTTTCACTTAGATCACTCATATTTTCCCGAATCACCTATAATCATCTAAGTGCACTCAATCCCATGTATTTGTGAGTTTATATTGCATCACGTACATCATGTTACAATTAGTAAGGCATTAGTTTGATATTGAATGGTTAATGTTGGAAGTGAATTAGTTAGAATAACTCCTTTGGAACTCCTATTTCATTCCTTGTTTGATTATAGTAGAAAAACTTAATCAAATCATAAAAGGGTGAAAACAACTATTGCACAAGAACTTATATGAGAACTTCATGGAATTAGATCCTCATCTAGAAAATGTTTTGAAACACTTGGTTAGAATCAACAAGGGTGTTGGCAAGCAAAGGCGCGCCCAACTCAAGCACATATATCTTTTTGTTAACTAATGGCCACTTGAGTTTTAGTGTAGGAAATCGGGGTTTTTATCTTTATATATGCATGTGCAAACATTCTAGAGTAAGTGAAAGTATTAGAGACATTAAAAGATGAGGAAAAAGTGACACAAATCGAAACAAAAGTATAGATTCTTGATGGAGACTATTGTGTAGCTAGACTCTATTATTTTACTTTGGTGTCCAAACTTGACGCTAGTGTTTGGAGAGGTTTCATAGCTCTATTTTAGAGATGAAGCATATTCAACCCTATCGCAACCTATTTGACCTAGTTTTAGACCGAGATCACTTTGTGAAGCGTCATAAAAGCTAAGTGCAATTATCTTCTTGTGTTCTATTGTATTTAGTACACACCTTAATTAAATGTAACTTCTTAATAATCTTTTACATATATGATTAGATCTCAATGTTGAAACATTTATCTATTAATTTGATTGCACATTAATTTTGGAAAAGCTCAATCTAATTAAAATGAGCACCCATTTAATTTGAATGCAATCAATAACATTTAAAAACAAAAATTAAAAAAATACATACATATTTAAAATAACTCCCCAACACTTTATTATGAATTGTAAAATTTATAATAACATATGGGTCTATTCTACAAAGACCCCACTCCTAAAAACTTTATTTTAAAACTCTTTCAACTATGATTAAAGTATTCACAAAACCAACCATCATCAAGAAGTAACATTGACTTAAACTCAACCCCCATGTTAATAATTTCTTTTAATGATTTGTGATGATTTATATTTGGTAAGTAAAATGCATAATTAAAAAAACTAGGAATTTAAAAATTCAAAACATTTGTATAACATACCGCTAGTTGCATAGCACATTATTTGGTATTCTTTGGATAATTATGTGATGAAGAGGGAACACGGCCCCTCCTCAACAATAGAGAGATTAACTACTTCCTTCCAAAACAAAATGATAGAATGTATCATCGCTCATAGATGTTCTTACAGAGTATATGTATACCTATGCATGGGCGAGTCTTATGGCGAGGAATTACCTCATCAGATTTTTATTTAAATATATGTTTTTGACAAATGATTGGTGCATCTCTCTAGCAACAATTTAGTTGGTAAAACTGGGTTGTGAGAAACAAGAGGTTGTAGGATCGAATTTCATTCTAAAAAAACTAACAATTGAAATGCGTGACACATATGTATAGCGTGAGAAGATGCAATTTTCATGGATATAGCTACATTCTATATTCTATCGAGAGAATAACCATCATCCCAACATTAGACGACACTCTAGGAGGATGCAATTTTCATGAATATAGATATATTTTCTGGAGAAAATAACCATCGCTCCACCATTAAACCATAACATGGGAGGATGCAATTTTCATGGACATACATTCTATAGGAAGAATAGCCAATACTCCCGCGTATTTTACTCGGCAAATCCTCATTTCCAATCCTTACGGAATCCCAACCCACCAAAAATTGAAAGAGACAATATATACTCCTCCGTCGAATTATTTGTAGGAGCTCACCACACCAGGCAAAATGATGGCCAATTTTTTTGGAAGGCCAAGGGACAATGTAAAGTAACAGCCATGCGATTTGGTTCGTTCCTTCTTGTGATACAAAATGGAGGGCAGCGGAATCGAAGAGAGGGCGGATTTGCCCCAAGAAGAAGCAGGAGCCCTGCTAACACAGTTATCTTTGAGTGATTCACATGACGATGAAGATGAATCGTCTGAAGAAAATTACGAGTGTGCTCATATTTCTGGGGAATTGTTTTTGCCTGGTCCTACTTGTTCTTTAAAAGACCACTGGGAGCGCGACAAGGTACTTATATTTTACAATCAGCTCTGTCCTACGCCTACCTTTTAATTTCTCGCATTTCCCTCCTCGGGGAAATTGGAATTCTGTGATAAATTCTGTTATTTAGATTTCTGCTTACACAATATTCCACATCAGGTTTATTTTTGATTGAATGCTGATTTGCTTGTTTTAGCATTAGATTACCTGGTTAAATACGCTTTCAGGGAAAACATTGCCTATATTTCACACAAAATGTTCTTGAATTTGCTAGAATATATACCTGGTACCAAATCCTGTGTTCCTGGGCAAAATATTTCTCCTAGATAAAGATCTACTTGTTCATCTTTTGTATTTGGAAAGATTTGCTAAGCAAATTGCCTCCATGTGAAGCAGGTTCACAAGATCTTATACAGTAGAAACTCAGAATATTATATTATTACGAAATTTAAGTTTAGGCGGATGTCAGATAAAAAGGAAGAGTGAATTGCCATTATCTTACTCCCGGGCGAGGTGAATTCCCCAGGCTAGCCTAACTTATTTTTACTTTACCCTTTCAGATTTTCCAACATAAAATCAAAATGCTCTGTAAATTGCCCCTGAAACATCATCTTAGATTGTTGAGTTTAGCGTTAACAGATTTTAGTAAAACAAAATGGCATGCATATTATTCCCGAGTTACCACGGATGTGAAATTGAAGCAACTCCCAAATTGATGGCAGACAAAGCAATGCAAAGATGAAGAAAAGGAATAGTCGATCAAAATCAATTGAAGCAAGATACGATTTTTATAAAAATTCAGACCGGAATCAGTTTTGAATTTGTTTCTCATTTCTGCAGATGCAAAATTGGTCATACTGCTGTTATAACGTAGAGTTTTTCCTGCTATTAAAGACTAAAATTCTTAAAAGCTGTTCTGCAATGTTGCCGTGTAGTGTTAGTAAATGGAATATTAGCCAAAGCTTATAAAGACATTACTCGCAGTTGTAATCTGAAAAGTTGCTTATAGAGATGAAGAAAAGAAACATAAATTTCAAATAGTACATGCCGACTGCGACTTTCTTTCTCTTTTCAAATATCTCTACTTTTACAAAGCCTTTTTATAAGCAGGCCGCACCAAGTTTTATAAGCAGGAACTTGGAATTGCAGGAAGCAAGGGCACTGTAGCAATGCGCTGAGGATAGGTAGGAACTTAGTTGGGCAGGAAATGTTAGCACATGCTCTCATAGAGGGATTTATGTTGTAGGTGGTTTTATGTAATTTTTTTAATTGCACAACTGCAAATCTACTTTTTAAATTTGTGGAGCAGCGGCTGTTTAGGAAGAGTAGTATGAGCTCCAACTAATCTAGTAGTCTGGGCATTCCTAATTTATGCACCGGGTGCTGTCTACAAATTTCAGGAACATCCTAGCAGTGAAATGGTCCCATGCCGAATTGAATTTTGGCCTTGGAAAAAACTAAACCATTATAAAGGGAAATAATTCCTCAATTGGTGGCATATGCAACTCTCGTGTCAAAAAAATCACTTAGGCAAGTGCAGGAAAATTATAGCCCCTCTTATCACCACCCACACAAATTACCCGGCAAAACATTCGGATGCTCCATTTTATTTTGAATAATTGATCATGGGACTTGCTGCACAAATAACCCAAGGGCGGCAACGCCCTCCATGGGACCCCTCCTAAATATGGAGGATTGAGAATTTGAAGCAGTTGTAGAGAGATTCTAGGGCTTCTCTTTACCAAATGATAGTTTCAAATTAGTTAAGTTAAAGTTTTAATTGTATTTTACAAAAAGCATAGTTATCAAATATTTTTCAGTGGTAAGATATTAAAATGTAAGATCTTAAAAAATTATGTTATTTATTATTATTTTATATTATAAATATTAAAATTATGAACACATACATGATTTTATAGTCGCAACTAAAAGGATTTTCATTTTTCAGTATTGTTTAGAAGGTTTTTAGCAGTCCCTCGAAGATTAGTGAGACCATTTTTTTCCGTATTTATCGTATTTTTTTATCGACTGTCTTTTTCCATATTTGAAGATGATCGCTTAATACTCTCCGTACAAAAGTTGCTACCTTGCAAAAAAAGTAATATTGTATTTATTTCAATCCCTAAAATTTAAAGTTATCATGGAATTTTTACAAATCATAGGACCACTTTACGCAAAAATCATCCTAAAATTTAACTACAATACACATACAAAAACTTGTGGTTTGCCCCTTCTATGGAACTGCTACCTAAGGAGGGACCTATCTACTTAAAAGAAGGATACCTTGATAATTCATTTGAGTTCTACCATTGGATCCCTCTCTGTAGTAAGGAAGTCACATCCAGCTTAGGGTCATCCTATTCATATATTTTCATAGGTCACTAACATTTCCTTCGTTGTTATTGGTACATGATATTAAGGGGAAAACACATTTATACTATACTATGACCAAGCACTTATATACTATACTATGACCATGCATTTTATGACTCCGTGATTGTCTTATAAGAAATAGTTGATGTCTATCAAAAAATAGTAAAAAACCAGCAAGCAATCAACAAGAAGAATGTCAAGGGAGACGAAGAATCGTAAAAATGAAAGTGATATGCATAGCCAAAATATGCATATCGATGGAATTAGATACTAGCAATCACACCCCAATGGTGCAATGGATACACCACCGGGAAAGGGAATTAGGAGAATTGAAAATAAGGGAAATGCAATTGAAGGGGATTTTAAAGAGAGGGAAAAGGAAGAGTGAGGAAGTATAGTACTAGAAGCATTAAAAAAAAAGTTCGGAAATCAAGAGCAAGAGAGGGGAAGTAGGTTATGAAGCCAATGGTGAGGAAAGTGTTCTAGGGAGGAAGTCACTCCTTTGTTTTTTTCAAGATTTAAACAAAGGCATTGGCCTATATTTTTAGTAAAGTTCTAAAGAGAATGAAGGTGCTATGTAGGGATGGAGGAGTGATAGCACTATGGAGATTACAAGATAAAAGTAAGACCTTGTTAATATGTGTTGAATGTGAATTTTTGCTTACGACAATGTCAACCCTTGTGATTTATGGATTGTTAGTTCCTACATCATTTTGAGAGGAAGCTACCCATGGTTTCTACTAGAAATAGAAGAGATCGGTACATGATAAGGGTTGTTGACATCTCGTTTTGGGCAATGCATTTATTGAAGTTGGTAATAAAAACACAAGCAATTAAGGGGCTACTCTTTGTATTGTTACATGCAATGGGTACATTAAATAATATCAACATTTCTAGATTGTGAAAGTCCACCAAATAATTTTTGCGTACAAAATGTGACGAGGAATGGAAAGAAGATATTTCTTCAAAAGATAACAAAACATCTGTTTGGGACATAAAGAGCTCACAATCCTCAATATTCGCCTCATCACTTCTAATATTGAGAAAAATGTTTTGAAAAACAACTTGGGATGCTTTGTGGCCTTGTTGGCGGAACTTGTTTGCAACATGATTGAATTGGTGAACCTCTATGAAACTATTAAACCATAATATGTTTTGTAATACATGGATATGTCTTTGAATAGAAATAGCCGATCCATTTCACCAATGAGAATGAGTCATCTCAACCCAAAATGTACTTTTTTAATGGGAGGCTGATATAACTCATGGTCAATATGAGACAACAAATGTGGCCCTATGAAGCTTATCTCATCAATGAGAACATAATATATGTGTTGCAAAGATTCCTAAAAAGTTAAGAAATTGGACTTAGATGGTTTCATTTCCTTAATAGGTATACAAAGACATGCATATATGGTTGATGCACAAATGTTGAAAGAAACAACACTTCTTTGGAGTGAGAAAAAAATGAGTTAATATGGCATGTATACGAAGACAATCCATGCTTTATTATGTTGAGGAGGTGTGACTTCTCTATACCCACAATGCCTTAGATGACCATTTTCAAAGCATGATCTCAGTATTGTGATGATTTAATGGTAGTTTGAGTATTTACACCATTTATTGAGGGGGCACTTATCTATATTAACCGTCAATTTCATCTCGTAAGCTAAATGTATTAGGAATAGTTATTTGATGAAAAAAAGGAACAACATTCTTATTGTTTTTTAATTATACAATCCTTAAATTTACAAGAAATTACTTCAAAGTTCTAACTATCATAAAAGTAATTTAGAGACAGGCCATAAAATCACATCCTTGGTGGCAAAGATGAGTTTTGACGTCAATCCCCAATACTCAGAATAATTTGGGACATATTTTACAATCTATAATAATGTGAAAAGAATATTATAAAGAGTATTGATTTTATGAAAATGTCAATTTTATCGTTACTTAAAATCATTTCCAAATTTGGAATATATTTTACAATCTATAATAATGCGAAAAATTTATTATAAAGGGTAAGATAAATACACTAGGAGCATGTCTCAAGGTTATGATCATCGATAGATGCCTCATATGGGTTGTATTTGGCTCCCTATCATTATTCCTCCTTGCATCGTCCACGCAAAGTCATGATCTTAAACTTACCTTTCGTCTTATAATATCCTCTTAGGCGGATTATGGACTCTTCCCAAGTGCATAGTTGTGTCATCCACATGCCAATGTGTTAAGTTCACACAACTAGGGGCTATCTATAAAGTGAAAGGAGACACTAATCCTTTGAACTTTGACTTGTTCCAATACTGTGGGACATTCAAAATTCCCACTTTAGAACTCTCTACTATCCCATTTTGATAATATTAACACTTAAACTATCCTATGGATTCCCTTTGTGGCTATAGTGGTTATCTCGAGGTCGTGGGCTGTACTATGCCCAATCTTCTTGACTCAAATGATGACGAGCCTCATGAAATTAACCTTATAATCAATACTTCTGATCTCCTTGATGCCATCATGTCACAATTGCCTCCTACTCTATGACCTTGCTCACACAAGAAAGATGCTTTGACTAAGTCCATATCATGATTACTCACACTAAATGTCCTCATGTAGAGCATCTCATTCAACTTGAGAAAATCATCGACTCACGTGTTATTGACATTACTGTAATTGATTATGATGATGGTTGCACTCTAGATGATCCCTTCTTAATAAGGTATGCCCAGGATAAGAAGGTGGAAATTCTTCGTTATCAAGAATCATTACAATTTACTTTTTTTCATAACATTAACACCATCACTTGTCTCCTCACGAAACACACCTACTAATTTCAACCCGACACCAATCACCTCATGGCTCATGAAGATGCCTTCTTTGACTTGATTCTAAGGACGAGCTCATGAACCACACCCCTTTGATTAGTGACCTGATGTCTAAGCCACAACACGCTCCTTGGTTAGCTCCCCTACTCCCGCAACACCATTTGTGACATCTCTTCCTTCTCCTTCTCCACTTGTTACTACAACTCTACCCTTCACAATATCACCTCTAGCTCTTCTTGCCATTATAGCCCATAGCCTATCTGCAGATGAACCATATTGCTCATGGCATGAAACATCCGAGCATTATAGAGCCCACCAACAACATCTGAAGAAACTCGAAGCCGAGATTAGATGAGATCGATAAAAGAAAGTTACTTAACTTTCTACTTCTGCACCACTTTAATGCTCTCATCATGTATTTTGTTCACATATAAATAATACTTGTTAGATTATCTCTTGTAAGAACCGAGTATGGGAACCTTCCCATCATACACTAAGCGCAGGTCCAATCTCCTTTATCATGACAACAACCTTCCATGTCATCATCTCGATATTTCCCTACATATTCTTTCCCCTCATCCCTCCTCTTGATGAGATGTGTCGTGACATTATCACTCATATATTTGAATTGATTGACGATTCTCTCTTCACCACACGATTGGAAGTCCATCGCGGTATCAACATCATTCAAGACAACCTTGAGGACCTCATGATTCATACTCGACATCACATACTACATGAAGTAACTGACATTATAAATGATGTATGCCAATCTTCCATACGTCATCATTGATTCACTCGATTCTACTTATCATGACTCATATTTCTATTTATCTTTTCCCGCTTGGGTTTCTCTTTTTCAACTTGGGTTTACCTCTTTTCGCTTGGGTTTTTATAGCCATTTCTTCCTACCTTGGATACTTCGAAATTTACCTATCACCTCCCACTTGGGTTTTTATGGCCATTACTTCCTACCTTGGATACTTTGGTAGTCTCTTAGCTCCCACTTGGGTTTGAACGACCATTGCTTCCTACTTTGGATACTTTGGTAGATTTTCTATCATATCTCACTTGGGTCTACCATTTTTGCTTGGCTGACCCTCTAATTATCCCCCATCCCATTCTATCCTACATTATAATCATCCTTATAAACCTTTTTTCATTTATCTTAGCCATGAATGTTCCTACATTTGTGCACAAATAAGAAAATGGAAAAAATTAAACATACATCAAACATCAAATACATAAGACATCGCCAAAAATTCTATCTCGTGTGGGGTGTGCGTGCGTGTGGGTGTGTGCACGCGCATGTGTGTGGGTGCGTGCGTGTGTGTGCATGTGTGTAGGCATGCACATGTGTGTGTTTGTGCATGCATGCATGTGAGTGTGAGTGTGCGTGCGTGTGCGTGCACGTGTGTGTGTGTGAGTTTGTGCGTGTGTGTGAGTGTGAGTGTGAGTGTGTGTGGGTGTGCGCGCACGTGTGTGTGTGTGTGTGTGTGAGCGTGCGTGCGTGCGGGTATGTGTGTGCATGTGTGTGTGTGCGCATGTGCGTGTGTATGTGTATGTGTGCGTGTGCATGTGTATGTGTGTGCGTGTGCGTGTGCATGTGCGCGTGTGTGCGTGTGTGTGCTTGTGAGTGTGCATGTGTGCATGTGTGTGCGTGTGCGCGTGCGTGTGTGCGCGTGAGTGGGTGCTTGGGTGTGTGTGCGCATGCGTATATGTGTACATGTGTGTGTGTGATATCATAGTTCACATACTTGTATTCAACAAATAATTTACATATCCAAAATTTTTTGACTCGACAAGACTTGAAGAATATTCAACAATACTCAACAACTTAAAAATACTCAAATTTCTTCAAAAACATAATTTTATGCAAAATATTAAAAAGTCTATTGAAAAACTTAATGTATTTTCCAAGTCTCAAGAATATTAGCCAAAACTTGCGAATATTCACCAAAAACTTGCAAATATTTGCCAAATACTTGTGAGTCTTTGCGAAAAAACTCGGCTCAACATGTTTTCGAAAGTTTTTGGCAAATACTTAGCTAAGGGAAAAATGATGAGTGCTCGCCAACTCGATGAGTACTTGGCCGAGTGATGATGTAGCCTAGAATTTACCGGATAACATCCTAGATGTGCTTTGACACATCCCTCGGCCTAGATTGAGCGCTCACACAAGCGCGCAAAGGTACCAGTCCCTCTTTAGGGTTGCTTTGTAGTAGGATGTTAGCGTGATGAAGGAAGAAACATATAGATCCATAACTAATCTATCATTCTACAATGCATGCCATATTCAGATATATGAAAGAACAAACTTAAACAATAATCATGATTGAATCAAGAACATGCACTACTCAATTACACACGGGAATGACACTTAGATTCAGACCAATAACTTTCATCTATTAATAAACACGAAGTTCCTTACAATAATGGCATTCTATACTTGATGCGTGCATGGATATGATACAATAATCCAGTCATATGCACATTTCTCTTTATGCTTACCTCTTATGCTTTGCATGTACCTATATATATCTCTCATCTCTCTATCTCTACTACTATGTGATTCACATCATATATATAGGGTGGGGACTTTCCCTTCACCGCTTATCTATTCCAAAAATAGGCCGCATGCTATTAATAGCCACACACCATTTACAGGCATAACCACACATGCAAGTGTGCTATCTATAGACCTCTTACAGTTAACTGAAGTGACAATCCTATTCTTATCTCATCTCCATGCAAAATGCTTCGATCCGATCCTCCAAAGATAGACAATGCATGGCGCGCACGTCTCTACATCGTTGGTGTGTTCCACACGCCATCTTCTAAAAATAGGTCTTCATGCTCAAAATCGGCTAAGTCTTGAATGCTAAACTTGCGCTCCACGCGTGCGTTCTTCCTACCCATTTGTGCCCTTAAACCTGGTTTGTTTTCCCGCACGGACTTCTTCGTGAGTTCTATCAAGTGTTCTCTCGATCAACATTACCTCACACTAATCTCATTGTCGCCCCGAAAAGGGTATCTCCAAAAATTGAAGTAAAGAGTAGAAGAATGGAAATAATAAGAATGAAAGAATGTAGATGAATAAAGAAGTTTTATGAGGAGCCTCCTGTATCAGGTTTGAAGTATCAACTCGGATACTCCTTTATTCTGGCCTCCAAGGCCTGTCATTTAGCGAGTGCTTGTTTTGCTTTTTCTGGAATTTCCACAACAATGGACTCCAATTCATCCCTCACAATCTCCCCTTTTTCATTTTGCAAAACCAACACAACACTGGACATTGAGGTCATTCTTCCTTCTAGAAGATCCATCTTCTGCGCAATGAGCTTCCCAAGCTCTTCCAAGTCTTGTGTGGCTCTTGTCTTGCCATGACCTCTCACTTCTACTTAACCATTGGCGATCTTTCTACGCGGTCCAATGTTTCTTTCTTCATTGCTCTCTGGACCTCATTGTTTTCTTCCAGGGTCTTTATGTTGATAAGCGCCTTTGGAGTTGTGCAGATATTCAAAGCCTGTCTGCTTTCTTCAATACTTCTTATAGCACTTGCAGCATCCCTTCATAGGATGCAATCTTTCGCATCACTAAAGCTTTCTCTCATTCTACCTCTTGTTTCTGAATTCCTTGGCACTGGCATGCGCAAAGGTTCATCTTCAAGTACCAGGTCCACCAACTTTCCTACATAATGTATCGCTGAGGGAAACATCTATGGTACCTTGGGCTCCAAGTGTGGCCTAGCTCTTATGACATTGTCTCCAATCTCCTCTGTGATGCTTGATAAATACTTCATTCTTCTTCTCGTTAAGTCCCTCTCTTGTGTTATGCATACTATCTCTGCATCCTTTGTCTTTAGCTCCTCGTGCAATGCTCTTATTGTTGCAGCTTTGTCCATGTTTCTTCTAGCAACTTCAGTAGAAACCTTCACCAATGCATTGTTGACCTGCTCATCTGACATGACAATAGGCTTTACCATCATATGTCTAGCTTGGGGTGCCTTCTTCAGCTATCTCAACACACATGACTCTTCGCATACATCAAATTCAGGCTCATCCATGTGGGTATGCATTGACCATGAGAGTTGCTTTCTAGTGCGAATGGTCACCATATCCCCATCCATTAATTTCCATCCAAATAAATTCTTTTGTTCTACAGTGCTTTAGAAATGTGCGCGGATGAGATTCTAACTCTACGTCCTACAAAGTAGAAGAAGTCCTCATGCACTCTGCTCATGAACCACTAGTATAAGGGCTCATACTTACTTGAAATATGGAAGCTCATATAATTGGTAGACCCTAATTCTCTTGAAGCTTCTACCCGCATCATCATAAACCAACATGTCATCTGCGCCATTACATTTGTTCATCCTCATAGTGAGCAAGGAATCGAGTTCCTTCTTATTCTCTCGAGGTCTCCCGTGATTGTATTCACTTCCTTTGCTCTTTCTAATGGGTGAATCCCATTCCTGGCCGATGATGACTCCTTCTACATATTGCATTTCTGAAAAATCACTTTCGGGTGCCATCTCTTCCTCCTCGACGACCACCTTCTTCTTTCCTTTTGTTCCTATGCGCTTTGCCTTCTTGGGTGCCAATTTTACCTTGTAATAGTCTCCTCTTTAACTCTGTAATTTGCGAATCAAACCCTAGCTTGATTCAATCATGCCCTAGGTGGAAACTTTGTGCCCTAACTCCTCTCTTGCCTTGCTTTGCTCAAACGCTTCACCACCGGGACACAAGCTTATTTTCACACAGATCTGTTTGTCACACTTGGTTTCACACCCTTCGCACCTTAACCCAATCACTCGGCTCTTCACACTTAGCTCTTTCCTCAAATACTTTTAGTCACAATGGTAAAAATGAATTCGCATCCCATCCTTATATAATTTTTCAAATTTTGATGCATTTATTTCTCCTTCACCTACTAAATATCCTCTCATTCATTGACCAAATTCATTCATTCTGCATGGTACATCTTTATACCCCAACTATAACCTTCTAGCACGCCTTCCTACCCTCTCGTCACAGACTTCTCTTCAACGGTGTGCCTTTCCACCCGAGTACCTTGTCACTGTACCTTCTCTTGGTAGTTATCATGGCCTCTGCTTACCTCACGTTATACTATCCTTTCATTCATCTCCATCCTTGGTCACTTTTGAGAAGCAATATTCTTTTGACTTAAAGCACACCCGTAGCAGACTTATTCCTTTCACCTTTCAATTCCCACAGTCTTTTACTTAGATAACTACAACCACCCCACACTAAAAGTATGTGCAGTCCTCTATGCATAAACATTCTTTACGTAGTAATTAGCTTCTTGCACAAGCACACTTATTTACACAATAACAACAACTAAATTGACAAAGCATAACGATAAGGAAGGAAATACATTAAGGAAATACATAATTGAAAACCTAATCTAAATGGCAATATTGCCTTATTACAAACACCATGAAGACTTATTTATAGTAGGGCTTCAGCCTACTCCCATTAAAATAACCGGGTAGCCATGCTCCATCAAGTGCTTCTAACTAGAAAACACTTGATTCAAGTATGTAAGTGATGACATACGGCCCCAACCAATGTACTTTGAGATTGCCTGGATGGCGCAAGAACTTAGAGTCATAAAGAAGTACCATTTGTCCAACCACCAACTTTTTCTCCTTTATATTTTTGTCATGCCATGCTTTTTGCCTGGCCTTTTCTTACTTCTGACTCCAACGTGCTATGGCTCGTTGCTCATCCAACTGAATCATCTTGTCAATCCACTCTTCTAAAGCGTTCTCATCAGCTAGACCTCCAGTGCACACAATGCGCAAAGAAGGTAACATAAATTCTATAGGGAGAACGACTTCTGCGCCAAACACCAACTAAAACGGTGTGGCTTTGTTCAATCTCTTATAAGTTGTTCTATATGCCTAAAGAACAACTGACACTTTATCATCCCAATCCTTTCTTCCAACATCACAAATTTTTGTCAATGTCTGGCTCAAAATCTTGTTGAAAGCCTCAGCAGTTCCATTTTCCTGAGGGTGGTAAGGTGTAGTCTTATGGTGGGCAACCATAAACTCATCTAATAGGATCTTTATGGTTTCATTTAAAAAGTGTGTACCCCTATCACTTGTCAAACTTAAAGGACATCCATATCTTGTAAGAACATTCTCCCATAGAAACCTAGCTGTTGTTGTAGTTGTATAATCCTTCGTAGGTGTGTTTCTTCCCCACTGGTGTGAGATAATTTGTGCAAGTAATGATATAACGCGATCTAGTCCTACGCACGGCTGGCAAAATAGGTCCTACAAAGTCAATGAACCATTTCTCAAATGGTCATGCACTGATGATAATAGGTATTAGTGGCATTTCATCTCTTTGTCCTAGTTTTCCTAGGTGTTGACAATGATCACACGCCTTACAATATTCTTTACAGTCTTTATACAATGTCTCCCACCATAATCTAGCAAGTAGGATCTTCCGGGTAGTCGCATCACCTGCATAATGGCCTCCTGCAATACCACCATGGGCTTCTTCCATAATATCCTTGCACTCATGCTCTAATACACAACGACGTAATACTTCATCTCTTCCTAACTTGTAGAGGTCACCATTGATTAACATAAACGATGCCACGCGTATAACAAGTTGTTTCTTTTCTAATGCCTTCATTCCTTCTGGTGCTACACTAGTCCATGGAGAAAGACAACAATGTCTTCTAATTTTGATGGCGTGCATTGTAACCTATATAACTGGGCATCTGGCATGGTTTCTTCAATTGTCTGTGCTTCCTCTCCTGAGTTGATTCTAGACAAGTGGTTTGGTCCAGAGTTACTTTTCCCTGGCTTCACCACAACTGTGAAATCAAACTCTTGAAATAGGAGTACCCATCTACATATGCGCCCTTGTAAGATGGGTTTGTTCACCAAATAATTCAATGCCATGTGATCCATATAGAATACAAATGGTGTAGCTAGCAAATACTTGTCAAAACTTGTGCAATGCATAGATCATTGACAAAGCTTTGCACTCTGTAGTTGTATAATTTTGTTCATAGGAGTTAGCTTCCTACTAGCAAAGCAAATAGGATGATCGACAATACCTTCTCCAGGTTGAGCTAATATTGCACCAATGGCCATGCCAAAGCGTCCACGTGTACATGAAATGGTTTGTCCCATGAAGGAAAATGCAGGATAGGCACGGTAGTAAGTTTCTCTTTCAATGTTTCAAACGCACGCTGCTGTGATTCTCCCTAATAGAATGTACCTTTTCCTTTCAGTAACTCCTCCAAAGGTGCGAAATTTTGCATATCCCTTTATGAATTTTCTATAATATCCTGTGTGACCTAAAAATCCATGCACCTCGCTCTAACTGGTAGGTGCTTCCAACCCTAAAATGACTGCAACCTTAGCTGGATCAACAAGCAATCCTTCCTTGCAGATTATGTGTCCCAATAGTATTCCAAAAGGTGTAAAAAATATGCACTTCTTGATGTTCAAAGAGATACTCAATTGTCTGCACCATTCAAACATTAAGCACAGATTGTCATAGTGATCCTTAACAAGCCCATATACTGTCCAATCATCGAGGTAGACCTGTAAGAAGTTGTGAATAAAATATTTGAATGCCTGAACAACTATGCGTGAGAATACAACAGGCACATTTTTCAATCCAAAAGGCATCACAGTATAGGCAAAACTGCCCCATTCAATAGTAAAAGTTATCTTTTCTTGATCCTCCTGAGCAATCCTAACCTGATGATACCTGAAAAACCCATCTGTGAATGAATATATTTCGTGCCCTACAACTCCTTCTAGTATTTCCTCAGTAAATGGCGTAGGGAATGGGTCTGTTACACATGCAACATTTAGCTCCCTATAGTCCACACATATTCAAATTCTACCATCCTTCTTGATACTGATCACCATTGGACTAACCCATTCTGACTCATCAAGGGGCTTGATAATTCCAGATTTCAACATTTTATCAATTTCTTCTTTTACCTTTTCGTGCAAATTAGGATTCATTCTGTAAGGTCTCTTTCACACTTGGACACGCACCTTCCTTAAGTTTTATCTTCATTTCCCCAAGTGATTCATGCACGCCTTTAAGTTCATGATACCCTCGAGGGAATAAGTCCTGATAATCCCTGAGTAACTCAATGATCTTTTCCACTTCCGATTCTGACCAATAGTCTCCAATTATGACCTCCTTAGGCTCAACCTCCGATCCTATATTGACCTTCTTTGTCTTCATTGGTTCATGGTATGCACACGTATCCTTATCTGCACTATCCAAGACCTCGCGCCCCCTGTGAATGGTCAATATCCAGGTTTTCAACTTCCTTATCATCCACATGTACACCATCTTTCCTTTTTCTTTCTCAAGGCAAGCATGTTGAAGAAATATGGAGTCTTCTTCTTCTTCTTCAAAACGCGCGCCTGATTCTATCTTGCCAAATAATTCCTATATGAGTTCCTCCGCCTTTGCACTATCTCCCATGGTTAACCGCTTGACAAATTTTAATGCCTCTTCTATTGGAGGTTGGGAAGAAAAGTAGTCAAAGGTCTAGATCATTCCTACGTAGTCAATTTTTTTCTAGTTTCCACTCTCTCGATGTAGTTCTGCATATACATACCAAGTGTGCGTGTGCACCCTTGTAGAGTGGAATACAATTTATGCACCCAGAGTGAAGGTGGTAATGCTTCCTGTCTTATTGTCCAGAGTCTCTCACACTGTTGAATGTGGTGTTGAACAAGTTGATCACCATTATAAGTGTAAATTTATGTAGGTGCATTGCTTCTTACAAACCTGGTAGATAAGGTGATTCTAATCTCCTTCCACTCCATAAGATTATCTCTATGAACTACCCACCAACGCGCTTATTGTCCCGTGTAAGACATATGCTAACATGTCTCTTCTCTTAATTTGATTTGTCCACTGTGCTTCCATGGCTTTCAAAAATACAGGAAGATCTTCTACTCCTGTATACCAAGGTACTACGCCACCTATCCATCAAACAGAACGAAGTCCATTCTTGTATGCAACCACACTTTTTACCTCACGTCCTACTAGTTCATATGTACCATGAGCCCAATTTTCACAAGCAATACTCGTAGTATCACTAATAGAGTGAGAATCCTCCCACTGTAGGATGCCTTCCTTTGATGGCTCATTGACCTCTGGGTCCTGAATAACATGTACATATATTTTGTTTAAGTCCTCCTCACTTAGAGGCTCAACATACGATGTAGACTTCCCATCTGTCAAAGGTATCACAACCCTTTCCTCTTTGTTCTCAAAGCTGATATACCCCTTATTGAATCTCAAATCAACATTATTCGCATAACACCAAGGGCATCCAAGCAAGGCTGGAAAACTATCTGCTTCTACAAGTGCTAATACCTCAAAATCCCCAGTGAATTTGGCCCCTTATATAGTTATGGATGCATCCTTCAAAACTCCTATGGGAGTGGCCTTAGTCCTATTTTCCATAAACAACACATTAGATGATGGCTGTAATGGAGGTCTCCCCATTTGTACCCATGCATCTAAAGTAAGCACATTGACTTCCGCACCTATATCAATCAAAATATTGCTCAACAACCATCCATCTACAACAACATTCAGAGTGATCTCTTTATCATAGTCAATGCTATCGGGGGAAGATTTGCATGTAGGATCTACTGTTCATTCTCAGTGTTTTCGCATGTGGAGTGTTCCCCTTTAACCAATTCCCTAATAATGGAATAATATTCTCTTGGTGCAACATTTTACACACCTCTCTTGATGTCATCAATATCAGAGGGGACCTTCCCTGCTTCTTTCTTCTGTTCCATATTTTTACTACTCTTTTTAAACATTGTATTTCACCTTGAAGATTTCTGAGGACCTCCATGGTCTCTTGATAGACTTCCTTCTGATGGGCAGGATCTAGGTACCTTGCATGCAAAACCTCCTCCTTAATGATTGTAGGCTTCTGGTACGATGCCTCTCTTACGCATGCCACTTCAACACGTGTGGTAATCTTCACATTTAAGGCCTCATGTTCTGGTGCTATCTTGGGCATCCACTAGTTTTCCTCTCACACGTTGGATCCTAACCATCCCTGTGCCTTTGTTTTCCTGCTTATGTTGTTTACTGAGATGCTCATATAAGTCCTGGGAACTCCTCATAGCTATGATTCTTTCCACGTAAAAAGAACATGTAACATTCTGGGGACATTCACGCCTATAATGATAAGGGGATCCACATGTATAGCACATTCCTCAAGGAAACTCACTTCTTCCTCCACCACGGCCTCATCCTCCATATCCACCTCGATATCCACGTCCTCTTCCATGACCTCCTTCAAAATGACCCTCATTCCTATCATAGCATAGTGGTTGATTATGATCCCGATCCTGGTGCTTGTTCTTGTCCTTAGAGTTATCCATTACACTTGTCTGTCATACCCCAATGTCTATAGCATCATGGATCTGACCAATCAATCGACAATCCTCAGTATCATGGGTCGTGGATCTGTAAATATTGCAAAAGCAGGATACATTCTTCCTTATCACGTGCTTGTAACAAAGGACAAAGTGGCTAGCATCATGATTCAAATGATAGATTTCACAGTCTAACAACAATGAACGTATAGATTTGCGAGGGAAACTATCCTTGGTGTGACCTTCCACTTCACAATCTGTACACCAAATCCTTGAGCACGTTTCATGGGCTGAATTCATTGATAGCTTCTCTAACTGTTTTTCCATAGCTGCAATCTATGCCTCTAAGAATGGACTAACGCTAGTGTCAATGCTCCCAACTACCTCAACATGTAAAGTTGCTTCCAATGCTTCACGTGGATCAATGTATGTCTTATGTGACAATGCTCTTCTGAATGGTGTAATCAATCCTCCAACAAACCATTGTGCATGCTTTGGTGGCGTGAATATCATAAGACAACTTAGATAGAAGTGTCTTAAAATGGGCATCATACTCACGTACACTCTCAGTAGTGCCTTGCTTGATATCTTTGAGCGACTTATACTCTTCTACTCAAACTCTAGGGATATAGAACTCTTTTAAGAAAGCATCCTTCAATGTTGCATAATCCACACAAGTTTGATCAGGGTCAAACTTCCTATACCAACTGTGTGCACGTCCTTGTAATGTAGTAGAAAATTGACTTGCCTTGCGCTTAGAAGTTGTGATCCCTTTCGCGCCATAAGATTTCACACATATGCACATGTTCGACAACATCCTCTATACCTCTATACTCCGAGAGATGAAGAGACATCTCCATATAGATATTCTGTGGTTGTTGCGGGCCTTGACCACCTATCCGAACCTCCCGTGTTTCCTCTGCCTCCAGAACCACCAGATCCACCAGAACTAGAACCACCTATACCTCTTGATCCTCCACCTGTAGTTGGAATAGGACCTGTAGATGTACTCCCTTGTGCTCTGACAATAGTACTATACTAACCCCTACAGTCTGTGAGGTAGTTCCACTTCTAGAGGTGAATCCAACATTTTGCGTGCTCACGTTCTATGTGGATGATGCACCTAAGAATGTTCCTCCAAATAAATTGAAGCCATCTCTTGCCATTAATGTACTTGCTCCCTGACTTACTCCTACTCTCCTACTTCCCAAGTTAGCTTATTGGTTACTTATCGTACTAGATACTGGAAAACCAAGCACAAGGGCTAGGTCACCAGGTGGATTAAGATGCACACCTACGGCCCAAGTAGTCTTTGCCTTGGACACACTTCGTGTGAAGCCAAGGGGGGATCTTTGTCATGCTTTCCAAGATGGGGGAGTTCCTGATGCTTTGGCTCCATGTCTTCTACATGAGCTTCAAATCCTTCACGAGCCATCTCTCTCCTCAATGCCATACTTTCTGCAATGGTACACTACTTCTCTATCTCCCTCTCGTGCACCTCATTATACTTAAGCCTTTCCTCTCTCTTCCTTTCTACCACTAGGTCTGCCATCTTTCACCAAACCTGTTCTTGCCCTCACGCGTGGTGAAGTTTAGTTAGCCATTGGTTTACTCTCCAGGTTCAAAGTTACCATCAAGATCTTGATCACTATCGCTTCGGAATACCTTGCAGATATGCTCCTCTAGGATACCGCAAAAACTAGAATTCAGCTACCTCTCAGGAAAGAATACGTCAAAATTGAATATTCCATAATATAACTATTTAGAACACCACAAAACCACATATCCACAACGCGAGTCCAGATCGATCAACATCATAAAGGGCTTGAAATTCTTCTTGTGTCTAGACAAGTGCGCGATACCTCCAATTTCACTTAGATGCATAAGCAATCAACCACTTGTATAATTCTACTGGAAAGATGGCGAAAAATCTCTCATATAAGTTGTCATACAAATTCTATTCTACCCAAGTGCGTGTGTTAAACTCAGATCCACTGCTGAACCATCGTGCATATTCTTCCTCTAGGTCATGTATCCACTCCTCAATACTTGCTAGAGTTAACTGGTACATCTTCATCGCGAACCATCCTGAAAACAACTAAAAAAGAGGTCCCAACAATGGAACCAATGATGCAACCTAGAATTCACCAGATAACACCCTAGACATGCTGCACATCACTCAGCCTAGACTAAGCACTCACCCGAAGCGCGCAAAGGTACCAGTCCCTCTTTAGGGTTGCTATAGTAGGATGTTAGCATGATGAAGGAAGAAACATATAGATCCATAACTAATCCATCATTCTACAATGCATGCCATATTCAGATCTATGAAAGAACAAACTTAAACAATAATCATGATTGAATCAAGAACATGCACTACTCAATTACACACATGAATGACACTTAGATTCAACCAATAACTTCCATCTATTAATAAACACATAAGCTCCTTACAATAATGGCATTCTATACCGATGCGCACATAGATATGGATCTGATAAACCAATCATATGCACATATCTCTTTATGCTTACCTCTTACGCTCTGCATATACCTATATATCTCTCATCTCTCTATCTCTACTACTATGTGATTCACATCATATATATAGGGTGGGGACTTTCCCTTCACCGCTTATCTATTCCAAAAATAGGCCGCATGCTATTAATAGCCACATGCCGTTTACAGCATAGCCACACATGCAAGTGTGCTATCTATAGACCTCTTATAGTTAACTGAAGTGATAATCCTATTCTTAGCTCGTCTCCATGCAAAACGCTTCGATCCAATCCTCCAAAGATAGACAATGCGTGGTGCGCGTGTCTCTACATCGTTGGTGTGTTCCGCACGCCCTCTTCTAAAAATAGGTCTTCATGCTCAAAATCATCTAAGTCTTGAATGCTGAACTTTTGCTCCGTGCGTGCATTCTTCCTACCCATTCGCACCCTTAAACATGCCCTATTTTCCCGTGTGGAATTCTTGTGTGAGTTCTGTTAAGTGTTCTCTGATCAACACCGAATATGCATACTATGCTATATATACATACATATCAAAATGAATCATTTTATACATCGAATACAATATATATCTCATCCATCCCTCAACACCTTTTCCCTCAACCTGGAGGATGTCTCGATGCTTTGAGGTGATAGTTCTGATCAATAGCATTTAGGGATCATACTAGTGACGTGGTTCTAGACTATTCCCTTATAGCTACTCCCATGCTCTAGCCGCAAAACCTTCACTCGAAATACGTGTTGTAATAGTCACTTGGTGCATAACCATTGTGCGTGCATCCGCAAGCCTTGCACGCTTGTTCCTAGAGAAGGTCATGTACCAATGTAGTTGTATCTTTTGCACTTAGTGTCTCTTGAGCATTCCCTATATCTTTGGATCTTGCGAGCCACCTCTCCCATAAGTCTAAATGCATTCATTGCATCCTCGACCATCGTTGACACTAATTCTACCATCATTCAAGTTTCTTTCATGCCCAATACACCATCTAGGATCTCTTGATGTGCACCTCAATTAATGAGTGCTACTTAGCTATGGTTCACTCTTCAAAAACATGAAAAATACATATCTCATTATCAATCTATTCAACATTCCAACCCACAACATAATCTATTCTATCATAGACTTTGAGGTGTACCTAGCTCACCTAGTTCTTCAACCACAACGGTTCCATCTGCTCGATCCCAAAATCCCCATCAACATCATACTTCGATTGGTATGCCCCCACCAATCATGTCCACTTGTCTTAAGGCACCAATATTATTTACATCTCCGCCAAGCCTTCACTTTCTTCTTGAGTCTCGCTCCATCATATACACAATAATTTGGGCACCCATGGTGACATATATCATCCATCGGGTCTCCGTAACCACCACTCATGGTGCCATCCCATCTCTCTCTACTCTCTCCTCCACAAACTCTCTCGGAGCTTTCCCTCACCTCTATCACATGAGGTCCCTCTTATCCTCATGTTCCCCTCCGTTGTTTCCACTTGACACCATTGTGGAGTACACCAAATTTGGCGTGGTCTCAATGGTGGAAAAGATACCTTTGGCATTTCTCTCCCTCCTTTCTCTCTGGTGTTTCATCATCGATACTCTAGGAGAGATAACACTACCACATGAGTTGGGCCCCAATTGCAAGATAACTCCATCCACTGGGTGCATCTCCATCGAGCACACACGAATTGTGATTTCTAACGTCCCTCGCAACCACTTGTCATCAACCAACTAGACCACTTATCCACCATTCCTTTATAGGGATCCCATACTACGTGATCACGTGTAATATGAATCAACCGCCTATATCCCACTACTTTCCTCACTACTCAACATCTCTCGCAATATCGAATATTTGGTCATACCGTGTTACTCGTGTGATGTCTGCATAGGCCTATACATCGGGAAGCACATGTAGATCCACACTACCAAAAGCATAATGGCCCCATTTCCCTCAAATGCTTTACACGCGAATCCTTTATAAATCTTACACTAGCTGCACCCTTGTGCATTTCCCCCTAAATCAGTATCCCAAACTCTAATGTATTCTTGCATGCTACATTAAAATATCTTGATACTACTCCATTTTCCTTGTGACATAATGTACCTACCACAATCATACCAATAATCACCTTCTAGATATCCATAATTTGAGCAACGAAAACAACACTCAATCGAACCATTAGTGAGCTCGATGATAATCATTGCTACCTGTGGCCCACTAAGCTAAAGCCTCTATTTTTGGTGTGCTTGATCACACAATATAAAATATACACACACCCTAAATGGGAAGCCTAAAACTCGCATGCACATTGTATAATGTAACCGTGGCCTCCATAGTTTATCTTTCATCCCCCACTTGAATGTGTTGGACTTGAACACTTAGTGTCCCAAAGAACATTTGTATCAAATATGGATCCAATGATATCCACACCATCTACACAATGCATCCAAAATCAAGGCCCTATAACTCTGCAATATCCTGCATAGATACCCCAATAGTAACTCTGAAGCCATGCCACATCCACTAATTTTCATAGTTGGATCCTCCGTGGAACCCGTAAAATGTAAAATAACATGCACCCATAGATCCCAATCCAAAATGATTATTAAATATATAACTCAAAATACTAAAAACCACACAATAAACTACTCTTAAACACCATCGGCCATGCAACATCTTACATGATCGAACCTTGAGAAAAATCCAAACTTCTTCACCTATATTGGCCACTAGGGCATAACACTATCGACTATTATGGAAAATTCCACTACTCTAACTACATCGACCACCTAAGCGCAAATGTCATCAGCCATGCTCAACAATCTCAACACCATCTACTATGATGTGATCAACTGGTCTAGCATGGATGATCCCATCTATCTCAGGGGTCTTCGACCCTTCTCGATAATTAATTCAAAAATCTTGACCTAATAACTCTAGAAAAATCCAAATAATCCCAAACCCACCCCAAACTCGACCCGATCTACATTTTGACTCTCTTTGGGACAAATTTTTCTAGCCAAATTTTCTCTAGCATAAATTTTTCAATTTTTATCCTAGCTACCCTTTCCTAATTTAACAACAAAACCTACCATGGGATTCACACCGCCTATGCCCCATCTCAACCACCTTAATTGACGCCTCACACTTTCACCATCATCACTAAAATCACTCAAATTGGATAATCTTAGAGCTTAATTTATCTCAATCTAAATTAGTAAAGTGACAAATGAATTCCTCCTTTTACTATTTATAGAATTTTTTATAATTTTTTTTGATTCAATCTCTCCCAATCTTCAAACCCTCATAACTTTCCAATGAAAAACCCTAAAAACATTTTGTAACTTGCACGGCGAGCCAATCGTTTTGACATATTAAACATACCTCTACATTTTTTTTCTAAAAATCCTCATTTTTCGTCATTACGATGCTCAATTACAAACATACCATGACCATTTAGCTAGGTGAGTTATGTCTTATTTTACTAATTATATTCTAGTGTTTCTTTTAGTCTTGCTTCTTGAGGGTTCCCAATAGTTAATGCACCCAACATAGGCAAGCAAAACAACACTAACATGTAAGTATGAGGCAATAATATTTCATTTAGTGGAGTTTATTATTTCTTTATAACACTCACATTACTATTTTACTTTTAGCATATACTTTCGATTTGAGGCATTACATAATATTTTCTTAAATAACATCACATGTTTCACTATTGTGACACATGTTGATTTGTAGATGGGGTGTATGTATACAACTACATTTTGACACTTGTTAATCGTTTCTCTTATGTAGGGGTTGTCGATGCATTTTCCTATTGAGCGGGTGCCTCAAGGGTCCTACTCGTAATTAGGGTGTGATCAAAGTTGGTCATATGGGTTGACCAAAACATATGCAAGATGTCTCTATTATGCCATAGTTCCCTTTCCTCATTCATTCCTTTTGTTCACACATTGTACTCATTATGTCTACTTGTATCATTATATTCACTCGTTTATATTCATTGCATGATATTATCATTACTTTCGATCATCCTAGACCTTTTTCATTACTCCCATTTATCTTTTGGATTTCATTCCTCATGATTTTACACCTCATGACCTTAGGGTTCCCCCAAGGTTGATGCCATCACCCATGGGTGATGGTGTCGAGTTTTGTTTTTCCATGACGTGGGCGATGACGTCAAATACATACCCCTCCACTTTTTTCATTTGTATCAATCACTTATTCACTTTTCCAAAAATTTCATTTGCTTGTACAATTAACTATTGTACATATTTTCATACCTTGTTTATTAGACTTGAGGCTTTTGAGCTTGCCATTTTATAGTTGGGTCACTATTGTGAGCTAGATCGGAGGTCTTCTACTTGAGATTTCCCCTTCTCCACCCATAGTGATTCTCTATCGTGTTGTTGTCTTTGGGAAGGATCATGCATCAATGGTCACATTACTACTAAGTATTTCTAACCATTCTTTGTCCTTTATTACTTGTATATTGTTGTTGTGTGGATGGTTGGTCATTTAATGCTATAAATTAGGGTAGATGTATGTTTTCTTTGATAGATTGATTTGTCTTATTATGTTATGCCCCTTGGCTTTATCCATATCTTAACTCACTCCTATTCTTCAGTCCAATAGGATACTTATCTTTATCTTACATATAGGCCTTGAAACCTATAGTTATATTAGGCTTAGGGTCACTATCCTCTAAAATTACGACACTAATACTCCTTGAGCAATCTGGTATCTTCATTGTGTGTTTAGATTATATTTGATCCCTACACTTGAGAACCCAACTAAGGAACCATCTTTGCCTATCATAAAAATCTTTCCCCTCTTATTGAATATATTGAATTTCAAGCCACCAAGTGGGCATGAAAACAAGTACTTACATTGTGGCACTTCGTGTTAAAATGGCCTTGTGATAACACTCGCCAATAATTGAACTCCTCATAGTAATCCACACATCTTCTTTCTTCATGGTGTGTAGTTGTGATGAGGGTCCCAATGAAGGGATGCACAACCACACACATCCATCAAAGTCGCATAATGTATTTTGCATGCAATGATGCCTCATTATTTATTGATTCCTTGAATACATTGATCTAGTTTCTCCTTCTTTGCAAACACCTCTTCTTAAAAATTACCTCTACATAACTAACCTAACTATTATAATAGAGCTCTCATGGCTCTCTTGCTCTCTATATAGTCCTCAAATTTAGATTTCTATCCTCACTCTCACATGATTCCTATGTTTTCTCTCATGTCAACCGTATTTCAACTTGACCTATTCTCTCCCTTTAAACTTTCATGTGTAAATTCTCTCCCTCTCACTCTCCTCTTCTTCTTCCCCAAGCTGAATATTTTCAACTCTCTCTTCCTCTATTATTATTATTCTTCCTCTTCCTCATTCATTTTTTCTTTTGTTCTCTCTTCATCTTGCCATGGATTTATTCCTTGGAATTCTTAGGTTGTAACCTTCATTAATGGCTTGTCGCCTAGTTCTATACTACCTTGTCATCTGTTGCCTTATTAGTGAAATGGTCTTTTCTAATCATATTTTTTCTTGCCTTGCATGCCACTCCTTGTTAGATTGATGATCCATGCATCCAATATTTACATGCCACATGTCCTTGACAATATTTCATTTTAGTATTAGTCCACATTAAACTCTTCAAATTCCCAATGGTCAAGTCACTTTCTTGATCCGAACATCCCTCGTGCATGATTCTACGATCCTTGTGCGCTTCATGCCTTAGTCCATGCAACCTCAACCTTTCTTCTTGTGCCTTGACCTTCCCACCTTGGCCTCCTATGCAAAAATTTCCCTTCCTCAATCGTCAACTTTTGTTGGATTTATGTGCTCTTGTCTTTTATAATACCTAACCTTGGGCTCCTTCCACATCCCTTGCTTTTTCCTCCATGTTGTCTTCACACTCTTCTTCTTTTGCCCTTGCATTTCCTCCAATTCTCCTCGAGGAAAACTCCACGCACAATGTATTTACACCCTAATTAAATAAATAAGGGGTTGTTATTAGTTTAGTTCCTTATTTATTATACGATATAAGAATCGTACATGTTTTATATTTGAATTAATTAATAAACACTAATGTACAAAATATGATATAGCTTTAAAGAAATGTGCGATATAAAAATGATTGCTTAAAAACAAGGGGATGAGTGGACTTAATTGAATATAGAAGGACATAGATGATTTGGGTGTGCAAATATTATTTAACTGGTAAGGATCTAGAAGCATTTCATCTCTAGAATGTGATTAAAAACTCAATTGGTACAAAACTGTACAAATTGTTTTGGGGCATAGTATTGTCTAGTCCTTGGCTATGTTAGGGAATTAAAGGGATGAATAATTAACGAATTATAAATCCACAATATACATTACCAAGATTATAGATTATGATGTGCGCTTAAAATGAACATAGATTGAGATGTCATATATTGCATGTTACGAGAATGTAATAATATGAACAAAAAGTAAAATACAGTAAATGTAAATAACACATGAACACCAAATTTATAGTTGGGAAACTTGAAAGAAAAACCCCACTCAAAATAAAGCACTTGTCTTTATTAATAATTTCACATACAAATTTTGCCTAACACTTCCACTTCACTCCTCGGTCTCAAAGAATAATTGCAGAACATTTTTCTCGCAATTTTACAGTTCAATGATCATAATAATCATACACATCATATATTCATGATACTAATCTTGATCTATCAATCTCGTGAGGGATCACCCTATTTAAACAGGATGGATGAACCAGTCACACCGTTTCACTCTTAATTGTGGAAGACCGACATAATAAAGTTTAATAAATAAACTTTAAAATAAAGGGGTCGTGAAGTGGTGGTCCACCCAAAGGTATCCCCACTTGACATTATTACCCCAACACTCCCCTTAATGTTAAGTGGGAAAAAACAAAACAAAACATGCCAAATTACCTTTTTCTACAAAAGGATTTACAGATCCATAAATCATCAACAATGATTCAGGACTAGCATGTAAAAAGGAAATCATACAAATCTTCCCATACAAAAATAAACAAGGGAAATCATAGATATTCCCATATAGAAATTCTTAGGACAAGTGCTTTATATATGAAGACTTATATCAAATTATGGATCCTTTTATAAAACAAGTCATTCCATAACTAATGCTTCATTGGGATTTACAAGTAAAACCACATAGCGTGAACATTTACTTATTACAAAATGGAGGAAGTATTGAAGTTTACAATAACCATTAAGAGGTGGAATTGTCATGCACACTCCCCTCAATGAAAACTCGGAAAGGCCCAACAAGGCATGAAACTTGCAAAACTTCACAACACACATGAATTGGTGAAGATATCCACAACTTGATCTTCAGTCGAACAAAACTTGAGATCAATATCACCATTCATGAATTTCTCTCAAATAAAGTGCATATGAACTTCATATGATTTTTCCTTTGATGTTGAACTAGATTATTTGCAAGAGCAATGCAACTCTGGCTATCACATAGAAGAGTAGTGATTCCTTTGACGCCCATATGTAGTTCATCCAACAATATTTTAACCACATGGTTTCCTTTGCTACTTCCATAACACTTCTATACTCTATTCAATAGAAGAGAGATAAAAGCTGTTGGTTGCTTCTTGCTACTCCAAGTGATGACACATGCACCCAACTTGAAAACATATCAAAAGTATATTTTCTATCTATAACATCACCAACATGATCAAAATCACAATATCCAAATAATTTTGCATCATTACAAGAAGAATAAAACAAACCATAATTAATTGTTCCTTTAACATATTTCAATTTTTTTTTCCATTTTCCAATGATCCTCATAAGGATCCTGCATGAATCTAGAAACAAATCCTATTGCATATGAAATATCAGGCTAGTAATAGTCAAATAAATTAGACTACCAACTAGCTATCTATACAGAGTAGGATCAAATTTAGCACATGTAGGTTTAGGATCTAATTTCACACCAACTTCAATAGGAATGGCAACAAGTTTATAATCAATCATGTTAAATATTCTAAGTAAATTAGTAGCATACTGAGATTGAGATGCAATAATAGATTTATGATCTTGAAATATAACCATGCCTAAAAATGATTTAGTAGACCTAAATTAGTCATTTCAAAAATTGTTTTAATCTTTCTTTGATTCTAACAATTAAATTTTTATCACTACTAGTAATTAAAATATCATCAACATATAAGACAATAATGATAATATGATTATTTTCAAACTTAACAAATAAATCATTATCAAAACAACAGTTAGAGAAACCAAGATCTTGAAAGAAACTATTAATTTTAGCATACCAAGCTCTAGGAGCTTGCTTAAGACCATACAAATTTTTTTTGTTTACAAACATATAGTTCCTTACCAAGTTCTTCAAAACCTTTAGGTTGACTGCATGTAGATTTCTTCTTTTAAGTCACCATTTAGAAATGCATTTTTAACATCCATTTGGTGAATCTCCCAACCATATTGGGCAACAAAGCAAGAAGAATCCTAACTGCTCATTTTAGCTACAGAGAAAAAAGTCTCAACATAGTCAAGACTAGGTTTCGAGTGAAACCATGAGCTACTAACCTTTCCTTGAATTTTTCAATTTCTCCTACAGAGTTATACTTGATTTATACAACCACCTGATCCTACAATGCTTCATTTAGAAGGAGGAGGGACTAGTTCCCAAGTGTTATTTTTAATCAAAGCATTATATTCATCTTTCATAGCCTTGAATCCATCTATCATCTTGATAGGATTCTTCAAAATATTGTGGTTCAACCTCATATAGGGTCATCAAGGCATGATAAGTATGTTGACTACGAGTTACTTTTCTAAGACTAACAGGATGAGAGTCCTTAACAAGATTTTGAGCCCATTTAGGAATCTTGGGATGCAACACATTTTGAGATGACTCCCCCTCAATCTCCATCATATCTAGATTAGGATAATCATCCTCTTGAACTTCTGTTTCCATATTGTTAGGAGAAGGATTATCAGGCTCTATTTCAGAGAAATAAAGGAGGGTTCATAAGAAGCATCACAATGTTTTCTCTAAGACATGAACATTCTTGTTTTCAACTATGTCATGCTTGAAAGGGTCATAGACTCTTAATCCTTTAGTTTTACAACCATAACCAACAAAAATACAAGAATAAGAGGTTGGATCAAGCTTCTTCCTTTAACTTTTGGAATGAAGATAGAAAAGGACTACACCGAATATTCTTAAGTGAGAGATATCTGGTTTTTTCTTTGTCCATACTTCATGAGGAATAACTTGATGTAAAATTTTTGGAACTCTATTTAGGATATAAACTGTAGTATTCATCACTTCTGCCCATAGAAACTTAGGCACATTTGATGCATGAATCATAGTCCTAGCCATCTCTAAAATGGTCCTATTTTTCCTTTTAATGCCATTTTGTTGTGGGAATAGGGAGTAGTCAACTCTCTCTGAATCCCACATGACACACATAATTCATCAAAATTTTTTTCTAACATACTCACCTCCATTATCAATTCTAATTCTTTTTATTTTCATATTAGAAGCATTTTCAACTAAGGCTTTAAATTCTTGAAATTTAGACAAGACATCAAACTTTTTCTTAATGAAATAAGACCAAGTCATCCTAGAGAAATCATCAATAAAGCATACAACATACAAAGCTCCATTGAGAGAAGGAACTTCAAGTGGACCTCTTACATCACTATGAATCAACTCTAATAAATGAGAAGAATTTGGATCATGATGTTTGTGAAATGGTTCAACATGTTGCTTACCACGCAAGAAACTTTCACATGTTTCATGATCATATTTCATCTTAGGGAGACCAATTACAAGATTTAGGTGAGACATTTCATACAAACTTCTAAAATTCACATGTCCTAATCTTTCATGCCAAAGTTGAAGATCATTTCTAGAAGAAGAAGAAAACAAGATTAAAAAAATCCATCAAAAATATATAAACCATTTTTCTAAATACTAGAAGCAATAACATTATTGAGTTCATATTTTACATACCATTATCTTGAAATAATATAAAATTTATAGTTTTCTTTAGTTAACGAGAGAAATATAAAAGATTTTTTTTCAATGAGGAACATATAAACATTCCTAATTATTCCATTTTTCAATTTAACATTTCCACAACTTTCAAATCTAATGATGGAATTATCTCCTAGATATATATTTTCCTCACATTTAATAACATCTGAGAGGATATCAGAAATATAGGTCATGTGCCTAGAGGCACCACTATCTAGGATCCATTCATTGTCATTTGAAGTGAGAGAGAGAGCAATATACAGGGCAATAGATTTCTCAACATTATTTACATGATTTTGCTTATGATATTTCTTTTGACTATTAAATTTACTATTTTTAGTATTTTTAACAACTTTGTTAGTTTTTACATGACAATCAAACTCTTTATGACCAAATTTTTCACATTTGTTACATGTGCCATTGAATTTCACTTTAAAATTCTAACTGTTTCTAATAGAATTAGATTTAGGATTGGGTTTAAATTTTGATCTGATGTTAGATTTATGATTAGGATTGATATTATTCCTATTTTGAGAGGTTTATGATTATGAGAGAACAATGCCTAAGAGGTAGTCTCTTTTGAATCAAAATTCTCCATTACATGTTATTCTTGAATTAAGAGAGAGAAAGTATCCAGATTAGGCAAATCATTCTCATTTTGATATTTAGAGTTAAGGATGGAGATATAGTTTCAAAATTTTCATGAATATTTATTTGAATAAAATAATATAGAAGCTTATCCTAAAATAATTCAAAATTACATCCATCCAACTGAGCTTTAATATTTTTAATTTTAGCTAGGTAATTAATTAATAAATTTCTCATCCCCTTCACGGGAGTTGTGAACAATTCCAAAATTAGTTTAATTATCTTGGAAAGATGATTGCCTTCATGCATAGTTTCTAATTGTTTCCATGCATCAACATGAGAATCCATATGACCTATATGCATTAAAAATTCATCTCTAATGCTCTACAATATGATTGATAGAGCTTCCTATGATCTTTAAGAAAAGGAGCTAAGGTTTTTAGGGTTTACATGTCTTCCAGTGGGTCATTTTTCCACACCAGTTATAAGATCCTACAATTTTCTACCATGAAACAGGATTTTAACCTAACTCTCCAAATACTGTAATTAGTTCCATTTAATAATAAAGATTTTTCCATTAAGAAACTAAGAACTAGCCATTTTAAATGCATAGACAACTATGAAGACAAATAAAATTTAACTAAAAGCGAACAAACCCTTTACATGAGAGCCACACATAGACAATAGAAAAGCTACATAATTTTTAGTAGAAATACACACCCATAGCTTGATAAAAATGAAAAAGACAAGCCGCGGAAGGCCGCATAGTAAAGAGATCTAAGCTTTACAAATTTTGAAATCCTTGAGACAAAGGAACTTAGAAACCCGAACAAAGAAAAAATCAAAACCCGCGGTACAAAGAAAATTCAAAACCCATGGTATAAATAAATTTTTGAAAGGACATGTGGCCGAAAGCTAGAGATGAAACGTGTTGAAAATCAAAGCAACATAAGAGGGCACGTGTCGTCTTTCCGAAAAATTCTAATGTAGATCCCTCAGTGGATGTGAAGTCCAAGAAATTTAATCAAAATAAATAGATTATCGGGTCCGCAATGAGGGTTTGACAAGTCAACCAAATACATGGTCAAAAAAACAAACAAAGAACCACACAAAAATATAAAAAAGTACGACATTGCATAAAAAACAATATACGTGGTGCTTTGGTATTAGTTAATGCACTTTTCGGTCAACAAACAAGTCCAAAGATTGATTAATAAAAAAATACCGATTATGCGAAATGTTCGAAGAGACTTAGAGATTTTCTATTGGATCGGGTTTTGCATTGGTCGAAACAAGATATTAAAAGATTGAATTTGTGAAGAGCATGGAATGCCCTTATTAGTTAAGTTAGCACTAAGTAATTGAAAAAAATCTATTAAATTTCGACACGATGATACACACGCAAGGAGCTTTTGATTGGCTAGAACTTCACAATAATACACATTAATTTTAATGTTAGTTAGCAAATTTAGAATCATAGAATTAACCATATTCCAAGGAAACCTTTCAGGTCCACTCCTCCCTTTTGTAATCAAATAAAATGAAAGCACGTGGCGTAAAGTCCATGAGTCAACAAGGACATGTGTTGCAATTACGTCAATTTTCCAAGGAAAAGCAAACTCGGACCTAAAACCTACAAAATAAGCCAAAAAACAATGAAAGTCCTGGGAAAAAGACAAGCCCACAAATCAATGTAAGGCAAAGAAGGGCGCTAAATAAAAGCACAATTTTTTTTTTCAAATAACCAAATGGTTATATACTAAAAATGTGAAATATTTTAAATAACTTGCAAGACTACGAAGAACCAAGAACATAGAAACAAGATCACGAGATGGAGAATAAACACAAATCTATGCACACAAATGCACAAGCAAGATCTAATCAACAATCAACCAATATTCATTAATATTAGGTGGAAATTAGAAGTTTTTTACCCGATTAACTTGAAGTCGACGAACGGACCTATTAGGGTTTCACAGATTGAAAAATAAACTTCAAGCTTTTAGACTCCTTCAAATCAAAAGCATCTAGATCGATCTTGCAAACACATAATCGCTTGCTCGATACCATGTTAGGGAATTAAAGGGATGAATACTTAACAAATTATGAATCCATAATGTAAATTGCCAAAGATTATAGATTATGATGTGCAGTTAAATGAACATAGATTGAGATGTTATATATTGCATATTATAATGTAATAATATGAACAAAAAGTAAAATACAACAAATGTAAACAACATAGAAACACCAGATTTATAGAGGGGAAACCCGAAGGAAAAACCCCACTTAGAAATAAAGTCTTGCCTTTATTAAGAATTTCACATACAAATTTTACCCAACACTTCCACTTCACTTCTTGGTCTCACGAGAATAATTGTAGAACAATTTTCTTGTAATTTTATCGCTCAATGATCATAATCATCATACACATTATATATTCATGATAATAATCTTGATCTATCAATCCTGTGAGGGATCACCTTATTTAAACAAGATGGATGAACCGGTCATACTTGTTTCGCTCTTAACCGTGGAAGACCGAAATAATAAATTTCAATAAATAAACTTTAAAACAAAGGGGTCGTGAAGTGGTGGGCCACCCAAAGGTATGTCCACTTGACATTATTACCCCAACAAGTTGTAGGGTCTTAAATGGGCATTCTAGCACGTTGCAACTTCTAGTGGTTGTCGGTGGCCTAGAAATATGCTTTGTTGTTTGATGTTAAGGTTTGTAACTATGCAACATATTCCTGTAATGGTGTGTAATGGATAAAAGCCTATATACCTACATTAACACTTCATGAAAATAATTAAAGAACAAAAGAGAAATCAACGTTGTGGAGTTGGACTGACCCTGGTGGTCAACCCTTGTTGAATTGATCCAAGTGGTACACTACATCCCCTCGAGGTGAGAGAAAATTCCATGTAGTTTGAAATTATATGTTAACCCCCAATCTTGTCCTTGTGTCTCTTGACACAAAGAATAACATCATAACTATAGATAAAGTAGAATGTACTTTGCATTGTAGTGATATAGTGTGTTTTCCTTCGATGCTATATTGATACCCTTTGACCCTTAGAAAATTTAGCATGATATTAGCTTGCTCTTGTTATGACTTGGCTTTAGGACATTTGGAGGATTGTTGACGGGGACGTTAGACTCTTGAATCTATTTTGAGTGCTTCAAACCTAAGTAGTGGCTACTCTTAAAGATGTGCTTATGCTTTAGGAAGACTTAGGAGTGTCTTAAGTGATTTATAAGTGTATTTTGTAATACAAGCTCTTTGTTATGCCCTTAACCCTATGTCATATATCAAGATATGGATAGTTGACATGTGGCTAACATAATCTCTTATCATATCATACCATATTTATTTATGCTTACATATGGTTAGTCGGTCGATCTTGGTGCTTTGCATAATGTAGCAAGGTATATATAAGAGTTAGAGAGTAGGATATTATCATCATATTGAGCACTCGAGTCTTATTGTATGGTTTGCAGGTTGCCTCCTCGAATTAGCTGAGTCATTCTACTTGCATACTATGACCAATTCTCTATATTTTGGTGTTATATTGCTACTGATATTCAGATCTAAGTAATTTCATTACAAGTGGTATCTGAGCATTGATTTGACTAGAATTGGGTCAAAACCCTAAATTTGAATATTAGGCTATATCTCCAAAATGGTGGTGAATATTATGTAATTTTTTAATTGAAGTGGCGAAATCATTCAAGTATGTTACTACCCAAATTTCAAGATCTATTGAATTGTTTTACATAATTTACTAACATAGGGTTTTTCATAAAATTGTACCCTAGGCCACTATTTTGGGATTTTTTTATAAGTCTCTTATATTTTTGAAAAGATTTTAAAAAATTAGATAGGGCTTGTTCTTAGCATTTCTCTCTATTTGGTCAATAACAAATAGAACCCCAAACTCTAAATTCCTAATCCTTATATCCCAATACCCAAACCCTACATCATGACAAAGAGATCAACTAGAGGCCAAGGGAAGGGTCAAGCCACTCTAGGAATGACTCCAAATAAGGAAGATATGGATTTTGAATCTTCAGCTTCTAGAGTATTAGAGGTATTTAACCAACTTCATGAAAGGGTTAATAATATGGTAAGGACTTCCACCATGATCTTCAAACACTGAAAGATAAAATGGAAGATAACCTTCAAGCACTGGGAGGTAACATTCAAAACATGAATAGTGAAATGCAATGGGGGTTGGAATCAATGAGAAAGGAGATAATAAGCACTCTTTCAAGCATGAAGATGGACATGAATTCCCATTCAAGTCACATGGGTTCCTCAAGATATGTGCACCCAGATCCAAATCATACAAACCAAGGAGGATCCTCTACACAACCTAGTGGATCTTCTAGCCAAAGTAACATTATTCCAAAAGTGGAAATACACTAGTTCAATGGAAATGGCCCGATCACTGGATCAACCAATTGGAGTTTTTTTGATTTTCATCAATTCCTAAGTGGGCGGAAGGTCGTAATGGCATCCTTATATCTGGAACCAAAAAAATTCACTTGGTATCATTGGTTGTGCACTCAAAAGAAGAAAAAAGCCTTTAATGTCACTTGGGTAGTTTTTACAGAGAGGAGCTACAAATGCGCTAGGATATTAGTGTGTGTGTCCGAGAACTACTTTAGCCAATTATCTATGAAAATTTTTAGTAAAGATTATATTCAACAATTCAAAAGCTTGTCATTACGTTTGGATACAATTTTAGATGAAAATCTAAAGGATTTATTCTTGGGTGGTATCAAGGATCACATCCAACATGACGCATAACTATTTGATCCAATCTCTATTTTTGATTCTATTATCATGGCATGTAGGGTAGAGGAAAAATTCATTTCCATGAAAAGGAATAACTTCACTAACATGAGAGATCATAACACCGTAATAACGTCATTCCCTCAACTTACCTGGTTGAATCAACTAAAAATTGAAGAGAAACAAGTAAAAGGGCTATGTTATAGTTGTGATAATAAATGGAGTAAAGGACATAAATTTGCTGAGAAGAAATTATTCTACATTGAGGGACCAAATGAGGAAAAGAACGGGGATGAAGAATCTGGTGAAGAGGAAGAGGTTCTTGAGATCATGACTGAGGAATCTCAACCAACTATATATTGCCATGTAATTTTTGGCATTAGTACCCCACAAACCTTGAAGGTAGTTGGGTTCGTGAAGAAACAAAGGGTGACAATATTGATTGACTTTGGAAGTACTCACAACTTCATCAACCATAAGCTGGATTTGCACTTAAATTGTGTTGTTTAACTAGCCCTAGAGTTTCACATCATTATGCTAGATAGTAATACAATTTGTTATTTAGGAAAATGCCATAAGATTAAGCTATCCATGGGATATTACCTGCTAGAAGGTCCCATGTATACCATTTCAATGGGGACCACAAACATTGTATTAGGGGTCCAATGGCTTACTACATTGGGAACCGTAGAGATGAACTTAGGAATTGGTCATGCTGTTCCATTCTAAAGGGATGAATTTTCAGGTTGTGAGGGATGCATACAAAAATCTACAATTGGTAAGTTCTAATAAAACAAAAAGTTGCTTAAGAATGGTGATGATGGGTTTGTGACACAACCATTTTCACTAAAAGCTTAACCATCAAAAGGAACTATGCCATCATATCTGCAAGAAATTATTAATAATTTTTTTTTTTGGTATATGCCGAAAGGGTTTACCTCCCAAAAGAGATCATGATCATGCTATTCAAATAGTACCAAGAATCCAACCACCCAACATTCAACCTTATAGGTACCCTTATCTGCAAAAGAGTGAGATTGAAAATATGGTACACGAGATGTTGAAAGAAGGTACTATTCACCATTGTCGAGTGCTTACTCTTCTCAAATGGTGATGGTAAGAAGAAGGATGAAGGTTGGCGTATGTGTCCAGACTATAATGAGCTCAACAAATACATAATGAAAGATAAGTATCCTATTCCTGTCATTGAAGATTTGTTAGATGAATTATATGGTGCTATTTATTTCAAAAATTATATCTTCAATCAAGATACCATTAAATCATAATTTATGATCATAAAATAATATTTAGGACACATGAAGGCCGCTATGAATTTCTAGAAATTCCTTTTTTCCTTACAAATGCACCATCTACTTTCTATAGCTTGATGAATTCAATAATTCACATATTTTTGTGGAAGTTTATCTTGGTATTCTTTGATGATATATTAATCTACAACAAGACTTGAGAGGAACATCTACATCATGTCAATAAGGTATTGGACACTCTAGAATAAAAACACCTTTATGCCAGCCCACCAAGTGTTCTTTTGGGGTAAGAGAGGTAGAATAATTGGGCCATATCATGTCTCATGAAGGGTTAAAAGTGGATCCTCATAAGATCTAAGCCATGGTGAATTAAAAAATTCCTAAAACCCTAAAAACCTTAGGAGATTCTTAGGGCTTATGGATTATTATCACAAATTTGTGAAGAATTATGATAGAATTGTAGCACCATTCATAACGTTATTGAAAAAAATCTTTTCATTAGAATGAGGAAGCAACACATGCATTTGAATAACTGAAGAAGGCCATGTGTACCACTTTAGTTTTGGTTACCCCAGCTTTCTCCAAAACTTTCATTATTAAATGTGATGTTTCAAAGTGTGGCATAAGTGTAATATTTATGCAAGAGGGCCACCCCATTGCATTTGAGAGTTGTCAACTCAAAGGTAAGAACCTATCAAAACCAACTTATGAGAAGGAAATGATGGTTATTCTTCATGTAGTTAAACAATGGAGAGTGTATCTCATGGGTCATCACTTTAAGGTAAAGATATATCATGACAACTTGATTGGGTCATTAAGATGTTAGGATATGAATTTGAGATCATTTACAAAAAAGGAAAAGAAAATGTGGTAACTGATGCACTATCTAGGAGAGATGAGTCCACATAGGCATTGTTATATGCCAAGTCCATATTACATACAAATTGGGTAGATCAAGAAAGATCGAAATGGTAAAATGACAAAGAGACCCACACTCTCATTCAAAAGCTCCAACAGGATCCGAGAATTTAAAAAATATTTGTATAGAAGAGGGATACATTGTTATACAAGGAATGATTGTACTTTTGTAAAAATATACCCTTAAAATTCTAGTTATCTCAAAGCTCCATGCTTGTCCAAAGGCGGCCATTCAGGATTCCTAAAAACTTATCACAAAATTAAGCAAGATTTCTTAGGGAAGGGTTGAAAGGAGATTTCCAAAAATTTATGGCAGAATGCTTGGTGTGTCAACGTAACAAGGGTGAAACTATTAAGTCTCTAGGCCTTTTGTAGTCTCTATCTATTCTTAGTGAGTAGTGGGTAGAGGTTTCCATGGATTTCATCACATGATTACTAAAATTTGAAGGGAAAAGTGTAATTATGGTGGTTGTGGATAGACTCACCAAATATGATCATTTTCGTTCCTTCTATCATCCATTACAATGAATACATTTGTCATCTATTTTATGGATAATGTTCATAAGCTATATGGAACACCCAAGATTATAGTAAGTGATTGTGATCCTATATTTACTAGAAATTTTTGGATTGATTTATTCTCATGTTTGGGTACTCAATTGACTCGTAGTTCATAATATAATCCCCAATCTAATGGACAAATTGAGATAGTAAACACATGTTTGGAGGGGTAGCTATGCTGATTTTCTTCAAATAAGTAGGAGAGATGGGTAAAGTGGCTACCACTTGCAGAATGGTGGTATAACACTTCATTTCACACTTCTTGCCGATGTCCCCATTCTTGGCATTATACAGTTACCATCCACCATCCCTCACTTCCTACTTACTGGTCTAACCTAAAGTAATAATAATTGAAGATCACATTCAACACCAACAGGATGTCCTCTCAAGAATTAAAGAGAATTTGGTAATGGCACAAAACCACATGAAGCAACAAGTGGACCAACACTGTAATAAGTGAAGCTTTGAAGTTGGAGACTTTTTTTTTGTATGATTCCAACCACATAAGAAACTATCTTTGGAACAATAAAAAAAAGATAACAAGTTTTCACCCAAATAATATGGCCCTTATCAAGTGTTGCAAAAAATTGGTAGTGACATATAAACTAGAGCTTCCTTAGTCAACTAAAATACATCCAATTTTCCATGTTTCTTACTTGAAGAAGGTCATTGGGAAAAAGGTGTCTTCTCAGCTAGTGTTATCGAAGATTGAGGAGGGACACACTATCTTAGAGCCTGAAAGTATCCTACAAACATGTACTAAGAAATCAAGGACAAGGGTCATCATCGAGTAAATGATCAAGTGGAATAATTTGGACCTTGAAGATACAACATAAGAAGATGAAGCATTCTCGACGTAGCATCCAAATATTAACAACATTGGGGACAATGTTACTTTAAAGGGGAGGGGCTTGTTACACCCTTAACCCTATGTCATATATTGGGATATGGATAGACGACCTCCGGCTAACATAATATCTTATCATGTCATATCGTATTTATTTATAATTTGATATGTTTAGTGGGATGGCCTTGGTGCTCTGTAAAATGTAGTAGGGCCTTGGTTCTCTGTAAAATGTAGTAGGGTATATGTAGGAGTTAAAGAGTAGGATATTATCATCATATTGAGCATTTGATTCTTATTGTATGGTTTGGAGGTTGCCCCTTGAAGTGGTTGAGTCATTCTACTTGTATATTGTGACCAATTCTCTATATTTTAGTGTTATTAGTTGTTATATTGCTTAAAATATTCGATCTATCTAGGTAATTTTATTATAGTCTTGAGAACTCCCGATGAGTTATGGATTACATTAGAATTTCATATCTAGGATTTCATAGGTTAGATATTGTATTAAAGATTACATATATGATAAGAAACAATACAAAGAAATATATCAATTTAGGATAAGATCCGTTGGAGAGGGGGACACAAGACCATTCATGTTACCCGAAATCATTGTACAACCTAGTCCTCATCCATATACTTTTGGATAAGCAATTCATGATGACTGAGCAAGATTTTGAGAAATTTTCCTAGGAGTGTTATATTGCTTTAGATAAATGCAACTAAGTATATGAACAAATAAGTAGTATATAGAATTAAAAAGTCATGCGTTAGAGATAAAGATAAGTCACTTGGGATCGGGATATGCAAACACATCATAGTATAAAAGACACCAAAATTGTCATTGTAAAAGGTAAAGCAATCAATTTTGGGTGTCTACACTTCCCTCTTTAAGTGTAGAATGAACATTGCATACTTAAAGAAAAAGATACTTGAGTGGGCACACACACTTTGTCTTCACTCGAGTTGATGATGGTGCTTTAGTTTTTGAACACTCCATGATGAAACTTACAACACATACCGTTGTAGTCAATGTCCATAAAAGAAACCGAACTCTAACTCAAATTGTAAATAGTGTATTTGTACTTATAAAATGAAATTTGCAACATAGTAAAGAGAAGAGACAAAGTGTGGAAGGAATATACTTTTTCACTTTGTTGAGGGAGAAACCGTCACATTTTTTATACCCAAAGATTTGGATTTGTATTGAGTGGTGAAGAATTGGGGGTGATAAGTCCCCAATTTTCGCTAAAGTAAAAATCAGATTTGGAGAGGAGTTGAGTGCGCCCGACCTAACACCAAGAGGAGAGTTCTATAGGCTATTTTTGAAAGAACCCAAAATGAAACTAGACTCGCTATAGAGCATCTAACCCCCGATATTTTCCAAATTAAAAGTGAGATGAAGGATGTCACAAGGATTTTTGGTCACCTTGTTAGGACCAAGTGTAAAATCGCAAAAGTTGAAAGGGAATGGCTAGCCCATGCCCCCATTGTGTGATGTAATTATTGTGTCGATATATATGCAATCTGAGTATAGAAAGATGAGAAAAGGTCTAAGATCCCATACCCCGTATTGAAATTGTGTATGAGTCATGTAATGCTGAAAATGAATAAATTACTCAAAACCCCACATCCTAAGTTAGAATACGAAAACCCCGCCTTAAACCATGCAATATGAGTCTAAACCTATATAAAAATCTGTAAATGCCTATGAAAGTATGTGAGTTCTATAATTTTTTACCCCGAGGATAAAAACACCCATCTTGGACCATAACATACAACAATTTCATCCTTGTTGGATGGTTCTATACCTATGTCATATTTTTATGTGCTCGATGCTTGAATTTATTTATGAGAATATGTACCCTATATAATTCTATATCTAAGTCATGATTTCTTTATGTCCTAAATATTTGTATAATACACCCCACCGAATTCCCCTATTTTGAGGCACATAGATGTGTAAATAGAAGGTGAACTAAAAAAATATACCCATGTCGGATATATTTGATAATGCGCATTGGATCCAATAAAGGGTTGCTTTGTTGGTGGCCAATGTTGATATCCTATTCTTAAAAGGGTGTACATTGTAGAAACCATGGCTCAAAAATATAGAACTCAAGAAAGCAAACAATAAGTTTGTATAAAACATGTTTGAAATAAACAAGTACATAGGTAATCAAGCATAGAAGTAATCTAACATATAAGTTCACAAACAATGTCACATATGTAATCATATTAAAGGAATAGAGATACACAAAAGGGACATAGAGGTGTCACATAGAACAAGATTAGGAAATATGATATAGAAGCCAAAACAAAGGACAAAAAGTCCACCAAAACAAATAAAGAAAATGCCATAGAATGCATACATAGAAGCAAGAAATCAAGTAAGTGAACACAAAAACAAATAGTATCCCAAAGACACATAGATTAAGATAAGGCGGTGCTGCAAAAGACACATGAGTTAGCGATATGAGTCCAAAAATAACATATACACAATATAAAATATTGAGCATAATGAGGACATAAAGTAGAGAGATGCCCCATAAGATAAAAGTCACTTGGGAATGGTCTAGGTTGACACCTCTCATCGAGTAACAATATGTGTATGTCTTGCAACAAACTCAACATACCTTGTGAATGCATGTGCATAAAAAAGTATATAGAAATATGATATCTATAAAATTGCATGACAAACAACATATTTAAAGTAACAAGCTAGCAAATCAAGTCACATGTAGGTCTTAATTTCTCTTTTTCACAAATATTTAAAGTTTTTGGATGTTTTTGATTTTTTTGTATTTTTGGAATATCTTTTACTAAGTATAAAAATTATAGAAATGCATGATGTTCATAAGCTTCTTGATGGGTTTATCTTCAAGTGTTGAAAAACAGTAGTCCCTTTGACCAAGTTGCTCAATAACTATGTAGAGGCCTAACCAATTGGGTTGACACTTGCCTTTCGGTGAAGCTTTTGAATTTGTATTCTTATGATTTTCTTTGAGCATAAGGTCACCCACATGGAATTCACAAGTGTGAACCTTTTTTTATGCTCTCTTATTTCACTCTTGATATATTTGAAGGTGCTCAAGGGCCTGTACTCACCTAGAATCTAGCATTTCAAGTTCGTTTAACCGCTTTTCCCAATAATCATTCTCTTTAATACTGTATTTCAAGGATATGCATAGTGGGGGAATTTATAATTCTAGAGGGAGGACAACCTTGGTTCTATATACTATTGAAAAACTATTAGTGTTAGTAGGTGTCCAAACATTGGTGTGATAAGCCCAAAGGGTACAAATAATTTGATTATGTCATTCAACACCTTTTTAATCAACTATTTTTGTAAGATTTAATAATACTTTTATTAGTATCTTTAGCCTAACCAGTACCCTATGCATAGCAAGGGAATGGAGAAAGTGTGTTTGATTTTAAATTTAATACATTTTTTTCATTGTTTGATTTTAAAAATAAGAACTCTTGTCAGTGACGATTGTTGATGGAACTCCAAAGCACATGATAATGTTTGTGATTAAGAATTTACAAATGTACTCACCTGTAAGTGATTATAAGGGTGTTGTTTCGATCCATTTAGTAAAAATTTAGAGGCAATAAACATGAACTTATGACCATAGGTGGACTCAAGTTTAAGATTTCCAACATGATCAAAGCCCCATAAAGAAAATGGCCACATGACATAATAGGTTGTAGTGTATGGAATGACACATAATTTAGACTAATATGCTTTTGACATTGGTCACATATTTTTGCATATTAATGGAATTCTTGCTCCATTGTGGGCCAATAATAACCTTGGCATAGTAATTTATGAGATATAATTTTGTCATTGAAGTGTCTACCACACTAGCTATTATGTATCTCGAAAAGGACCATTTGCATGTCGTTGGTGCCTAATCACCATAATATGTGCCTAACAATTGATTGCTTGAATAAAGAGGTGCATATGATGGCATAATATGCTACTTCATGATATAAATTTTTTTCCCTCCCAAGGCGAGATATTCTCCCTTAAATTTTAACAATAAAGAAGTTTGCATATATCAATATACTTGTTGCAATTGTAAGCAATGCCCATGATGGCTAAAACTTACAGTGTGTTCATATTATGTGAACCAAAAATGTATGAAAGTGGCACAACCATCACTAATATAGAAAGGTATGAGAGAAGCCACAATAACCATTGTATTGACATGCCTAATGTATTTACAAGGGATATTAGCAATAGAGTATGAATTGAACATCGAAAGCAAGTGCTTAACTAGGTTATTATATGGGAGTAATGACCCTCTTTAGTTTGGTATATGTATTGTACTGGATGGAAAATCAATTGCGAATCATGAAAAACTTGTAGGTGTGGAATTTGTAATTTATGAGAAGTATATAGTCCTAGGATTAGGGCTTCATACTCAACAATATGATTTGTACATGAGAAGCCAAGCATATATGAAAATGCCTTAATTTCACTTTGAGGTGTGATAACAAAAGTCTAGATCATGTTCTAGTGGCCCATTTATAAATGTCAAAATACATGGTCCACACTTTTGTATCAATATTATATGTAGTGAATTCATTGTACAATTTTTTTTTTTGACTAGCGATAAAAAGGGTTGAGGGACCCGTACGCCGGAAAAGTGATAGGCGAGCGTGAGAATCTACAAGTAACTCTTCCGCGTACTGACCTCTCGAGGTCGTGCCGAGACAGCCAGTGGGGGTAGAATATGCGTGGGATGCAGACAAACTAGTTAGGCAATCTAATGTCTTCGACACGCACTAGTGGAATTTGCGAATCTAAGGCAAAGAAGGCCCTTCTAACTTGGACTGGTGTGATAGATCGATTGGCAAGGATGACTGCTCGAAGGCTCCAATCAATATCGAGCTCTGGCGTGATTCGATCTATAGGTTGTGGAATACGTGGAAAATGACCTGGGATAGTTTCGTGTATGTCTCCTAATAAGGTCATATAGTGGATGGTGAATATAATTGACTCTACGGATGATTCTCTGGCCTAGTCCAGAATTCTCTAGCTTCGTTAGCCACTATATCTAATAAGGACAATTGTTCGATGATGATGGGTGGAAGTGGAGTGGATCTAAATACCAAGGTGCGTAGGGTAGTGTCTATATCCGATTGACTTGTGGACTCGTTGGGCGGTGGGATCTCGTGGATCACAACCATAGACTCTTGGTTGTTGTGGTCTGTTATGGTCATACGTGAAATCAAGTTCTAATCCCTAGTATCCAAGAATCGTATGCTTTCTCGGCTTCTATGTTTAGGACCAATAAGCGTGTGATTTTCTCGAGAATATCTCACAGGGCTTCCGCAACTTGGATCCTCAAACCGGTGTCTATGTCTGTGAGAGTGTCTCCTGCACCCGTCTGTGGGACCAAGGGATCACAACCAAAGGTTTGTTCCCTTTCGAACCCTTCTACAGTCATGTGAGTGCTTTACCTAGGTCAATCTGTAGTTTGGTTGGTTCGACCAAAACGTGTGTGCTTGGTCATCTTCTATGTTTAACCCTCTTAATTGAGAACCGATCGGTTGTAAATGCGGGTTGTTCGGAATACTTGTATTATGAGATTTTGGTCTATGTCAACTATTGCTGTGACGAGGTTTGGTTGAGGCATGATTGGCTCAAATATATATTCCCTGGGCTCCTGAGGTCCCGTGATTGTCATACGAAACGAAATGTAAATCTAACTGTAATGAAGCAAATTTTAACTACGTGGACTAAATCTAACATATATATATATATAACTTTTATTCTTCTAAGAAATATTTTAACAATTTTAAGGAAAGCAAACTATTTTAAACGTATCTAGGAATAATAACCAAACAATATTTTAAAACAGACAAGATAACCGAGTATAGTTATTTGCCTATGCGATTTGTAGAATTATTCTAAATAAATAAAATAGCTCGTCTAATTTATCTGCAAGATTCTCGATCCTACCTCAGAAGTGAGGAGTGAATCATAGTTTCTCAGAAACTATCAATCCTCACAGCTTCCCTGGCAATACCGAGAATAGAATTTATTGAAATGAAGCAATTTATCTACTTTATTTGATATGATTCTAACTAGAACTTTGAAAGTTAAAACCTGGATTCCGCAGAATAGTGGCGAATCCGATGGTGTGTGTGATCTTGTCCCCTCAGTGTGATCTCCTCGTTCTTTCGTGTTCACGTGGATCCAGAAAAGCGTGTAATGCTAGCACCGATAGGAGTAGATTTTAGGACAAGGACAACTCAGAATGCAGACCGAAAATGCGAGTAGGAGAGGGACAACGCAAGAGTACAGAGCTTGGCTTATGCGATTCCTAGCGGGATTTTACTGTGAGTCATGCAACATGAAGCGACCAGAACCTATAACTATCTTATTCAAAGAGCAAAACCTGCAACTTTAATGGCTTCCTAAGCTATTCTGTTCCAATGGGTTGGATAAAATAACGACACTATTTGCACAAGCTGGATATGTGGCTTACCAACAGCTGAATAAAGCTAACCAGGCATATAATGAACTGAACTAAGAACTCTAAGCAACAATGAAAATTAAATCTACAAAGAAAGAGAAAATTCGAGAGGCAAGCTTCGGACCGGATTGGATGAAATGACAAAGACTTTGCACGCACAAGATGGGTATGTGGCTTACCAACAGCTGAGCAATCTAACTAAAGATGCAAGTGAATTCAAGCTATGGCTTCTAAACAAGATAACAAGCTAAAATACTAAAATGAGGAGAGCAAAGATCAGTCTTCAAAATCTAGCCAAACTTCAGACCATTTGCTTGTGCACAAACCATGCATTTATAGGAATTCAATCACCCAAAATCAAAACCAAATTGAACTCCTAAACAATAAACAAAGGAAAAACACTATTCCAGGGGACCAAAAACATAAATGCATGCTCAAGTCGGCAAAGAAAGCTGGTGAATCGTGATATTTCACGCGAGTCACGTCAAAAGAACGTTCTGGAAAATGCGCACAGGACCGCCGCTCTGAGCAGGGCGGCGGTTACAGACCGCCACCCGATCAGGGCGCGGTCACGAGACCGCCGCCCTGTGGGGCGGCGGTTTCGTCACTGAAGATCAAGAGGCCAAGGAAAGAGGGAAAAAGGGGAAAACAAAGGGCGCGGGGCTAAGCGGGGCATGTGGGATGTTAACGCATACTCCGAGGGCTTTTCTCGGATCCCGAACACCTTGCGAGGAGACCTGTATCATCATTGGGGAACTTGTTACACTGTTCTGGCAGTACAGTACCTTACAATTTTGGGTACATACATATTGCCCCCTCGGAGAAGCGTTTTAGCCATGAAGAGGCATAAAACGGTGGGTCCGAGTATGGCAGTCCCGAAATGGGGAGTTAGAAGTTATACCTTACTCGTCCGTGTGTTGAAATGATGCCATCCGAAATTCCCGCTACCTGCAAAATGAAAAGAGAACTCAAGTGCAGATAGATATAAAAACTTGGAAAATAAACGCTAAAATGATAGGGAATGAGAACGTACCATTCGTGCGGGATAGGAACTCACCTCCATCGCTCCCAAACCTCGCGAAAAGTCTTTTAAAACGAAATAGGTGTTATATATATGAAAGTGGGCCCATTTTCCTATTCATTTGCGCGAGTTGATTTGATTGATTTTGAGCTCTGGGACCCATGGTGACGGTTTCGTGCGTGAGTAGAGTCAAAACGTCTGCAGCGAGATCGTGATCATGCCTCCACGTGCGGAACACCGCCCTGCTAGATCACAGGTTGGTTTTCTTTAATTTTGCGTTTTTCCCCCTTTAAATTTGAAATGTTAAATTTGTCGTAATGGGGGGGTTATTTTTGAAAATGTTAGGTTCAAAAGGTCCACCTAGGGGGCGCCTACTGGGTAGGCTCCATTTTTAGGTCAAATGGTCACTTTTTGTTAGTTTTAGGCTTTTTAGGATTAAAAACCCGCGTGGGTTTTCGGACCACGACCGCCACCCTGGCTAGGGCAGCGGTTACACGACCGCCGCCCTGTTCATGGCGGCGGTTACACGACCGCCGCCCTTAAGGCGGCGGTTACAAAACTGCCTCCCTGCTCAGGGCGGTGGTTCTGACCAGAATGCAAAAGAACTTAATTTTTGAGATTGCACTTGTATTTTCTTGCACTTCTATACGTTTTTATGACCTTCTTGGTATTGTTCAGATATTAACTTGCTCTGTTTTGTGTGTTTTTGGGTGTATGCAGGTGAGAGCGGAGTACATTAGATGGAGCAGGGAGAGAGAGTGTGATTGGCTCTTAGGGGTTTTACCCTTTCACAAGATGAGGAGGACACACTACGAGGGGCCGGCATATGCGTATATCACATGTGCCCCATGTTGCACCATCGAGTCACATCCTTTGTGACTTATTTTCTTATTGGGATGCAGATCGGAACACCTTCCGACTGCCAGGGGTCCGTGGTGAGTGGACCATTACACTCGAGGATGTCTACCGCATTCTGGGAGTCCCGATCATTGGGCGGAGACTTACATTGGAGACAACAGGCTCACAGGCATAGATTGCACAGTGGGCAGCATATATGGGAGATGCAGTTATCTCCACGGGGTCGAAGAAGGGAGTGAGAGTTTGATCCATTCCTTCTTTGCCTATCCCCATACTTCGACAGGCCGTCATGGGGATCCTTGCTTCGAGACTGATCGGGGACAAGGGAGGGGATACATTGTTATACTGTTGGGCCCCCATCATTACGCAGATAGAGGGGCACAGACGGATATACGCCTGGGTGTAGATATTCTGGGGACCACCTACCATGATTTATACAGGGTGGTCCATTTACAGGGACAATCATTGAGCCACCCGACTTTAGTTATGAGTTGGGTGTATGAGCGCTTCATCCCTTATGGCAGAGGTGTGGAGGTAGCAGATCCTGGGGCTGTGAGGGCAGCCAGATGGACAGATATGTCGGTGCTCAGAGCACCTCATCAGCCAGTTGCCTCCCTCACTACTGCAGACATGGAGGCGACACCGTACTAGCTTATGGCTGGCATATGGGGCGAGGAGACTCTTACCCTGATCTCCTGCTCCACCACAGGGCAGCTCATTGATCGAGTGGGGCGAGTAGAGGTACATCCTTTCGGCCGGGTTCCTCAGCAGTTCGGCCTACCGTATTTGGGCATGCTTCCCCAGTGGCGCCTGGGCCATGATCGAGTTCGCGAGGCCAGAGGGGGGCCTAGAGGCCGTGGTTGGATAGTGATTACTCTTGGCATTCCTATTGCAGCCAGGAGAATAGTTTGGGCTAGAGGGAGAGCCGGTGTGCCTCGGGCACCTTTGCTTCAGATTGCTGCGGGTCCTGCTCATAGCAGCGATGACCCTATAGATATTGATTCCGTCTCTGAGGAGCTCATAGAGGGAGGGGCAGAGGAGGAGACCGAGGACAACGATACTGAGTGGCATGACACTCGTGATATTATGCGCAGAAGAGAGGGCTGAGCGAGAGCGCAGAAAGGACACTCTAGCTTCGAGGAGCCACTCTCTCGGGGCCATGGTGGAGAGGACGAGTTAGTTGCAGGGGTGACATGTTGCCCTACCCACAGAGCAGCCCCTTAGTTGGCGGCGGCATCCGCGGCGGTGCTTGGCCCCAAAGGATCCATCTTGGAGGCTCGGTGATCGAGTAAGTTATCCTTTCTTCCTTCTTTAACGTTTGTTTAACTTAGGATTTGTTTTAATTGCTATCTCTCCTTGTGTTTTTATCTTGTATCTTTTAGCCTCTTGCTTGGTTTCTAATTCGTTTTTCTCCTTTTTTTGCAGAGACTATTGACGAGTGGCGGGATTTGATCCGCAGGGTATGTACCGATTCCCTGATGATCCCCATGGATAGGACCCACGCGGAGCTATCCGTAGATGCCGGGGAGCCCTCAGCAGCCGGTAGGCATACCGATGTCTTCGCTCCCGTTTGGCACATGGCTAGGATGGTATCGACCCTCCGCACAGAGTTAGCGGGTTACAGGATGGCTGAGCGCCTCATGAGGAGCCATTCTCGTGGTGAGACCGCGGCTGCCCCTCGAGGCCCCGAGCCTTCCGTACATTGAGCGCAAGATAAATGCCTGCAGTCCTAGGCGTGGGCGTGCACCTTCGGAGGGGTCGCGTAGGGATTGAGAGGCCTCTTGGCCCTCGTGTACCTTGTATTATATATTTTTTGTATATCACGGGCTCTTTGAGCATTTTGACCATGCGTAGAGCATGATGGCATTGTATATAAACATTGATTATTTATATATATGCATTCGTTTTTGGATCAAAAGCTTGTCACTCATGTTTTCCCTTTCTGTTTCCAGCTTCCTCGTGTATACTACGATGTATGGTTTATATGCCTTCTAGAATGTATGCAATGGAAAACAAATGATGCAAATGTTTGCTTTCTTTTTGTGTTTCATGATGCTGATACATGATATTGTAGATATATTGTGATCTTGAATCTTAGCTTCTGTGAGCAATTTGGATACCTCATGTTTGTTTTGGCAAAGTGATGAAAATAACCAGTATGATGAACAGATTAACTTGCCCCACTCCTAACTCCACGCAACTAGTAAGATGCGAGGGCTCATCACCGAGAGTTAAGAAGGGCGCAAGTTATGAAATGTGGTGAAATGATAGTGATGAAAGACAGACGAAGCTTTGGCGGAACCAAATTGAAAACTACAAGCTTACTCCACCCGAATGACTTCATAGTTTTGGATGCAACTTGCTTTGCGGTTTATCTAGACTTAGACCCGTAGATGGCCACATAGTAGACAAAATCTGGGTTTTTAGGATTTTAACTCTCTTGGGATTTTGAACATCTGATTCATTCGTTTTTGACTCAAAGTTTGAATTGTTTGTTTATGACTTTTTAACATTTGCTTTGTCAAGAGGACCCCCTACACCTTGCCCCATGCTACTAGTAAGAAGCGTGGGTTTATCACCGTGGGCAAGGCATAGGCGAGTAAGGGCATTTCCATCCTTTCCCAACCCTACGTCACTAGTAAGAGACGCAAGCTCATCACCGAAGGTTGGTGGGGCAAGGAAATGTGTAAAAATAAAATTTTCTGTTTAATCACTTTTTGACTTGCTTATTTGAGTAAAATGTCAGTATATGCTTATTTCCAAAGAGATGTATATATGGGATAGATGTGACACCATGAAGCTTCTAGAATAGACCATAGGCAAGACACCTATCCTAAGAAGAAATCAAAGCGAGAACAAACTTGCAGATCTTGGTATGGTTACCGTTAGGACTTTGTCATGTCTGATTTTATTTGATAAAAGATTCCGAGATGATTCGATGATACATGAAGATGGAGAGGTATGATTTAAAGAACTTTATGCCAAAAACATCACGAGTTTGTAATGAATTGCTTTGAGAATAGATTCCTTGATCACAATTTATGTAAGAAACAAGTGGACAAAATGATCTAAATCTATATGAAGATGCAATGTAAATAATTATACAAGTAGTGCTGGTTGCTTATGCGTAGAATCGCTTGAGGTGCAGGGAATTGACTGTTTCGCCAAATTCCTCACCTTCTAGCGTACATAAGAGGTAAGCACCATTTCCGTAGTCCTTCATGACTTGGTATGGGCCCAACCATTTGGGCCGGAATTTCCTTCCTTCACCTGTCTTCTTGTCGATCCAGCTGTCTAGTCTTAGAACTAGATCACCTTCGTATATATCACGTTCATAGACCTTCTTGTTATACTACCGGCACATTCGGTCAGCATAAGCTCTGTAGCCGTTGTTCAAAGATCTAACCTAGTTTCATCTAGGCTTTCTAGTTGGGAAAGACATGCTTCTCTGTAAGCGTCTTTGTCTAGAATCCTTGTAGTGAAATACGAGACCGGGTATTTCGACTTCAAGCGGGAGAACTGCTTCTGCCCCAAATACTAGCGAGAAAGGAGTTGCTCCCGTTGGTGTTCTTATTGAGGTTCGGTGGGCCCACAAGGCCGGATATAACTTCAAATGCCAATCTCACTTATTTTCTTTCACCGTTTTAAGGAGAATGGCTTTCAGTGTTTTGTTTGTTGCTTCAGCCTATTCGTTGGCTTGGGGATAATACAAGGAAGCCGTATGATGGCTTATCTTAAATTTATTGCATAGTTCGTGAACTTCTTCATTTTTAAAAGAAGTTCCATTATCGGAGATAATGATTTGTGGGATACCGTACCTGCAAATGATTTGGTTCAAAATGAACTTGGCAATCACAGAACCTGGTACAGTAGTAAGAGGCATGGCCTCCACCCATTTGGTAAAATATTCAGTGGCCGTGATTATAAAATTATGGCCGTCTGTGGATGAGGGAGAGAATTTCCCTATTAAGTCTAGACCCCATGTAGAAAAGGGCCATGGAGTTGCGATTGGTTGTAGAGCTTGTGCTGGCATGTGGATCTCGTGGGAGAATTCTTGGCACTTATGACACTTGCGTGCAAACTCTATCGCGTCATGTTCTAGAGTGGGCCAAAAATAGCCCATTCGATGTATTTTTCGAGCGGTGGCATGGCCACCGAAGTGGCCTCCACATATACCACTGTGGGATTCATGGAGAATCCTCTTGGACTCTTCTGTGTCGACACACCTTAGAGCATTCCATCGAATGCTTTTCGATAGAGCACCTGCTCTATAATGACATATTTAGCTACGATTATGCGTAACCGCCTTCTTTGTTGCGGTGTAACTACCTCTGGGTACGTATGGTCTATGATATAATTAATGATATCAGTGTACCAAGGACACTCAGAGATAGCGGGTCGAGTTTCGATGTAGTATACGCATTCATCTGGAAAGTCTAAATCTACTAAATCACCTCCGTCTAATGGGTTGTCAGCTAACCAATCCGCGATGATTTGTCCTTTAACCGACTTTTGATTTACAAATGTTAATTCGAACTCTCCCATTAAGGTTATAAAATGTCCAGCCTTTTTAGATAATGACCCTTGTGTGAGAAAAGTTCATAAATGGTCCATTTTTACCATGACCTTCGTTTCTTGATTCAACATATAATGTCTTAGGCGTTTAGTAGCAAAGACTATGGCAAGGCATTCTCGTTCTGCCTGTGTATAGCATGTTTCATAGTCGAGAAGCGTTCGGCTAATGAAATAAATCACACGTTCTCTCTTGTTATCGTCTTCTTGGGCCAACATACAGGCCAACGAGACATTGGTAGCTCGTGAATATAGAATTAACGGGTGATCTAGCTTAGGTGGCATTAGCGTAGGTGGCGATAAAAGGAAACGCTTAACTGCATCAAAAGCTTCATTGCAATCTTCGTCCAATCAAGGCTATAGTCTTTCTTGAGTAAATTGTTGATTGGATGAATGGCGAAGCTTAAGTCCGAGATAAATCTCCGGATTGCACCTAGCTTTCTGAGAAATGATCTGATTCCAGATTCACTCGAAGGTGGGACCATTTCGAGGACAACCCGAATTTTGGTTGGATCAACATCAATTCCTCGTGACGATATGATGTAACCTAGGAGCTTTCCTCCTGTTACACCAAATATGCATTTCTCTGGATTTAGCGTGACTCCGTATTCTATTAGACGTGAAAGAATGACGCGGAGTACTTCGGGATGGTCACAATGCTTCTTGGCTTTAGCCAATAAGTCATCTACGTAAGATTCCATGATTTTATGAATTAGATCGTGAAATATGTATGTCATGGCCCGCTGGTACGTAGCACCGGCGTTCTTGAGACCGAATGGCATAACAGCGTAGCAATAGGTTCCCCAAGGAGTTATAAACGTGGTTTTAGCTTGATCTTGCTCAGATATTCTGATTTGATTATATCCCGAGAATCCATCCATGAGAGACAAGAGTTCAAAACCAGTTGTTGCATCAACAATAACATCTATGGATGGTAATGGGAAGTCATCCTTAGGACACGCTTTGTTGATATCTCGAAAATCTATGCAGATGCGTATCTTTCCATTCTTCTTGAGAATGGGAACGATGTTCGATACCCATTGGGAGTAGTCGACTGGCTTGATGAATCCTACCTGAAGGAGTTTTATTACCTCCTCTTTTACCATGAGAGCTACTTTGGGCTTCATGGGTCTTGATTTTTGTTTAATTGGCTTTGCATCTGATCTAGTGACGAGCTTGTGCACCGTAATGTGGGGTGCGACTCCTGTCATCTCCTTATAATTAAATGCAAACGCCTTCTGATGTTCTTTGAGAATTTGAGTATGTATTTCCACTTCTTATGGGGTTAATGAAGAACCTAGTTTCAATATTCTTGGTTCATCTTCTGTCCCGATGTTGACATCGATTGTTTCTTCGATCAAAGAGGCGTTACCCTCTTCGAACTCAGGTGGTGCTGGAGGTAAATCTAAATCATCCCCATTTTCTACTGCGTATATACTAGGTTCCATTTGTGAGGGAAGATCCGTTACGGGATTTCCGAAGTAGGAAGACGAATGTGGAATCAAGGATAAATCTAGCATGTGATAGGAGAGATGTAGTGCTGCATAGGCATTTAAGTAATCCAAAGTAGCAGCATCACTATCAACATGGTCTAGGACGGTAGATTCACTTCCGCTTGAAAGAGGATTTGTCATTATTTTTATCAATGGTTCATCACGAATGGACACCGTGAATTGGGTATCTTCTAACTCATTGCTTGGAGTAAAACGTGATGCTGAGGTTGCTATTGAATCGGCGAGAAGATTTTTCTCTCGCGGGATTGCTTCAATGGATATGAAGTTGAACGCCTTGCTTAAATCTAATACAACGTTTTTGTAGAGTTGCAAATGTTCGACTTTAGTTTCATATACTTCAGAAACTTGATTTGTCACTAATTGCGAGTCTCCCAGGACTCTGATGTTATCAATACCAATTCTTTTGGCTAAGGTAAGGCCAAGGAGGAGGGCTTCATACTCAGCGCCGTTGTTTGTGCATTCAAAGTTTAATTTAAAAGTGAATGGGAGGACTTTCTCCTCGGGTGAAGTAAGAATTATACCTGCCCCCGCTCCATAACGACATTTAGCTCCATCGAAATGGAGAGTCCAATACTTAGCCGGGAGTATAGATGTTGGGGCATCTGCTGCGTTTGCGCTCTACTTCTACCATACAGAGGTCCTCTCTGCTGAAAGGAACCAACACCTAGGGAAAATCCTATGCCTACTGAATCAAATGGTAAGAACATTGGTGAATCTTGTTCTATCAACTCAACGATTTTCGCAGTAGTCCCTAATGATACTGTTTCTTTAGTTTTATCTTTAGGGGTTGGAATTGTTTTGGCTATCTTTGGTAGTTTCAAGATCCGTCGTAGGTACCAAATTTTCCTCTGGTTTTGGGTCGAGTGGGTTTATTAAGTTGGTTTGTTGGCGCTTCAAATTCTGAGTGCACCGGTCTTTTTTTTAAATCAGCTAGGTGCAAATCGAAGGTTTTGGGTTGCCTTTGGCTACAAATACCTTTCCTAGATGCAAAAATCTTACTTCTTGAAATAATGTAGAAGGGATTGCCTTCATTCGGTGTATCCATGGTTGGCAGTCGAGTATCATATTATAATTAGTTTCCCGATCTATAATATAAAACTCGGTCAGATCAAGCTTGGGCCCTAAGGTGACCGGCAATATTATAGTTCCTATCGAAGTGGCTTTAAGGCTATCATAGCCTCTCAATGTATTTCGAGTAGTGGAACAATTTGTTTCCCCATATCTAAGTTTTTGGAGGAAAGAGAAAGGGACTATGTTAACTGCGGCCCCATCATTAACCATTGCCCATTTTACATAGTTATTATAAACCCATACTTGTAAGTGTAAGGCTGGATCACCTCGGCGTGCGATCTCAGCATCTGTGGGCATTTTACTTATTTCGAATATGAATTCGACATCCTTGTCCGGCTGCCCCGGAGGGTGGATATCAAAATCTACGTGATTTACTTGTGTTTCAGGAGGTGGAGTGATGTTAATTAGATGGCCTAGACCTAATGCTTCTAAAAGAGCAGCTCTGTGAGGGGGAGAGTTCTTTAGTAAGTCCAAAAATGAAATGTGTGAGAAGGTCTTTGTTAGGTCGCTAATTAAATCATAGGCACCTATGGGTTTTTCTACTATTTGCTGATTCTTATCTGTTTCTGGCAGAGGACTTGGGCTCGGTTGAGAGAAATACTCTCGTGTTCTTGTTATAGCTTCGATAGGTAGTTCAGCGTCTAATTCTACCAAACTGACTATCTTGGGTCTCGGTTGAGCTCCTAACTGTGGCGCAACTGATGGATTTAATGAAGTCGAGGCTTCATGATCATTGTTTCCCGTCATTGCACCTTTGTTTGTTCCAGTTGGATTCAGCCTATTGCTATCATGATTTGGGAGCGGATCGTTAAAGATCTTGAGGGGAGCATTCTGAGGGGAAACTGCCCCTGCGAGTGTATTTGGTGATGATGAGACGGGATCTACCAAAAACAAATCTGTGAAGAACTGTATTTGTTCTTCTGGCAAGCGTTGCATAAATTTATTATAGTCACGACATGTTCTAGTATCATGACCCCGAATTTTGTGGAAACCACAATAAGAATTGGGATTGTAATTCCTATTTTGTTGGTTAGGTGTGTATTGTGGCCTAAAATTCTGATCAAACTGTTGCCTATTAGGATTAAAGTTTTGGAATTGTTGTTTCTGGTTTTGACTTTGGTTTTGATAACCAAATGAGTTTTGGCTTGGCCCTCAGTATGGGATTTCCGTTGTTGTTGTTGTTGTTGTGGATGGTTAAAATCCACTTGTATTGATCGTCGGGGGTAAAGTTGTTGTTTCGTTGGTTGTTTGTTTGTGATGACAGTATTAACTACATTTACCCTCTTGGGCTGGTCGGTTACCCCATCCGTTGTTACCCCATGATTTTTGTTAAGGATTTTGGGTCCTTGATTGATATTTGTGATAGTTGTAGTTTTTCTGAGTGGAGGTGATTAACCTCCTATTTGTTCCATATGTCTTACGACCACTATCTATCGCTACTTGGTCTATTCGAAGAGCGCTCTCAAGTACTTCATCGTAAGTTCTTAGCGGGAACTTCTGGACTTCTTCCTTCACCTCTCTACTGAGAGAATGAAGGAATAAATCACATAGTTCCATCTGATCCATGTTTGGAGCACTTGCTGAAGAATAAAGAACTGTACGCCACCTCTGGATGAAATGGGCGACAGATTCGTTGTGTTCTTGTTTGATGTGCAAGAAATCCTTGATTCCTGTTCTCAACAATTTGTTCATGTCAAAGGATTTGATGAACTCTGACATGAGTTATTTAAATGAATGGATGGAGGCTTCAGGTATCCTGTAATACCAGTCGAGAGCAATGCCTTCTAAGGTTTTGGGAAATATTTTAGCAACAACCCCATCCCAAAGGAGTAATTCTCGTATGGTCAGAGCGTAAGCTTTGATATGTGCATTTGGATCTCCCTCACCCTTGAACTTGGGTAAATCGGAAAGAGGTCTTGGAAGCATGACGCTTCGTATGGTGAAGTCTAAGGGTTCCTTTAGATATTCTAAATAAGTCCCTATCGCATAGGTTTCGACCATTGATGGTGGTTGCTGAGGGAGTGGTGGTGGGATGGGTTGTTGATACGGCGCAGCGTATGCATTGGCAGGGGCATAGGGAAGTCCCTGTGTTTGAGCAAACATGCCGGGAGAGGAGAACATATCTCCTTGTGGTGATTTGGAGTACATGTTTAAGTATGACGGGGTATTGTCTAGTAATGGATTGTTTGATACTAGACCGGGAGGAAAGGTGTTAGAGATGATGGGCCTTGTTGGCGTTTGTTGTGGATAGTGAGGTGGCATGCCTAACGTGCCTACTCCTGTGAGGAGATCTACTTGACCAGAGTGGTATGGAGGATTGGAACTTCCTGTTTGTATGAACGGAGAATTTTGACTTGCTTGAGCAAGTTCTAACCCTCTCACTTTTTCTACTAACGTTGAAATGACTTCATTTGGTGAAGTCACGGTGTTTTGTCTGAGCGGCGTTTGTTGTATACCCTGGTGTTGTATAGGCACGTGATATCCTGTCATAAACTGATCGTTATCTTGCCAAGTTTCTCTCGAGAGTATTTCCTATATGCAGTGGCATAGAGGTATTTTCTTGAAAAGAGACCTCGGGTTGTATTTGTAAACCTCCTATAGGTGGGTACATACCCCGAGAATGTTGTTCACTCCTAGGATAACGTATTGACTGTCCATCATCTAAGACCAGGTATGGGTCTGATTGTCTACTAATTTGTGGTCTAAGTAGCATTTGAGGAGATGAACCAGATTCTCCGGTAAACGTCATATTGTTTGAACCTGAAGGCTCTGTTTGTTGCGTTCGAGGGGGTTGATCTAACTCCTCAGTTTGAAAAGACGAACTATATCTGATTCTTGGGGTTTGTGTTGACAACTGATTAGTTGAATAGTTGTCGCCCCATACTGAGAGCGAGGGTGATGATTTCCTATTCTGTTGGGCGTAGTATGCCTCAAGACCTAAGAGGGGTCTGCCATATACATCGAATCCTGACATATTCGGGGGGTATATGAATACCCGCAGAATAATGGGAAGGAGCGAAGGTGATTTGTGAAAGGAAACGTGATATTATGACTCTAAACGAGAAAGTAGGAAGTTTTACGTCAGCTTCACTAATTTCGTTTGTTTCACGTCGGGTTCACCAATTTTGTACGCCGGAAAAGAAACAGGCGAGCGTGAGAATCTACAAGTAACTCTTCCACGTACCCGACCTCTCGAGGTTGTGCCGAGACAGCTGGTGGGGGTAGAATATGCATGGGACGTAGACAAACTAGTTAGGTAGTCTAATGTCTTCGACACGCACTAGTGGAATTTGCGAATCTAAGGCAAAGAAGGCCCTTCTAACTTGGACTGGTGTGATAGATTAATCGGCAAGGATGACTGCTCGAAGGCTCCAATCAATATCGAGCTCTGGTGTGATTCGATCTATAGGTTGTGGAATACGTGGAAAATGACCTAGGATAGTTTCGTGTATGTCTCCTGATAAGGTCATATAGTGGATGGTGAATATAATTGACTCTACGGACGATTCTCTGGCCTATTCCAGAATTCTCTAGCTTCGTTACCCACTATATCTAATAAGGATAATTGTTCGATGATGGGGGTGGAAGTGGAGTGGATCTAAATACCAAGGTGCGTAGGGTAGTGTCTATATCTGATTGACTTGTGGACTCGTTGGGCTGTGGGATCTGTGGATCACAACCATAGACTCTTGGTTGTTGCGGTCCTGTTATGGTCATACGCGAAATCAAGTTCTAATCCCTAGTATCCAGTAATCGTATGCTTTCTCAGCTTCTATGTTTAGGACCAATAACTGTGTGATTTTCTCAGAATATCTCATAGGCGTTCGCGCAACTTGGATCCTCAAACCGGTGTCTATGTCTGTGAGAGTGTCTCCTGCACCTGGCTGTGGGACCAAGGGATCACAACCAAAGGTTTGTTCTCTTTCAAACCCTTCTACAACATGTGAGTGCTTTACCTAGGTCAATCTATAGTTTGGTTGGTTCGACCAAAACGTGTGTGCTTGGTCGTCTTCTATGTTTAACCCTCTTAATTAGAACCGATCGAGAAATACGGGTTGTTCGTAATACTTGTATTATGAGATTTTGGTCTATGTCAACTATTGCTGTGACGAGGTTTGGTTGAGGCACGATTGGCTCAAATATATATTCCCTCGGCTCCTGAGGTCCCGTGATTGTCATACGAAACGAAATGTAAATCTAACTGTAATGAAGCAAATTTTAACTACGTGGACTAAATCTAACATATATATAACTTTTATTCTTCTAAGAAATCTTTTAACAATTTTAAGGAAAGCAAACTATTTTAAACGTATCTAGGAATAATAACCAAACAATATTTTAAAACAGACAAGATAACCGAGTATAGTTATTTTCCTGTGTGATTTGTAGAATTATTCTAAATAAATAAAATAGCTCGTCTAATTTATCTGCAAGATTCTCGATCCTACCTCAGAAGTGAGGAGTGAATCATAGTTTCTCAGAAACTATCAATCCTCACAGCTTCCCTGGCAATACCGAGAATAGAATTTACTGAAATGAAGCAATTTATCTACTTTATTTGATATGATTCTAACTAGAACTTTGAAAGTTAAAACCTGGATTCCGCAGAACAGTGGCGAATCCGATGGTGTGTGTGATCTTGTCCCCTCAGTGTGATCTCCTCGTTCTTTCGTGTTCACGTGGATCCAGAAAAGCGTGTAATGCTAGCACCGATAGGAGTAGATTTTAGGACAAGGACAACTCAGAATGCAGACCGAAAATGCGAGTAGGAGAGGGACAACGCAAGAGTACAGAGCTTGGCTTATGCAATTCCTAGCAGGATTTTACTGCGAGTCATGCAACATGAAGCGACCAGAACCTATAACTATCTTATTCAAAGAGCAAAACCTGCAACTTTAATGGCTTCCTAAGCTATTCCGTTCCAATGGGTTGGATAAAATAACGACACTATTTGCACAAGCTGGATATGTGGCTTACCAACAGCTAAATAAAGCTAACCAGACATATAATGAACTGAACTAAGAACTCTAAGCAACAATGAAAATTAAATCTACAGCAAAGAGAAAATTCAGAGGCAAGCTTCAGACCGGATTGGATGAAATGACAGCACTGCCTGCACAAGATGGGTATGTGGCTTACCAACAGCTGAGCAATCTAACTAAAGATGCAAGTGAATTCAAGCTATGGCTTCTAAACAAGATAACAAGCTAAAATACTAAAATGAGGAGAGCAAAGATCAGTCTTCAAAATCCAGCCAAACTTCTCGACCATTTGCTTGTGCACAAACCATGCATTTATAGGAATTCAATCACCCAAAAATCAAAACCAAATTGAACTCCTAAACAATAAACAAAGGAAAAACACTATTCCAGGGGACCAAAAACATAAATGCATGCTCAAGTCGGCAAAGAAAGCTGGTGAATCGTGATATTTCACGCGAGTCGCGTCAAAAGAACGTTCTGAAAATGCACATGGACCGCCGCTCTGAGCAGGGTGGCGGTTACAGGACCGCCGCCCGATCGAGCGGCGGTTTCGGCCACCAAGATCAAGAGGCCAAGGAAAGAGGGAAAAAGGGGAAAAAAAAGGGCGCGGGGGCTAAGCGGGGCATGCGGGATGTTAACGCATACTCCGAGGGCTTTTCCGATCCCGAACACCTTGCGAGGAGACCTGTATCATCATTGGGGAACTTGTTACACTGTTCCTAAGCAAATAGTACCTTACAATTTTGGGTACGTACAGACCCTACCCCGAACAAAAAGAAAGATTCTGAACATAGACATAAGGGAAAGGGTATACCCATCAAGCCAAACTAAAGCGGAAACATAGATAAAGTAACAACCAAAATTAACCAAACTAACAACATAGAAAGTAACAACATTAGACTAAAAAAACAAAAGGAAACCCTTCTTCACATGGCATAAACAAACAACATCTAATCATTCCTTAATCAGGTCACCCACAATATGCATGCAGTCATTCCACTCCTTAACCAATCCAACAATGGTTGTCTTCCAATATTCGTAGTCTAGTTCAATCATCTCCCTTTTGGGCAATGTGCCATCCTTCTCTAACTTCTTCACTCTTTGCATAGATTGTATCATTTCTACCAACAACTTGAGGTGATGAATAGTGCTCTTCACATTTAGAAGGTGGACCTCTTTAATTTGCATGATGATTTCCTTCATTTTTATAATGTCTTGCTCCATAGAGATACATATTTCATTTACATTCTGTAAGTTATCACTGATCACAATGGCGGTGAGCTTATCCACTTTCTCTTAAATTTCCCTTAGATCGATAGTTGCCATACCGATTTTATGCCTACCGATGTTGGTGTCCATCTACAATTCTCAAACGTTTTTAAAAAAACATTGGATTTCATTGCAGAGTCCCGAGTTGTAAAAATGTTTTTTTGGGAAACTTGTAGTGCACAAAGGCTCTGCAATAGCCTCATCGGTATTGTGGGAACACATATAAGAGGTTTCTTCCTTTTCCATCATTTTGGGAGGGATATCACTTCGCTTGTGATTTTATTGCTAGTATCCTCTTTAATCTCCATTTGACCAACCTCTACTTACCACCCGGGCGTAACCTTCTTTCCGGTCCCTAGAATTTGAGCTGACCTCAATGTTCTCCTACTTTCCCAAAGCTCCTTCTTCCTTCCTTTTCTTCCTAGCATTTTCGTTAGCCAAACTGGATCTCGTCCTTTTAGCCACTACTTTAGCATCATCTTCTAGGATAGGGTTTTCCAATTTAACACCAAGTTTCTCACTTTTCCAAATTATGGGTGTACCTGTCTTAACCAAGGCTTTAAGAAGACCTTGATGCAGGGGAAAGGTAAAGGTACCTTTCCCAACCTCGCTCCACAAATTTAGCCAAATAAATGTAAAGAAAATGTGGAAAGTTACACAGTCTACCATTTTTGATATGGTTGAGCATGGGGAAATGGTAACGTAAACCACCTTGAAATGACCTTCAAGTGTAATGTAGGACATAAGTAGTAAGATAATTTCATCATAAGGGGGAGGAAAATCCTCTCTATTGAAGCCATTGAAATGTTGCTTTAAAGTACCCTTATCTTGCATAAAGCTGTCCACCTCCAGGCTATAATCTGATTTGGGCTTGAAAACACACCTACCCTCTAGGGAAAGACCAATGAATTTGGCTATAAACCTCGGTGAGATTGTGAAAGAGATGCTTTGAACACAAACATGACCTTCATTCTAGGAGCTAGCAATATGAGAACTCGATCTTCATCATACCCATTAAATTTTTAAAAAAGTTTAACAACCCTACTTTTTCTAACAGTGCAACGACCTCATCTGAAAAGTTAGGCATAATAGCTAGTTCTGTTCTCACTAAATCACCCCCCATTTTACTGCTATAACCCTTCTTTCTTTCCTCACAATTTTTTTCTCCACCCACAGGCTCCACAACAGACCAATTTTACAATTCAGGGTCGAGTTTTCCAAGGAGTTGATAAATAGAAGATTTTCCTATCTTTCCAATCTTTGGAGTAATGAGAGGTAATTTTTGGCACGAGTATAGCATTTACATCCATCATTTTTAAATTTTCCATCTTTTCAGCATCACAAACCTTAGTTGTCATCATGATAATGGCATAGATTTGGGGTTTGAGTCTCCTTCAATGATTCTAATAGTTTGTTCATCCAAACTAGCTATATTTTCAACCACATTAAAATATTTTGCGACCACACCCTTATTAGCAAGATTGTCTGCCAAACTATTTCCTTCATGATATATATGTTGAAAAGATATAGAAGTGAAGGAGGTAATTCTACTTTTGGTACTCTTTATAAAATCTTCTATAGTCAAAGATACAAAGTTTCGCCCAACATACTAGAAATTATATTCAAGGAATCACCTTCAACAATCAAAGATTTAAAACCTCTCTCTTCTACAAGCTTAACTCCCCAAAACATCACCGCAACCTCAACCACATGATTGGTTTGTATACCCAAATTAAAGAAGTAGGCAAGAACAAAGTTACCTTTGAAGTCACGAAAAATGCCACCTCCACCCACTTTCCCGAGATTCCACTTTGCCGCTCCATCAAAATTTAGCTTTATAAAACGTTCCGAGGAGGGCTAGTCCATCTAATTCCTTCTCTTGGATTAATTTTTCTTAACTGTTCAACAAATGTTAGATTCCAATTACTAAAGATATGTTTTTCTCTTTCCACTATTTCTACTTTCTTATTTTTAAGGATTGAGATTTTTTTTAACAACTTGTATATATCTTTTGGAAATAAGATTGTGAGGAAGTATCTTCCCTTTGAAAATCCTCCTATTCCTTTCTTTCCAAACCTCCCACCATAGGTGTCCAAGACTCATGATCCATAGGTTCTTCGACCTTGTCTTTCGAAAGGACAACTCCATTAGGCCCAAGCAAATTTGACCTCGTTTGGACTTACCCAATTAACTAAAAATAAAGCAAGGATAAAGGATATGATTTGGAGGAGAAGGTGCAGTCCATAAATATATAGTTGATTGTTTCGATATTATTTTCACATAAAACACATTTGTTTACCCATATTTTGCCAAACTAATAAATCTATATCACTAACTTCTCCTTCAAAAAATTGTGCATGGGAAAATTTGACTGAGAAAATACCATTTTATTCTTTGTACCAAACAACTTTGTCTTGTTCCTTTTTGTTGTAGGAACAATGATTATGAAGAAAGTCATTTAAAATTTCTATTTTCCCTTTAAGGTCATGTTTTTCTAGCTCGACATGTTTCCAAGTTTGAAAAATCCCTTCTTCCCTCATGTAGTTTTTCACCATAATCCCATATTTTGCTTCCAACAACTTAGATATTAGTGGAAATTTATCCTCTAACTTGAAGTTGTTAGTCCACTTGTCTTCCAAAACAAAATTTTAGTGCCATCTCCAATTTTCCATCTGCACCCTTTTTCAACCAAGTTTCATTTGCCCAAGTAATTGCCTTTTAAATGCTTAACCCATTGAAAGAAGCAGGTTTAAAAATCCATCTCTCATCATTGGCATCCTCCCAATATTTCTTTTTAGAATCTTTTTCCAAGCACCTTCTTCGCTAATTAGCCTCCAACCAATTTTGGCTAATAAAGATTTGTTCATTTTAATCCAGTCTCTAAGGCCTAAGCCACCCATCTTCTTTGGTTTGCACACTCTTTTCCATGCAACTAGTGGAATATGGTCTTTACTTTCAATACCACTCCATAGAAAACATTTTTGAATACTTTCAAGTTTTTCAACAACTTTCAAAGGGAGTTGATAAAGAGACATCACATACACTGGGAGACTTTGAAGGGAGATCTTAAGAAGAGTGACTTTTCCCACTTGTGATAGAAGGTTAGCTTTCCACCCAACTAATTTCCTTTCAAATCTTTCTATTAGGAAGTTCCATTCACCACTGAGGGTCTCTTATCCCCTAATGGCATACCCAAGTAGAAGGAGGGAAAAGGTTTAATGTCACATCCAAGAAATTTTGCAATCTTCTTGCTCTGCTATCTCGCCATATTTAGAAAATAAATAGAGTTTTTTTGTGATTGACAAGCTGCCCAGAAACCTCCATGTAGTCATCTAACACCATCTTAAAAGAATTTTCTTCTGGGACCAAGGCTTCACCCACTAATATAGTGTCATCTACAAAATGCTAATGTGAGACATTTTCCACTCCCTTAGCAGGAGATATGCCTTTGATCATTCCTTTACTAGCTTCATCATTTAATCTCCTACTAAGAGCTTCAACCATTAAAATAAAAATAAATGGGGAAAGTGGATCCCCTTGCCTCAAACCTTGTGAACTTGGGAAGAAACCACAGGGGTCCCATTGAGGAGAATAGAAAACCAAGCACCTGAAATGCATACATTGACCATACTCTGAAAGGAATTTTCAAAGCAAAACTTTCTTAGGATTTTGTTAAGGAAACTCCAAGAAACCCTGTCATATGCCTTAGCCATATCCAATTTAATGATCATAGCTTCCTTTTTTTTGAGTTTATCCGTGTGGATAGTCTCTTTAATAGTGATGATCCCATCTTGGATTTGTCTTCCCATAACAAAACCCCCTTGATGTTCAGAAATAATGGAAGGAAGGAGAAACTCAGTGTCGAAGAGCAAGAATCTTTGTGCAGATTTCATAAGTTGTGTTGCTATTTCAGCTGATTCTAGAGTGTTTTTTCAAATGTTGACAAAACAAACAAGGGTAATGTGCTAGGAGGAATACCTGTTAAGATGCTGGTTGATAGGTTGCTACACATGTATGACTTCCGAATCCACAAATGATCGTGATATCTTCCTTTTACTTGGAGGAACTACCTTTGTACGAGCTTGATGCCTAGTTGGTAATGGTGGGTGATAAAATGAACTTGGTGTAGTGTTGGTGCTTCCCGGATGCTCCCGTGAAGGCAGATGGCTATGTGATTGCTTCAAGTTCGGATATAGATGTTCGATGTGTATACTAACGCTAGATTTGCTTGCATGCAACTCTAGTTTCGTCACTTATTCTCAAAAGATGTGATTATCTATCAGAAATGTGCCAACCTTGAAATAAAGTTGTTTTGGGGTTAAATGGTAACCGACGACGGTTTCGGCTTAACCGGTGGTGGTTAAGGGTAACTGACATCGGTTAGGGAGGGATTTCCTAGGTTTACTAAACTAGGTAGATCCCCTTGATTTTCTGGGATCTCGTTTCGTTTACTCCACGGATTAGAATGGAAGCTTCCTTCTAACATGCGAGAATATGGTTAGAGGGAATGTAGGCTTTGATTTTTAGGGTTTGGGTAGGTTTTAGTTAGTTATGGCAACTTACTAAGAATAGGTCTTGGGGTGAGGTGGCTTGATGAGGTGTCTAGGTGAGGTGGATATGTGGGCATTATCCCAATTAGGATATTTAAATAATAAATATGGTGAGGATAATGAATTAATTTAATTAAATTAATATTATAGTGGGGTGAAGGGGGCCATGACTAGGTGGATGTGTTCAAGGTATTTATTTATCAGGGACCAAGGGGAGTGTGACCTAATTTTAGTGTCTACATTTTTCCCCTTTTTGTTACGTAGCTTGTATTGGTAAGCGACGCTGACAAAAATAAGATGTGGTTGCCCCATGTGTGGGTGAAGGTGATCCCCCTCAAACCAAGAATTGACGAGGCATAAGGCAGAAGTGGTGAGTGGTTTGATTAAAAGGTGAATGTGATGAAGAGGAAGGTGGGTAATGGGGGAAAAATGGAAAAAGGTCTACTCGGGTAATCTAGGTAATGGGTCGTCAACGTCAACGGTAATGTGATCAACGCACACACACGTATAAACCGCAACACGGTGACGAGGTTGAAGAGCGAGTAAAATCCACATTGTCTAAGGTCGATAGGTTTATCCAAACAAGGTTACAATGATTCCGGTATCCGAGGTATATGATATGGTCAGGAAACACGACATAGGTTAGGTGTAGGAACGTTTAGGTATGTTTTAGTACACCGAGGGTTGGGTCAGGATAAACGGTCATGGCAAGAGGCAAGGTAAGGTCATTAGGTCAATCAACACAGGTAACAATGCCACAAGGTATAGCGAACACATGAGGTCAAAGGTCACTAGCGATGTTCCAGGTCCAAGAATCTAGGTCATGACATGGGTAGGGCTGAGTTATGGGTAAAATAATGAGTCCCCTAAATGAGGATGAGGTTAGGGAGTAAATGATGAGGTCAAGAAGATCAAGTGAAGTGTCCCGGGAGGGATGGGTGAGGTAAAAAGGGATTTAGGGAAAAAATTGGGGGTAGGGGGTATGGTAAAAGGTTAAGCGGGGACTCACCACCACCTATGATTGGTGGCGAGATGTTAGTAGGTCGCTAGACGGGGGCCGAGGAGGCAAAGGGGATAGGTGAGGCATATATGGAGGATGTCGTCCATTACGATGATGACCGATATATGGTCCTTGAGTTTGATGTATTTTTGATTTTTGATATATCGCTGCGTGTCGAGAGTTGTTATACTTTTGATCATATCTTGCTCATGTGCGAAGATGGCGAGGATGTATATGCGAGTTTTGAGAGATACATTTTATTTGATATTTGTGTATATTGTATGGACATCCAAATTTATATGATGAGATGGATGATTTGATGATGATGCTTTGATCTTTGATAGATCGTGATTGTTTATGCATGGATGGATGAGTGATAGGTGTGTTAGGCATGGTTGAGCCGTTGGTGTTAGGCATGATGGAGTCATGTCAATATTAGGCATGGTGGAGTCGGTCATAGGCATGGTTGAGTTAGGTTTGTGTTAGGCATGGTTGAGTTAGGTTTGTGTTTTAGGCATGGATTGAAGTAAAAGTGGTTGAGTTTGTAATTCATTAATGTGTGTGATTAATGATGATATAGGTCATGTTAAAGATGTTTGATAATACATGCATGATGTTGGTAAAGAAATGGTGGTCATAATAAATGTATGTTGTGATGATGATAAAAATGTCAAGCAACGTGTTGTTTGTTTGATTTAATTTCCAATTTTGGATATAAAAAGGAAACTAAGTAGGGTAGAATGTGATTTAGGAAGATGAAAGATGAATTGGTTAGGGTAGAGAGTGGTGAGCTAACCTCCAAGGGCCCCATGCCCTCGGAGTGCTGCCTACATAGTCCCGGTGAAAAGGGACCTCAGGCCGATGTAGTTCTCCCATAAGCTAGGGAAGAATATGAGGAGGTATGAGAATGAGTTGGTAGGTCATAGGCATGATTTGAGTTTAGGTCTACTAGGTATGGGTGAGTTGTGGGCAAATTGGTATAGGTGATTTCAATTGTGGTAGAAGAAGAAGATTACCCCAAAGGTAAGCATCGAGGACCAAGTCCTGTATAAGGTAATCAATATGTAATAAAGAAGGTTAAAAGATAAGAGGGGGCAAGAAAGCTACCTAATTGGTTAGGATCATATCGAGTAGGTCATACCTTGGAGGAGGTGATGGACATAAGACCCTAAAAGACATTACATGATTGATTGTTCTAAGGGTGAAAATTAGTCACATGATGACCAAATGTCATGGTTTCCAAGAGGAGGTCCCTTCGGGTAGTAGGAAATGGGAGTGTGAATGGTGAGAGGGGTGAAAGGTGGTTAATTTTTATATGGTATGAGGTAGCATGCTCTTTGGGTAAGAGATCCAAGGTCACAATGGGTAAGTCCATGACTAAAAGGCTTTCTGTGTTGACTGATATTTGAGATAGACTGATTGATGCGGGAAGTATATATGGGATGAGGAAATTAACTCCTTGAGGTCTTCGTGAAGTTGATCAATGCGGAAGCTTTAGATTCTCTTGCTTTTTTTTTTTTTTGAAAGAGCTTTACATAGCTATCCTTTGAGGGAGTAGTCTATTTATAACAATGATTGCAGAGAGGAAGATGTCCTTTTGAGGGAGTCATATTTTTATTGGAAGTTTGACTTAAGGAGTTGGATCCCATGTGAGGGCTTTGAAGTCATGGACAAGACCAAGGTGAAGAATAGGATTCTTGTTCAGAAAGTAGGGTGAAATGACCATGGGATCTCATCTAAAGGTAGACGAAAAGTATCCATGAGAATCATGTTATGTGTAGCGCCATGGTACACATATTTAAGAGAAGAAAAAGGTGATGGGTACACACATGACTCTTATTTAATCATTGGTGATGATGTAGGAAGTGGATAGTGCTCAAGGGACGAGCATGGAAAGAGGCACAAAGTGAGGTAGGAATAAAAGTCAATAGTAGAATGGTTGAAGATGTAAGGCATTAAGGGGCTCAGGTTTGGGTTTACCATCGAGTGAAGATAAATGATAAGCACCTGATCTGTAAGTATGGGTCACGATGTATGGTCCAAGCCAATTAGGAGAAAATTTTCCTGTTTACCTTTTTTTTGCTTTAGTTACATGTTGATTTTATTTCAGGACAAGATCACCAACGTGAAAGGTTCGTTCATGGACATGTTTATCATAGGCATGTTTGATACGTTTTTGGTAAACTTGAAGGTGGTCAAGAGCGTTAAGACGATGTTCGTCTAATAACTCAAGTTGTGCTAAACGGTCCTTGACGAAAGTCATCATCATTGAGCATGTCATGAAGAGAAATGCAAAGTGAGGGGATCTGGACTTTGAGAGGTAGAACAACCTTTGTACGTAGACTAGAGAAAAGGTGTAGCAACAGTGGAAGTGTGGATACTAGTGCGGTATGCCCACAGGGCAAAAGGAATGTGCGTATGCTAGTCCTTCCTAGTATTGTTAACCACTTTCATGAGAATTTTGTTCAAGGTTTTGTTAGTGGATTCGGCTTGGCCGTTGGTTTATGGGTAATAAGGTGACGAAACTTAGCTGAATGCCGAAGGCGTCGTAAAGTTTTCACAATGTTTTATTTTTGAATTGTTTTCCATTATCAGTGATGAGGCAATGAGGAACACCAAAGTGAAAAATGATGTGATGATTGATGAACTCACATATTTTCTTAGTTTTCGTGGAGATGAGTGGTATAGCTTCAACCCATTTTGTGTAGTATTCAAGATGCGCAGTGATGATCCATTGATGACGCTGGGAAACATGGGGATTGATCTCTTCGACAAGATCCAAACCCCATTGAGAGAAGGGCCAAAGGTCACGAGCGACCTGTAAGGCATGACTGGGTGTATGATGAAGGTTGGCATGTTGTTGGAATTTTACACAACGCTTGACGTAGTCGCAACAATCATGGTTAAGGGTCGGCCAGTAATAGCCTAGGCAAAGAATATGCTTAAGCATGGCAAAGAAAGACCACTAAAGTGATCGCCACACATATGCCATCATGAACTTCCTTAATGGTATAATGAATTTGAACTCATGAGGCATCGTAAGAGAATACCATCAAAGCCGCGCTTATAGAGGAGGCCCCATGATGACGTAACGAGAGACATTTTTAAGGAAGGCGTGTTGTCCATTACGGGTGAGATCAGGAGGTAAGATGGAGAGAGAAAGATAGTCGAGTATTGTTTATACCAAAGGTCACTCGGAGTCCGGATGACGGTTAGGATGGAGTAAATGTTGCGAGGTAAATAAGAGGATGATTGGAGTCGTCATATGGTGACAAATATTTTAGAGTCGGCGCAGCAAAGTGGGTATTTGAGAAGCCAATCGTGACATGGTATCGGTAAATTTGTTGGTTGAACGGGGACGATTTTAAGGGCATAACGGTCAAAGGTGGTCAAAAGTATGTCTACATGATGTTTATACTTTTGAAGTATCTCATTATGACATTGGTATATACCATTGACTTGGTTTATGACTAATTGAGAATCACCAAAGATGTTGATTGATTTGACATCCGGGCATAGGTAGCTTGGAGACCTAATACGAGTGCTTCGTATTTGGAAATATTATTTGTATAATCAAAATTGAGTTTGAAAGACAAAGGCATGGGTTCACCATCAAGTGGAATGAGGATAACACCAGCCCCACCCCACGTTGACACTTGGAACCATCAAAGAAGAGTGTCATTTGGTAACCGGTTTCGTCTAAGGAAAGGGTAGCAATTGACTCATTCAAAAGTCAAAATTAGAGGGTTGATCCCCGAAATAGCTGCATCACCAATTAGTCGGTGATAGCTTGGCCCTTAATGGACTTTTGATGGATGAATTCAAGTTTGAGGTCAGCTAAAAACATAAGCCAACGTGTCGCATGCTGGTTTTTATAAGGTTTGGCATACATGAAGTGTAAGGGGTTGGTGTTGGTCACAACATAGGTTTTGTGGTTGAGTAGATAATGGCAGATTTTTGTGGTGACAAAAACTAATGCTAATCAAAGTTTTTTAGGATTGGTGTATTGGGTTTCTTATTCTAAAAGAGTATGGCTTATGTAATAAACTACCCGCTCCTGTCTGTTCATTGTGATGAGTGAGCATGGCCCCCAAAGAGTGATCGGTAGCTAAGATGTATAGGTAGAAAGGTTGATAGTATTTAGGTGGAATGAGTATGGGGGTTGAAGAAGATATTGTTTTAAGGCCTCAAAAGCTTTGTGGCAATCATCATCCCATTTAAAGGAGACATCTTTCTTGAGAAGGTGATGAAATGGTTAACACCGATCAGACAATTGTGAAATGAAATGACGAATAGATCGTAACTTACCTTGCTACTACGGAGTTTCCTAAGGTTAGTGGGTGGAGGGATTTCCGAATGGCCTTGACTTTAGCAAGGTCAACTTCTATACCACGTAGGAAATGATAAATCCCGGAGTTTTCTGAGAGGACTACAAAGACATACTTCTTTGGCTAAAGGCAAAAGCAATATTTAATGAGGTGGTCAAAGATGGTTTTAGGACGGCGAGGTGCTCGGAGCGGCGCTTATATTTGTAAGGAGGTCATCCATGTAATCTTCCAATATACGATGCATGATGTCATGGAAGATATAAGTCATAGCCCGCTGATATGTGGCACCAACGTTTTTAAGGCCAAAAGGCATGACTCGATAGTAGAAGGTCCCCTAAGGGGTGATGAATGCAATTTTGTGTTGATCCTCTGGGGCAAGTAAGATTTGGTTATAACCCAAGAATCCATCCATGAGTGATAGCATCTCGTGACCAATGGTAAGGTCAACTAGCTGGTCAATACTAGGTAGAGGAAAGTCATCTTTTGGGCAAGCTAGATTGAGGTCACGAGAAATCCATGTAAATGCGGAGTCCCCTGTCGCCTTAGTGATAGGGACAATGTTAGAAATCCAACGAGGATAATCAATGGGTAATATGAAGGAAACAAAAAAGAAGGCACTGAATTTCTTCTTTGACAAGAAGGGCAATGCGAGGGTGCATTTTCCTCAGCTTTTGTTTGACGGGTTTGGCATCGGGAATGGTTACGATATTGTGGACCACTATGGTGGGGTCAATACCGGGCATGTCTGCGTAAGACCAAGCGAAAGTGTGGTTATGGTTTTTGAGAAAAGAGGTGATGGCTTCCTGTTCAACAGCATCTAAAGATTGACCAATCTTTAGGATGTGCGGTCGTCCTGAGTATGAATGTTGATCTTGATAGTCAATTCATTCAACATGGTTTGCATCTTAGATGGTAACGACCAATGAATATATGAGTCTTCTGCACCAAGGTAGGTGATTATAGATTCATCATCCTGACATTAAATGACATTGATCGAAGGTGTATCGTAATTGATCATTTCAAGATATAGGAAGGGAAGAGAGGGAGCCTCACCCTCGCGTTGATAAGTCAGAGGCCTCAAGGAGATGGTGTTTATGAAAAATAAAAAGTTAGGAGGAATGGATTCCGGGTCCATCGGCTCCATCGGTGAAGGTGGTGAAGAAGGTGGAGAAGGGCTGATGTCCTCAATGAGTTCGATGTGGGCCTTCTTGGTAGGTGGTTCAAAAATCGATACCACTACGATCGTTATGTTTGTGGGTAGTACATGGAATAATAGTATGACGACCTTGCTCATAAAATCTGAAACCAAAACCCTTCCATGCACATCGGTGTAGGAAGGTGTGGGCGAAAATGACGATTATTGAGTGACCGGAGGTCAGCGGAAAATGGGTGGGTTTGTGATAGTGGTTCGGGTGTGTAAGTGGTAATATCAAGTCTGCTTTGTAGGTGAGATTGGTACGAAGGTGGGGAGGACCATAAAGGAGATGCTCCCCATACGGTGATCATAACAAGGGTGTTGGTGAAGACTTCCATACTCTTGTGGAGTAAGAAATGTGTTGACACTACATAAGCGATACTCCCCCAGAGTGAGGCATTGAAAGATGCCTTCCAAGGGATTGGTGGTTGGTATGTGGGTAGCTAGAATAGACGATGTGTTGGAGGTCACCACAGAGGTGGAGCTAATGGACTGGGAGGCTGATGGGTTGGCTGTGGAGGTTATGGCAGTGGTAGGAATGGAGGAGGTATGTGCGGTTGAGGTAGCGACTATACTGGTAAGCAGAGGTGTAGGTGAAGTGGTAGTGGTCATGGAGGTAGACGCCTTAATGGGTATAAGCACGTCATTGGGTCGGTAAAGAATGTTGCATGTTTTAAAAGGTGAAGGATCAGCTGGAATAGTATAGGTGTGTCCTTCATGCTCACACTTTAGACAACGATGCAAAGTGGAAGGAACACAACCCATGACACGAATCTAGGGTCTGACAAAGCAACATGTTATATTGGAATTCTCCCTACAAGACATAAAATAACTCTGGAATAGTGCAGGGGCCCACGCAAACATGGAGGATGACAATGCCTAGTGTAGAGGTGATAGCATCATTGATTGAACGCAACATGATAGGATGTTTATGCATGTAATTGTCAGGTATGCACATTTGAGCGATAACATGGGATGAAATGATATTAATGCTAGCACCCCCATCGATCATTACATGTCGTACACATATATCATCGATGTGGATAGAGATGAAGAGAGCTGGGTCAGGGTCATCAATTTGGTGCGGTGCGATCTCTTCCTTTGAGAAGCTAAGGGAGGCTATTTGATGAGTAGGTGGAGGTGTGGATAAAGGTGGTAATTTGGTGAGAGAGGCTACATGATGGGGTGTGATAATGGAGGCTATGGGTGTAGGGTCATTGGGTAAAACCTCAATATATTGCAGGACCTCCATGAGAGCTTGATGATGGGATTATGAGGTTTGGATGAGGTCATATAAGGACATTTTGAGGGGGGATTGGTGTAGTTGTTTGAGCATCGCACAGTGTGTGACCCCATTAGAAATAGGATACGTGGGGCCACGGATAGTGATTTTAGGTGTGGGTGTAGATGGTATGTTGGGTATGGGATTAGTTGGTGAGTCAGTTTCCTTTTCCTTGCCATTGTCCTTCTAAGCATGGGTAACAACGTGGATCATGTTGATATGAGGTGGGGAGGTAGGCGAGGTAGGTGAGCCATTAAAGGTATAGCGATATGAAGGGCAAAAAAACCCAGTGGTGGGAAAGAAATTTGTGGGATGAGTTGGGCACATGGACATTTGGGTGTAGGTTTGGCTAGGTCATTGATGTAAACAATGTTAATTTCAAATCTCAGAGGTGGTTCTAAGAGCTGTGGGGGCAAAGGTTTGGGTCGTTGAGTAGGTAGTGAGGGAAGAGTTGTGGGAATGGGTGTTGGTGAAATGGGGTCCTCATCAAGAAGGTCATCATCATGAAAGTTTTCTTCAGGAGGACATAACTAGATACAGACGGTTTTCAAAGCCTTACAGTTCGCCACATTGTGTCTTGACAGATGATGGTAGGCGCAAATTTAGGTGTCGTCAAACCCCTTTGGTTTGGGTTTGAGAGGGTCATAAGGTCTGAGTGGTGGTAATGTGATGACAAAAGTCTCAAGGAGGTTGGTTAAGATTTTGGCATAGGACCCTGCTAGTGGGTCGCAATGGGAAGTGAAAGTGGGTTTGGGTGTAGGTGTGGTGATTGTTGAGGAACGGTCTTTGCAGGAGGGGGAGTGGGTCAAGCTATGGTTTTGGGTGTTGGTGTGGTCTTGGGTGTTGGTCGTATTTGTTTGGGTAGGGGTATGGTAGATGAACTGATAGGAGGGTGTATGGTTATTTTGACTACCTTATTGGAGGGTAGCGGATTTTTGTCTTTGGGTTGCACCTTCTTGGGTAAAGGTGATATGGGTGTATGAGATCTAGAGGGAAAAGCAGATGGGGGAAGAGGATGAGTTACCCACAGGGATAATAGAGGTGCTGTGAAGGTAGATGATGTGGGTCACGCAGGGATGTAAGGGACATAGAATAAAGTGTAGTGGGTAGTGAAGAAGTAATCGATGGTATTAGAGGTATGGGTGGTAAAGATGTTACAGATGTGGGCGGAAGTTGTGGCACGTGCTTGGGTATGTTTAAGGTTTGTAATGGTGGAATGGGCTGCTGCGTTTTTAGTTTACTTGGTAGGTGGAGGTTTCTTAACCATGCTGGGAGGTTGAGGTCCTAAGACTGGACGAAAGGGGTGAAGGTGATGAAGGTGTGATTGGCACAACTGGGGTATGAGTTCTATGGGCTTGGTTCTTCTATTTGGGTGCCAAAGTAGGTTTGGTGTTGACTTTGGAGGATGTAGCTAAATCTAGTTTGATAGGTGGATGAATAAGGCTGGTGGTTGGGGTGACCCCTAAGGTAGTAATAGGTTTAGTCGAGGAAGATGATGTAGGTGTGGGTTTGGATTTAGGTGTATGTTGGGTTATGGGTAAGGGTGTGTGTTGAGCTATGATGGGTGTCGTGGAAGAAGTTGTGATAGAGGAGGTTGTGTTTGGTTCAATTGGCTGAAATATCTTTGGGTAGATAGTGGAAGTGTCAGCAAGTGACATCTGCATTTGCGTTGAGATAGGAAGCAGAAGACGCCCCCAAAGTAAGGCTCTATCCACATAATCTAGGTGATCGGCTAAGCATGAGAATGACATGTTTGTAGGTGAGGTTGATGAGGACCTAATGGAAATTCCCGTAAAATTTTTCTTAGAGACGGGAATTTGCTAGCTTTGGCTTCCGTGGGTAAGAGAGCCAAGTAAATTCGCAGATCTTGGGTAGTTGGAGAATGATCACCTAGAGGAAAAGGTATTTCTATTGGATCTTTGATGGGTGGAGGAGATGATGGGTGCTCCTCTATGGGTGGAGGAGATAATGGGTGCTCCTCATGGGTAGAGGAGATGGTGGGTACTCTTCTGCGGGCTGGAGAGGTACTACGGGTGACGACTCTCTAGGTGGAGAAGCCAAGGGTGAAATAGTCTTGATATTAATGGAAGGCTCCTCTACGGGTGATGAAGGAGGTGAAAGGTGTTCCTCTGTGGGTGGAGGAATAGGTGAGGTGGGTTCCAATGTAGAAGGAGGACTTCGGGCTAGAATTTCCTCTATGGAAGGAATATGAGGTAATTGGGTAGCATCAAGTGTATCGCTGAAAATAGCATGGACCTCGTGGGTATGGCTATCATGAGTTGAGGTCTCTCCGGTTTGATCAAAAGAAGGGGCATGATTAGGAAAGGGTTTCTTGAAGATGTGTAAGTTTTGATTGGCAGTGCATTAGGATTATCCACGGTTAACTCACCTTTCTCGAGCATTTCTTGGACAATGTTTTTGAAAGTGATGCAATTTCCATCACTATGACCCTTTACTCGATGGTAGTTGCAGAAGTCGTGTTCTTTATACCATGTGGGTGTGGGGCGAGCAAGGTCAAAACCAGTGTGTGGTTTCACGGAGGAAGGGTGATGGCCCCAGCTTTGATGAGCTTCTCCAAGACAGAAGAATAAGGTTCCCCAATTGGGGTATATTTCTGTTGTTCCCGTCTGAATTGAAAAGTTTGAACGGGTGAGAGATTAGATGAGGGGCTAGCTTGATTTGACGGATGAGTGGTGGCTTTGAGTACCACTGCATTAGTGGTCCCCTTGGCCTTTGAATAATTGTTCTGTGGTTTTGAATAAGAAGAAGTGTCATTCGACTTGAATGCCGAGTTTTATTGCGTAATTGGATTTTCTTCTCTTCAATGCCCAAATCTCTAGCTTTTGTGCCATGGTGAATGCTTCGTCAAAGGTTCGAAAGTTTGGACTTGTAGGGTCGGTGAGATATGCCTAGCACAAGCCCGTGTGAAGATTTTGATAAGTTTGGTTTGTGGTAGTTGGAATGTGAGTTGATTGATCAGGCTACACCAATGAGCAACAAAATCTGTGATAGATTCATCATCATATTGACGCATAGAGTATAGGTCAGTCATGGTAACCTTCTTAATGATATTAATGGAGAAGTGATCCAAGAAGGCTTGGGCTACCTGATTAAATGAGAATATAGAGTGTCTAGGCAACCCACTATACCAATCTAACGCAGCCCAGTCAGAGACATGGGAAAGGTCCTCAGGAGCAAAGCATCATCATGGGTGATCAAATAACACCCATGTTTGAAAGACTGCAAATGCTTGTTGCGGGTCTTCTTTGCTATTGAAACGGTTGAATTTAGGCATTTCCCAATGTATGGGATATGGACGGATAGGAATGGATGGATGTATAGGATCATTACAAATCTCATCGTAGGTGAGAGTGTTGCAGGAGCCGAAACCGATGCCTCCAATGTCTACATCTTATCCATCATTAACTTAATTAGGTCATTAGTAGGTTGTGATGGATGGGTGACTCCTGTAGTGTAAGAGGGTTGGTGTTGGGCATATAACGGGGTGACATTCCAAAGATGTGGTGCTAACGTATAGGTAGAGTAAGAAGAAGGCAGCGGTGAAATAGGGGTACGTACTCAGAGTGAATAATAGATGAAACAAGAGGCTGACTGATAGTACGTATATGGAGGTGGAAGGGTCGTGGTGACCCTAGTGGCAATGTGGGCTAAGGATTGTGGAATTGAAAGGATGACATTTTGAAAAGGGGTAGGGGTCACCGACATCGGGGTGGTTGTGTCACTCTTTGGTATATACGAGCCAATATGCATGGACGAGGTTTTGTTCTCAGGTGGTTGGTGAAGGTATAGTGGATGTGGCGGGTGCAACGGATGTAGCAGACATGACAGTCATAGCGGGTATAGGGCCTAGTTGTAAAATGACTGGGGTAAGGTAGATGCGGGCAACACGGAGTCAAATGGGGCTGATGCAGGAGTGGGAACAAGAGTCGGGGGGATAGATATGGGCATGTAGTATATCAACTGACCCGAGGCATCTCGAGTAGGCTAGTGGGAAAGGTAAAAATGCAAGGTGGTAGGATTTTGGTCAAGGAGTTGTGTGAACTCCTCGTCTCTTGTGGCATAGTGATAGGTTGGGTAGGATCCATGGGTGATAAAATAGAAGGTGGTGAAGGACTAGGGGGAGTGGTTGATGGATAACGTGAAATATGAGGGTGTTTGCTTGGCTTTGGGTCAGCACCATGTGAATAGGTACTGATCGGGTTGGACTATTTTCTGTAAATGACACAGAAATACAATAGAGATATGAGAAACAAGCGGTAATAGGTGGATTAGGTACCAAATGTCAGTTGGAAGATTTACACAATATAACCGATGCCGGTTAGGGTAAACCAACGCCGGTCACAGGTAACCATGGTTGGTCACTATGGAAAGTGGAAAGTTGGTCAAAATATGGTAAAAGGCCAATAATCTACCAAGTATGCAAGATGCTAATGGGATTTACTAGTAAAGTGAATATGATGATAGTGATAGAGACTTTGAAAAGCAAAGAAGGTGAATAGGTGTCCTTTTGGGTAGGTTGACCAAAAGAATTGTAACCGATGCCGGTTAGGTAAAACCGATGACGGTCAGAGGGTAACCGACGATGGTCACTGGACCAACACCGGTTACTGTGAAATTGAGACAATGATGAAGAAAATGTGGTTGTGAATTAAAATTTGATGTGGAATCAAACCCATAATTCTGAGAATGATGAGAATATGGTTCTAGGCACACTCAGATGAAGTTGGAATACACCAACTGTGATTAGGAGCATGCAAGGGAAAATAAGAAAATGAAGAACGAATCCTCTCACCTCAAAATGCAAGCCAAGCAGAAACACTAAGAAAAATACGATCCTAAGAGTGCCTTTTCTATTATGTTTGTTTAGCTTATGTTATTTTAAGGACTGACTCATGAACTGTAGAATAGAGTTTTTTGGTGAGGATGGCTTCCTAAAAAGAAGGAGATCTACAGGGAGAGGTTTTAGGTATGTTATGGCGGGGCGTGATTTTCTCTGAAGTATGAATCGACAGAAAAAATGAGCTAGGTGCCCACTATGCCATGATCGTGTGATCACCTATAGCTTCTTCCAGGAAAGATGTTGTTTAAGAATGTGTATATTTTCAATTTTGTGGTGTTTGGATATGACTCAGAGAGAGAGAAAGAGAAAGAAAGTTCTTTCTACGATTCATTTGTCAACCATCAGCTGGGAATGACTTCCAGCGTATAGGTTGCCCTCAATTAATGTGAGCTAATGCAAAAAAGTAGAATGAAATGCAATGATTTTTAAACCCAAATCGAAATGTAGAATTTGATGCCACAAATAGATGAACAGGAGAAGGGATGCTCTTTCACTAATGCGATACTAATGAAAGGGAAGAAATGTTTGTTTTAAGCACCAAAATACGATTGCTTTTAGACAATAGAAGAGAAGAAAGTTACAGGAGAGAAAGTTTAATGTAATAACTTTTTAGAAAAGAAACAAACATACAACGTTTTCACCTAGAAACGAAAGAATGCAAGGAACCCCAATGGGTCCCATCGGGTGTGCCAAAATGTTTCACCTGATTCTAGAGCGTTTCTTCGAATGTTGACGAAACAAATAAGGGTAATGGGCTAGGAGGAATACATATTAAAATTTTGGTCGATAGGTTGTTACGCGTATAAATTCTGAATCCATGACTCATCATGAGAGCTTTTTTTTTCTTGGAGGAACTACTTTTTATACAATCTTGATGCCTAGTTGGTAATGGTGGGTGATCTAATGAACTTGGTTTAGTGTGGTGCTTCCCGGATGCTCCCGTGAAGGCGAGATGGTTGTGTGATTGCTTGGTACTAGATATGGATGTTCGATGTGTATACTAACGCTGGATCTACTTACATGCAGCTCTAGTTTTTCCACTTATTCTCAAAATACGTGATTATCTCTCGAAATGTGCCAACCTCGAAATAAAGTTATTTTGGGGTTAAATGGTAACGATGACGGTTCCTGGCTTAATCTGGCGTTGGTTAGGGCAGGATTTCCTAGGTTTACTCTTAACCCTTGAGATAAACCTCTAGAATAAGGATTGCTCCTTTTTTAAAAGCTATAGATTAACCACTACTCTAATCTAACTAAAAACTCTACAAAGTCAAGGGGAAAGTGCTAAAATTTGATAAGAATGGTGATACACCAGAGTATGAAGGGATCAATATCCTGAGATCAAGGAAAAAGGGTACAAATACAATGAAAAAGGGGAATATATTATCCACAATCCACACTACTTTCTATCATTTTTAATACTCTATATAAATGACATAATGGACTGAAATTATGTAGATATAATTCATACACATCATACAATAACAATAAATAAAGGTAAGATGTAATAACACCTTTCCAAATAATAGATATGAAATACACAATCTATCATTATCATTGAGAAGGCAAGGAATGCATTGCCTAATTCAACACAAGGGTATGCACAAACTCAAAACACTTAGAAACCAATTAGGTAGAGTTTCCTTGCATTCAAGACATGATAGTTTCATTTATGAAATCCATTACATTTATAGAAGGATAGGAAGGATGAAGGGATCAAATATGCCATGGAATATGCATTTTCGAAGGATTTGGAAGTCCTAGAGATACTAAGAAGAAGAAAATCACCCAAAAATGCCTCTCGAGCTTAGTCCAGTCTCATGATGTTCTCTCATAAGAAATATGCCATCCTCAACAAGCTAATTATATATTTTCCTAGATGATGAACTTTGGGATAGATATCCATGAATGCCCATGATATCAAGAGAGATAGGTGAACATTGAGGTGTCATTTGTTTGATAAATTCATGAGTGTGATTTTGGGACTATTGAAACTGCTCCTTATTTTTTCATAATTTTTAAAAATATCCCCTGAATCCTTCAATCTAGTGCTTTTGGGCCACTAAAAGAATATTTCACTAAGAAACAGATTATGAGATCAAAGAGATTTGAATGGAAACAAGAAAAAATTGATTCAGGTGACCCAAATTGAGAAAATGCTTTAAAATAGTCTCTAAATTTGTGTCAAGAAGATATCTTTGACCCCTCTATTATAACCTCTAAAATTGGTCTCAAAACAAATCTCTCTTCATGGCCTTTCCATTGATATAATGTGTAAGTAAAAGAGTCTCTAGATCAAAAGATACGAGCGAAAGGATAAGGCTCAATTTGTCTTTGCAAAAATCAGATTTAAAGATGACCATGGGCCCTTAAATTAGTTATTTGGTAATGAAAAAAGCCTTAAAGGAACCCAAAACCACTCTAATCATGTAGATATCTTACAGATCTTTCCAACGGTACCAATTTTGTCTTATTTTGTGACTTGGATCAAAAGATATGAGCATTTAAAGGTCCCCACACTAGCCCACACATTTGATCACCACAGACCGTAAAATTTAACCTCAAAGCCTATTTCTAGTGTTGTATGGCCTGCCAAAGTTGTAAAATTTTTATTGTCACTTGTCCTACCGGTATTTTGCGGCTTGCGGTTGTTGTGTTGTTTGCAAGTGTTTCTCGGCTTTCCAATGTTGTATGGCCTACCGGTGTTGCGCAACCTACTAGTGTTGTGTGACCTACCAATGTTGCATGGATTGCTAGTGTTGTGTGGCTTTCTAGTGTTGCATAATGTGCCAATGTTGTGTGGTTTTCTAGTGTTGTGCATCCCGACAGTGTTATTTTTCTTGCTAGTGTTGCACGACACATCAATGTTGTATGTCCTGCCAGTGTTGGAAATTTTTTTAGTGTTGCATAGACTTTCTTCCCAAGGGAAAAACGAGACAAAAAATGGGTAACTCTTTTTGATTTTTTTAGAAGAGTTAGGAGGTAAAAAAATACGAAAATTTGGAAGAAATTGAGGCCACCCAAGTATAAAATTTGAAGCAAGTTGTCCATATGAAGCCCAATTGCTTATTTGACAACAAATAACATTTCATATCCCATAGTAGAATCAACGATTGTGTTAATGTGAGATAAGGGAAACTACCCTTAAGGAAAGCCTTTAGATCTCAAAAATATATATAACAACAAATTTCACTTAGTTAGGTTCGGTAATAGGGACCATATTGAACACCTATTAGGGATAATCAACAACATGAATAAATACTACATCTAGAAGATTCTAAATTTATTTCTTAACCATAAGAGCAACACGATCTTGCTTTTTTAAATTTTTTTGTTGGACTGACTTAACATTAGCATGGAGAACAATATTGTGCATAGCCATAGATGAGTCAATGCTAAGCATGTCATTATAAGTCCAAAAATATGTTTGGAAAATCATGTAACACGTGGCGAATGATTGCCCTGTTGTTAGTAAGTGAGACATTTAAGTGTACAAGTAGAGGATTGTCATCGTCGGTGGTGCCAAAATTAAAAATAGCAAGATAGTATATATTTAATAATAAGGAATGATCTTTGATATATGGTCGAGTAGGGATGGTATCAAAATCATCAATGGAAACTTTAGAAGTATCTACTTCACCAAAATATGCATGAGTATGTGTGGTATAAGGGAATGTGTTCTTATGAAAGAAGGGAGGGAGATCCTCATATCCCTCTAAGTATTCAAGAAGGAATTATTCATTAGTAAATTCATTTATCATAGGGATATGAGGTGGAACATTGACATCAGTAAGGCCAAGATACACAAGCTCCAAGGTAGAAGTGTAGTGAACCCCACAAACATCATGTACGGTGTACAGTAAGCATGACAACATGCTAGGGAATAATGATCCTTACACAAAGAATGAGAGGTATACCAAAGACCTTGCTGAAGGGTGAGTTTATGAGATAAAATAGGCTCATTAATACGTTTCCCTTATTGATCAAGCCCTTGTCTAGTAAAACCCTTTTTGAGAAAATATTTATAACCAACCCCATATTTGTGAAAAGGAGGAGAGATGACAACAAGTATCGCCATTTGAGGAGCAAGGGAGGTTGCATGTGAGGGACATATGTATTTTAAATGTACATGTGAGAAAAATATTTAAAGGGTGCAAGATTGGTGTGGGTAGTATATATAACTTCTTTGTATGTGTATTTGAGATAAGCATATAAAGTGGATGGATTAATGTTCATTGAGTGCATCCAAGGACACCTTGGAAGGATTTTGTAATTAAGACCATTAGGCATTAATCGAAAAATAGTATCAAGGTTTTACTTTCTCATATTAATTGGTAATGTGATTTTCCCAAGAATGTTGTGGGGTACATTATCAAAACTCGGGATACTCATATCAAAAGAAATACGATTTCCAGGTGACATACCTAATTCATGAAGGATATGTTGTAAATGTCAAGGCCCTATTCATTATCAAAAAGTACACACTTAACCAAGATATTGATGCACAATTATTTGAACATATAGGGGAAGACCATTGTCTATGACCTCATGAACAAGAGGATCCTCAGGACCGAAGGGTACAATCTCCTCAATGAAACTCAAAATTTGTAGAACACATGCCACATAGTTAAGAGATGCATTGGTAAGATTCTTATGTGTTGGAAAGCATCATAAACATCTTTATGCGTTGGAATTTTGTGAAGAAATTCAATAAAAAGTGTAATATCATTGGAACAAGCCATGAAAGCATGAACCTCAAGGATAAAAAGAGGATCAAACACCAAAGAAAGAAGGACAAACCTTATGGTTATCTAAGATTCAAACAACTACCAAGTTTAATAAATGTTTATGCCATAAATAAATAAATAAGGGTTTCTTACTAGTTTGAATCCTTATTTATTAAAAGGTATAAGAGTTGTACACGTTGTATATTATAAATTAATTAACAAACATTAATGTGTAAAATATATATTTTAAATCAATATGCGATATAGAAATAATATAAATGATTGCTTAAACATAAGAGGATACGTGTACTTAGTTGAATACAAAGGTACAAATATGATCTATTTGTATGAATAGGATGTGGACACTAGTAAGGATTTGGAACTATGAATGGAAACTTAATTGGTATGGAACTATATATTGTCTTGGGGCATAGTCTAGTCTGGTCATGAGTGCAGTCTCATATACATATATTCGGAACTTTACAACTTCTAATAGTGGTCCTTAATGGCCTAGAAATATACTTTGATGTCTCATGCTAGGGTTCACAATAATCTAACATCAAGTAATGAAATGCAATGGAGAAAACCCTAAATACTTACACTAGCACTTCATGAACATGATTAAATAACAAAAGGAGAACTCAATATGTGGTTATGTTTGGACTTATACTCATGGCCAACCCCTGTTGAATCGATCCAAGAACCGCACTACATCCCCTTGATAGAGGGAGAAAAATCTATGTAGATATCCTTGTTTATGTGCAATTATGAATGTAAATTGAATCCAACCCCATATCTAGCCCTTTTGTCTTTTGACAAAAAGAATAAGGAGCATAAATATAGATAAAATAGAATGTAAAATACATAGTAGTGATATAGTGTTTCATGCTTTAAATGCTAGATTGAATTCTGTTTGATGCTTAAAAACATTGACAATGCTTAGTATTAACTCATTATTGCTATGACCAAGATCTATGACCTTTTGAGGCTTGTAGATGGGGAATCTATATTTGTGAACTATGTTTGAGTGCTTCAAAATTGAGTAGTGGCTACTCTTATAGATGTGCTTTTACTTTAGGAAGTTTTAGGAGAGCTTTGAGTGTTTTAGGACTATATTTTACAATAGGAGGTCTTGAGAATTCTAGGTGAGTTATCAAGTATATTAGACTCACATATATAGGCTTTTGTAAGTTAGATTTCATATTAAGGCCAACCTATAAGATAAGAAACAATCCAAAGAAACATATCAAATTAGAACAAGATCCATTGAGAGAGGGAAACAAAACCAAATGGGTCAAACCAAATTATAATACTACATGGTTGTCATCCCTATGGTTTTGGAAATAATCATAACAACTGAGCAAGATTATGGGAAAGAAGCCTAGGAGTGATACACCAATTTGGATAAATGCAACTAGGTATATAAATCACTAATAATTTTGTAGGATACATCAAGTAATGTGTGAGAGGGAGAGAGGGAGATAGAGAGAGAGAGATGGAGAGTTAAGTCAATTTTTCTTAGAATACATGTGATGCAAGTGAAGAATGCTTACGACAATAGTTAGTCAAAAAGTGATGCAAAGGGTTTAAGAGTTTGTTGTAATTTGGTTGTCTTCCACACTCAAGAAAGGGTCTACTAGCCCTTTAGGACAAAAATTATTGTTCTGAAAGATTCACAAGGGTTTAAGAGGAACTATGCACCTTTTCAAACACCCTTTATGAAGATACAACTCCATACTAAATTACAGACTCTACACTCTAATACAAACCCCTCCTTAAGCCTATCACAGCTTTCCAATTAGGTCTCTTAGACATCTAAAAATAAGTTTCTAGTAATAATGCATTTACACATGGAAAAATGACTCAAAACCCCTAAAAATAGGTGGAGAAAGTTTATTAGGATCTACTGATTTGCAAGTTAAGCCTCTAGGAAGTTTTTGAACTCTTAAAAACTCAAAATTTATCTAAAACGTAGGTAGGGTTTACACAGGCCCTGGGAAGGAAGAGTTTGAGGTTTTTATAGAAATTTAAAATTAAAATATTTTAGTAATGATCCCATGGTATGCACGACCTCTACACATACTTAGGAACAATTTTCAACCTTGAAGTTCACTCATAATGCTTACAAATGGTGTTTACCACCAAGAAAAGGTAGAAACACATTTATATAGTAGCAATTTTGATTGCGGGTTAAATTCACTAGAGAAAACATTAAGATGAATCCCAAAACACTTGAACCCTGATGCAAAGAAAAACTTATTATGCTTCACACCCAAAACCTGAGTTGCAGATATTAGAAAGTGTCATTTTCTTCATAAATTTGATATTAAAACCCCTATTATAGAGTCTCACAACATCTCCTTCTAATGAATCAAAGTTTTCTTCAAAAGAAATCACCTTTTCTCATCTTTTTCATTGCTAATAATACTAGTACATTCAATGGGAAATATCTATTTTCATGAGTTATAATAATGAGCCTGGTTTTAGTTTTCCTTGTCTTTTCACCTCCTACCTAAGCTTAGGTTATCTCTTAAACTTCTAAAATTGCTTTCTCTTGTTCCTCCACATGATTTTTCCACCTTCCATTCTTCTTTTCTTGTATTTATTGTTGGTTGTCAAACTTGCACCCGTGTCTTGGATTTGGAAGAATCAAGTCGTTTGAGACAACAATGGAACCGTCTCCAAGTTATGGGACCTTGCGTGCTTGAGACGGATCTCTGGAGAAGGCCGGTTCCTCTATCTATTTCTACTGCTACTTGCTACTCCTAATGCTGGAAGGAAAAAATAAACTAACAATGCCAAGGGACCAGGGATAGAAGGATAACAAAATGAAAAACTAATCTAAGGAAGGTGATAGCACCAGAAAAGAGGGATGAACACTATCTGTTTTGAGTAAAAATGAAGAGAAAGGTGTCAAGGGAGGCTAGGCATGTGTAACATAGACCAACACACATTTACACGATCAATTTTCATGAAACACAACTAGAAAATGGCAATGCAAGGAATGTAAAATGACACAACAAGAAAACAAAGTAAAAGAAAGGCAAGAAGAAGGAATGTAAACACACTAGGATAGAGAATAACCACAAAACGATACTTCCATTACTTCTAGAATTATACTAACTGTTACAATGGCGATCAAGGTTGATGTTCAAATGTATGAGTTAGATCTAGACATGGCATGAAAAATCACGTAAGAAAGCGAAGGCATGCACACAAAAGAATGAAGTGCGGGGAAAACAGAGGAGGGGGCACACGTGCATGCAAGAGAAAGATAGAAGGAAGGCACACGCCGAGGAAATGGGGTAAACCGGGTGAGAATAAAACATATGGTCAAGGCAAAATTATTACAAGGTAATGTTCGGGGTGCACAAGAGGGCTAGGGACTTAGCTGATTGAAGTAAGTGCAAGGCACGTGCTCAAGATGAATAATCATGTTGGGAAGAAGGTGAATGCATAGAAGGTGCACACAAAGGTAAGAGTGGAACAAAGAGGAAAATAAAAATGGAAGGGGAAGAAGGGGAAGCATGGAAGGGAAGGTGAGGAAACAATGACCAAGTGAAGGTTCTAAGGAGACGACCGAGGTGTGCACAACTTGTAATGAAGATTTCGAGCCAAAGTGTGAATAAGTTGTCCAAATAACCGGGAGAGAGTTATTTGGATAACAATTATGATAATTGAATTCATCATGACATAAGTTATTGGTGCTTCTTATGGAAGTTACACTTAAAAGCTATTCTTGATACCTAAGACTCATTTAAGATCCTTGATAGATCCTTCCCCTCACAGAGAGACTCACCCACTTGGTTAGAGGAGGAATTAACACCTCACATTTACCATTACAAAATTCAACTATCAAAAGCTAATTTTGGAGGAAAATGAACATTGAAATTTACAAGCCTCATACAAATTCAATAAAGCCAGAAATGTCTCTTTATTAACACTACTAAGATCTAAAACCCTATGACAAAATGGTGTTGTGTCTAGATGCCCCCGCATTAGGTACCCGAGGTTGAAAATAACCACAAGATCCTACTTATGATGTGTAGTTGTAGATTGGATATTTCTTTTTGTTTTTCCAATTGAACCTAGTCTCTTTAATATTTTCTATGACTATATGTGATGAGTACACCATCTTCATGATCAGATTAGTCTTTCATTCAATCTGTTTTTCATTTGAATGAACTTTCTCTCTTGTGTGGGTGTTTTTCTTGGACTGAATTCCATCTTCATCACCTCTAGATCTTGAATCAACATCTTCTTCAGCTCCTCATGAAGTGATTCTCCTTTGAACATGGTTGTTACATCATCCTTCTCACTCTCCTTTAGCTCTTTTTGATGTATCATGTCATTGAGCTCATAGAATGGTGACTCCACCGTGAGTAAATTTTTTTCCATTTTCTTGAACCTTTCAACCGAGTCACTTTGGCACAAACATAACTAAAAGATACATTAGATTGAAAAATTAGAGGCATTATAGCCCCTTTGTAGCCTTCTTCATCTCATCTCTGCCATCCTTAACCAAGCTTTCATAGTTTCCTTCCTTGTCTTTTTAAATCTTGTATTCTACACACTTCTTAGCTATCTCAAACCACTTCTTATGACTGCGCATTCTTTCTCGTAAATTGATTTGTCAATCTCTCTCTCATGCTCATGAATTTGCTCAAATTTTCTTGGTTCTTGTTCTCCTAAGAGCTCTACCTTTTCCCTTCCTCCTATGAGGTCTTCAAATACATCTTTCTCAAATTTCATACTTCCTCTTTTATGGAGATGCTTCAAATCCATCTTCACCACTCATCCATTTCCACATCCTCTTGACTGCATTCACTTGGTTTCTCATCACACTATGCATCTTTTCAACTATTACTTCTTATGGTTTAAGGTTGTCTTTGTCCTCCTGCTGCAAGTATTCTTTTTCACCCATCATCATGAATATAAAATACCTTCATTCCATGCACCGTTGTCCCTCAATGGGTTAAATGTGTGCTTAATGCCATCCTTCTTTAGTGCATAAGTGTTTGCTTTACCATCATGAATAGCCCTCCTATCATATTGTCAAGGCCTTCCAAGCAAGAAATGACAAGCATCCATTGGCATCACATCACAAAGAATTTCATCCTTATAGCTACCAATCTGAAAATCTACAAGACACTGCTCACTTACTAACACCTGATGTTTCTTTTGGACCCAAGACACTTTATAAGGATTAGGATGTGTCAACTTTTTCAGTCCTAACTTTTCCACAATTTTAAATGACACCAAATTATTATGTCATGTTCCTTTTTGGAAGCTATATTTCAAAGACCTTAACCCATTCTCTCCCCGTGGGTCTAAGGAGGAAAGCAAGGGGAAGATCTGAATTATGTTTTATTATTGTTTAGGTAGTTGTTATCATTTATTATCATATATCCTATTGAGAAGCCTAACACTCCAATAGAGGAACTTAAGTAGTTAGGTAATAAATGTATTATGAGCACGTAGGCTCCAAATACCATTTAAATATTTAAAAGAACTTACTTAAGGGGGTCAGCCATCATTTCTTATGTTGATAAACACTCCTTGTGGCTATTTAAGGAGGTCGCTTGGGCATTATTGATTCATGTTTTTGGTGATTATTCATATCTTGGTGAAAGTTGGCTAGTGTAGCCATTTTACTCTCTCTCTCTCTCTCAAGGATGAAACCCCTTGGGTTGAAGACCTCATCAAAGCATGGAAAACCTTTGTTAGGAAACTTGTGAAGGACAAAAACTCTTCACGAGGTTTTTGGTGTGCAAGCTGATTTGAAAAGTATTAAAGTCTCTTTCTCTTGCATGTGTGGTATCTTTGGTGCAATATTATTTTTGCTTAGAGCGGAGTGACATACCTTTGAGTGGAATTTTGGTATGTGTGATGCAATTTTGGAAAATATGAAATTACTCTCTTGTTCCTATATTTTCCGACGCCAATATCTCAAGTTGATGAATTTTGGAGGTGATGTACTATTTTTAAAAGCTTGAAGATGTTCGCTAGTTAAGGTTTCATAATTAATCAATTCCACATCTAATTCTGATTTTTAACAACTATAATTATTTGCTAAAGGTTTTGTATTGATTTTGGCATAATTTTGGAAGGATTTTTACAAGGTTTAACCCCTCAAGGGCTTATCTCAACTAGGGAATTCGCTGCCCTAGGAAAGGTTTGAAATTCAGTTTTGTACTACGTTATAATAATAGTCCTCTAAATCTGATTTGTGAAATTTTAGCCATTTCTTGAGTCCCCCTAAAAAGGAAAATTACATTGGTATCGAGCATCCTCCTCCCAGCTTATGAAGCATGGAATACAAGTTAGAAAGGTTTGAGAAGATGCAAGGGAAGTTAGCAAGGTCATTAGAAACCCTCGCCCTAATTGTGGAGAAACTTGTTGAAGTTAGAACAATCAAAAAAGAAGCCACTCCAAAGTATTCCAAAGTCTCGGATTTGATGTTTCACTATGGGGTTCTTCTCGGAGAAGGTCGGGATGACCTCACTTTTGCAGAGTTTGTGGAGTTGGAAACAAAGAGTTGGAATGGCACAAGGTCAAAAACCCAAGCAACAAGGGGTCAACACTCCATAAGGACACCACACTCAAGGGTTTTGACACTACACATGAAGAAGGGTTTGAAGGTAGAGGTTTCTTAAGTCCCCATGACAAATTTTTGAGCCCTAATAGTCACACACATGTTGGTGAAAAATCAGGTTTGCATTTTGAAGGAAATGGAGCCATGAAGGATGAAGATTTATCCCTTACTCCCATTGTTGTTCCAGAGAGTCAACATTATGAGGTAATTAATGATCATTGTTTGGTTAATACTGATGATATTTTAGCATGTGATGAATCCAGGGTTGAAAAGAAGGATGATGAGCAAGAAGGGGAAGAGAAAGGGAAGGTTGGAAACCATTTCTCAAATAGACATGATAACAATCACTTGCTAGTTTTGTTTATAACATCGATCAATAAAGAGCAAAATGATGAAAAATTAGACTTGGGAAAGATCCACAAAGACATCCCAAGCACATGTAAACAAGGTATATAGGTGGTGAAAAATGGGAATCATTAATTATAGGAGAAAAGGTAAAAGGAAATGAAAATCTTGTTGAAAGTCCAATGAACAAACATGTCTCAGATTTATTGCTCCCTAGTTTGCCATTACATGGAGCTAATCATCATAATTAGTATTATACTAATTTGGGAAAAATGAGGAGCACATTGAGTAGTAAGGGGTACTGAAACCTTTTTAGGAAACCTCTAAGTTACTCATGCATCAAGACAAAGGTCACTTTATGCACAAGGATTGAGATTAGAGTGATAAGAGGTAACGCTGTTCCCAAGGCCCATGATATGTGTTTAAAGGTAACTACTTCCTCTTTTTGTTTGGTTTGTAATCCATATGATATACTTGTGTTTGAGGGAAGAAATTGGGGTCATAATGATGTTTGTATTGATGGTACCTTAATGAGTCTTATATGGTCAAGAATATTGGAAGAAATTTTCCATAAAGGACAATATTCCTGGAGAGAACTTCATGAGAACAATAGTCAAAATGAGGTCATTTGATGGAATACTCAGCCTTAACAAGAAGCTAGAGGTTACCCAAGATAAGAATTGACAACTTTGAAATGAATGTAAGAAAGAAAATATCCCATCCGATAAGGAAACCATGCTAAGAAAGAGTGCTGATTCAAACTCAAAAATTTTGAGTCATAAGAGTGTCATGGGAAGCCCACGGTATGAGGATATCTCAATTTTTTCCAATATGCCATTTCAGATTTGTTGTCACCATGGACAACTGGTTAGGAAGAATAATCATATTTCATGTGTGTTGTCACCGCTGATTGGATATCATCATGCACATCCTACTTCACGGGGTAATGAGGTAAGAAGTAATTTTTGTAGTAAAGAGCATATAGATACTTGGGCTCAATTTCAAAGGTGTTTCCGCATGTGGCATATAGGTACCATGATGAGATTTGAAGGAGGAATACCTGATTTGAAAATCATTATGGATGCAAATGATGGCGATTCTAATTTTTAGTTTCATATGAGGTTAACCCATGGTTCCATGAAAAGGTATGAATTTTGTATTGACTTCTTTGTTTTAAGTTTAGCTGAGGCACATATTGTTCTTGGGGGTCAAGAGCTCCAAACTTTAGGGGAATTTACCCTCAAAATTCACAAGAAGGGGTTGAAGTTCCACTTACAAAATGAAGAAGTCAAAATTCATGAAATCAGGAATGGAAAATGTAGGCATGTCAAACAAGGGAAAGATGATTTTATATCCTTACCAGCAGAGGGAAAGGATTGATCATGGAGGAATTTGACAAGAAACATCACGAGGAGGTATAAAATGGAAATTAGATTATGCAGGGTTGTTATGAGAGTCTTCTCAATTAATATATGCTTACTCACAAACAATAGAAGGCTGTCCCTTAAGGAGAACTCCCAAAAAGGAAGCGACTACAACATTTATGTATTTATTGCATACAAATCTTTCAGCCTTCCACCCATTTTTCAACAACATAAAGTGAGATTTCAGTGATTGGGATGATAGAAAATCAGACCAAATTTCCTAAAGATGAATACCTAACTCTACTAAAACTATTTTCAGTCACTAATACTACCCAATTACAAGGGAACATGCCTAGCTACAATACTTGGGAAGGTAGAAAATTAATGATGATAAAGATTGACCACTTGGGAGAGGAAGAAAATCAGTTTTTAAAGGGGTTTAACCCCTCTTTGAAGGGCTTATCTCACCTAGGGAATTCACTTCCCTACGAAGGGTTTGAAATTCAGTTTTTTACGGTTATAATAGTAGTCCTATAAATCTGATTTGTGAGATTTTAGCCATTTCCAAAGTCCCATAAAAAGGGACATTACATATTAATATTTCCATTGTCAACAATACGTTTACAACACTTACCTCTAGATTTTCACATTTCCTTGAACAAGGTCTTCCTTTGGGCTGGCTCCTCCACTTCCTTGATTGCTTTCAGTAGCACTCTTCTCATCATAAATCTTCTCCCATTTCAAGTTCCTCAACATGATATGGTGATCCTACACTCTCTTCTTCATCAACATGCACCACCTGATTTCTTTCCTCATGCACTCTATTACCACTTGCTTGAGGATTATTTTGGCATTTATTATGACCTATGTCCAATAAACTTGTTACACCTAAAGTTTATTCGTAGAAATTCTCCTTACTTCCTCTTCCAAAGTTACCTCTTCCTCTATAAGGATAACCTCCTCTTGAGTAGCCACCTCTTGAAGTACTTTGTAGTTAAGAGTTTCTTGCATCTTCTTCTTGATTTTTCTTCCGTATACTCCTCACGCAAGTCTCTACTAGCATCTAGTCATCCTTCTCCACATAAATATTTTTGCATTTTTCTCTTTTCTTTCCCACTCCATTCATGGGATTCATTTCTCTATGCATTTCTTATGCATGCGCTTCTCCACTTTTGTCTTCTTCTCTTCTTTTCCTATTCTCATGTAACCTTTTCACCTTGAATTCCCTCTTCGCATCTTTTCTTTGCATGCCGCTTCTTCTCCATGTTCTTACTCTTCACACCCTTCTTTTACAGCTTTCATTTTGAATTTTTTTCTTATGCATTTGATTCTCTCTGTTCCTTGTCGTCACATTGCTATGACCTCTCGCTTTTGCACATTCTCCCTTTTACACTTGTAGGTTGTGTTACTCCTTGCACACCTCTCATTTACACATTTTTCGATGCTACCTACTCTTATTATCCTCTTTCATGTGCATCTATCTCCTTGCACACTTTTGGGTTTGGACTCACCGCCACCATCCTTCTCTTGGTCTTATCCTCTATCTTCATCATTTTCTACTTGGTTCTTCTCTTCATTACGTGTTTTCCTCCTTTGTGCTTTGCCTTACATGATTTATTTTTGTAACTTTCTTATCCTCCCATGACGTCTCTTTGTAGGCTTCTTTCTCCCATCTCCACTTGGTATCTTTTAGACCACACTCTTATTGTCAAGAAAACTTATGCATTTGCACCACACTGCCTACTTTGGCGGTTGTGAGCCACATCTTCCTTCCCTCTTGCTATAGCAATTTCTTCTAGCCACTTTCCTTATTCTTCTTTTCTTTCCTTGTGCCTTATTCATTATGTAAAACTTCTAGAGCTTATTGACAATACTCCTCTCTTTCTTCTTCGACCTACATGGCAACTTCCACATTCTCCTAGAGTATCTATGTACTACTTTTGTGCTTCTCCACATCTGCATGTCCTCTCTGCTATGTGCCTCTTGCAATGTGCACTATTATAGTCTCCTCCTATAATTTCTTCCCGAATTACCTTTGGGGAAATTTCTTCTCCTTCATGCAATTCTCCTTTTCACTCTCCCTCTTCTGCACACATCTCTACATTCTCTTCCTTGAGATATCCACCAATCTTCTTTGTTAGCACACTCTTTTCATGCACACTCTAATAACCTCTTCTATTGGCTGCTCTTCCGGGGTTAACCATTCCTATCGTCTCTTGACCCCCTTTCATTTTTTGTTACCCTTGAAACAATCTCCACATCTCCTTGTAGTATCTTCATACCACTTTCACACATCCTTTGAGTCGTGCACTCTTCTTTTCGTGCCTTCTGCACACATTTTCTTGAGATATTGATGAATCTCCTTACTAAGTACACTTTATTTCACACATACTTTCTCAATCTCTTTAGATCACCCTGTATCCTCTTCAATGGTGCCATTAGTGCTGTGCATGTCTCCATCCATTTATTTCCTAACTTCTCTCGTAGAGCCTCTTTTATTATGTGTTCTCCTGCGTGCTCTTCTCTCACTTCCTGAGTCTTCCTCCTTATGCATTTTATTGCATACTCGTCCATTATTCCCTATACAATTTCTCCTCCATGCATTGCATTGTGCTAATTAGCCCCTTAGCTAATCTCGCACACTTTTTCCATCCACGCTTGATCGATTCCAACTATGACTTCAAGTCACTCTCCTCTGTGTGCTCTTATTCTTTCGTGACCATTTCCTCTTTTCACACAATATTTTTGACACCGCCATTAGGCTGAAATGTACTTTCATGCATTTCTTCCTTTCATGTGTTTCCATTTTCACATGTTCTTAAGTGAATCCATCTTCTCCCTTAACTTGTTGCTCAACTTCTAACCAACCTTTACCGCATTATTCCATGCACCTCTTCATTGGTCCTTTCCATTGTCTCAGATTTCATTTCCATGTGCCCTACTATGTGGTTTCGGTGCTCTGCACCTTCTTCTCTTAATGGGGATGGATGAAATGTATTCCCATCCTTGCACACCTTCATAGTGTTAGATCTCTTATCATATAACATTCCCTATCATATTGCCACAACCTCACTAGAAGGACATAACATGCATCCATCGATAGATGTCACACAATACCTTATTAGTGAATCTCCCAATATTCATTTCCACCTTGTATTTCTTATGCACAATGCCTTCATGAGCTTATGCTAGTTATCTCACTTTATAAGGTTTGGGGTTCCTTTGTCGTGACAACCCCAAATTTTACATCATATCCTCTCGTGACGAGGTTTTTGGTGCCCCCTCTATCAACCAATTCTAGGAAACACTATCCCCGGTATTTCACTTTATGCGGAATATCTATTGCTTACTCTTCTATGAATATGCCTTTTTGTCTTTAACACTTGACCCTCTTCTTGGCATTTTTTTCCTTCCCATACTTGACCTTTCACATATGATGCATTTTCCATGCACTCGCTTCTACTACATAGGCTTCCCCTCGCCGTACTCGGAACATTTGATCGCTTGATGCCCTCTCTCTTCACATACATAATGACATCCATCAAATTTTGTGTGTCGGTCTCTTCTCATCGAGAAATTCCTTCTCTATCCTTCTCTTTCTTGTGCACTCCTTACACAATCCATACACAACCTTTCTCATTTCAACATTCACTCTCCATTGAGTCTCCTTTCTTCCCGTACATCTCTTTTATATTCTGTGTGTGCGCTCATGTTCTGGCACCCACAACTCTTCGCTAAGTACTTCATGTTCTAGTGGTGTATTACCTTCTCACATTGTCACCTTCTCTTTTTCTCGACAAGTCTTAAGTTTCTTCCACCAATCCTCTTCTTTCTCCAGTCTAGTCCTCACACCCTTGATTTCCTCCATGATCTTTCCAACACCCTCATCACTACCATTAAATTCACCTTTTATGGGTGACATCTTACTTTTCTTTTTTGAATCACCGTAATCAGTATCTACTTGTATTATCTACAACATTTTCTCATAGTGGAGAACACACACTTCCACACTAGCTACCTCATTTCAGCATTCTATTAGCTCCACTTTCAAGAAGCTAACATGCATTGATACCACTTGATAACAGTCAGTACTCCCCATGCACACTTACAGATTCACACAACGGGCTGCAATAAGTTGCAAAACACATTTTTACAAGGCCTTACGAAATCTATAAGTATCTTCTCTCTATGGAGTTTACAACACCCTTCGTGGAGTTATTACGGACTCCGATCTTCTCTTAAGGACCTACCCAAGATAGGTTATCCCTACACTTGGCTCAATGGCCTCCAAGACTTAATCAATCAACAAAACCCCTTAAAAATGGTGAACTCGACCCATTTTTATAGATGCGTACTTTGAATTCTTTCCTCTTTTCTTTCCTCCTCATCATCCCCTCCAAACTTTCCCCGCTTAGATCCAAATTTGAACTCGGAGTCTTAAATTCCCTTATCTACGTTATCACCATCTGGCCACTCTTGTTGTGCGACATTTATCTCGATGGTTGGATTATTTGATCGATGTTTGATGAATTATCACCGTCATCCCACTTGATCGACATGTTCAAAAATTGTTACATTTTCCCTCCGCTTTTGCGGTGCCTCTTCTCCTTGGGTTCTACCCCTATATTTACTTTACACCCTTGCTTCCATTTTAGGTTTCCTTAGAATATTTTCACATTGAATTGAGACCTCCATCTTAGCCAAGTCTTGTCACATCTGTTTTCTCATGTGCCCCTCACTTCTTCCTTTGCAGATATCTTCCTTCACTTGTTCCCAAATGTCCCGCATATCACTTCTATTTGTGTTAACTTCCCTTTGTTCATGTTCATACTTCCACGTGTGCCGCATCTTCCAAGCCACACCAAACCATTGTTCCCTTTCTCTTTACTCCTTGCACCTCCAAGTCTTACGTCCTTATGCTTTCCTCCTACCACCACACCCTCTTATGTTTTCTCTTTTCTTCACATGTCTTTGAAGTCTTGTGCGCACCCATACTTAGGAAAACTTGAGTAGGATTTTATTAGACCTAGAATTTTCTTGCATCATACATTAGACTCCTAGGTAGCTAAATTTTATTAGCCCTTACTCATAAGTATGTTGGAGTGGTAGAACCATTCTGTTTCCATGACCATGGCTCCCTTCAAACTTATTATGTCTTTTCAATATTTTATCCCTTTGACCCTTTGTAGTCACTCATGTGATATTTATCTTGTGGGTCTATTCCCACATATCTCTTCCTCTTCCAAGTGTTTTCATCCACAAACACTTTCCTCTACCTCGCCTCTCGATCCTTGCGAGAATACTTCCTTTATCCTAGTGTCTCTCAAGAAACCCTTTAACACACCGATCTCATGGTACATATTATTTTCTATACCCATGTGAACTTTTATCTATGCATTTATAATGATACTAATATCCCGCTTCATGTCAAATTGGAGGATGAGTTCACAACCTTGATTTGTGAAGACACATGTACCTTCCCCTTTATTCTCCTAATCATCAAGTTGATAATTCGTAACTCTTGTAGTGCTGCTCAATACAACCTAAATTATGTGGTTCATATTAGCTTCAGGTTGATTTGCTTCTACCTACACTGTTCCTTTTGATATAATACTCCATTTCCTCTTTACTTCTCTTTGTATACTCCCCTTTTACAAAATTCTCTCCCTATGCTTGATATTAATCATGATGTTCTCATCTTTTGGCTAGCATTTTTCTACATCCTATACATAATAGAGTTATTCTCTTGCATTAACTTCAAGTTGAGCTCCTCTTTCACAATCGACTTGGGACTCAAATCCTAGTTGCTTCATTTTGCAAATGTGTACAACTACACTTATTAATTTTTCTCTTCGATCCCCACAATTTCCTCGGTTTGACACTTATTCTAGTATGTGTCTATGCTCCTATCTACCGTAGAGATCGATACTTCTACCTATTTGTGTCTCTGCTCTCTTGGATTTCAAATCAAGCTTCTCCCGGTTTGTGTTTACTCTCTTAGCTTCCTTAGGTTAGTGCTTCTACAAATTTTCATGCTTTAATGACTAATTTGGATAAGATCTTTACACATTTGTGGACTTCCTCATGGTTGGTGGTTTCACCTACTCTCCTCTCCTAAGATTGAGATCCTTTAACCTTGCTTTATAAGTCACCATTCTCGGTCTCATCCTTTGTTATCTTTTACACATTTGTGGAATTCCTCATGGTTGGTGGTTCCACTTACTCTCCTCTCCTAAGATTGAGATCCTTTAACCTCACTATAAGTCACCATTCTTAGTCTCATTATTTGTTAACAACTCCTATCGATTTTCACATAAAACCATACTTATGCTTTCTGCTTCTCCTTAAAAATTATTTGAGTATCCTACACTGATGTAGGTCACTCTTACCTACATATCCTCCTACACCTCCTTAGGTACACTGCTATGGAATCATATCCATTCATCATCCTATTCCTCGAGACAAATGGTTTTCCTCTTCCCTTTTCTTCGCCTCTACCTTTATGAAAACAACCCACTCTCTTCTTCTCCATTATGGTCCCTATGTGACAATGATTCCACTCCATGGGAATTGAGTTCCAATATCCCTTTTTCCGTCTCTTGCATATCTTTAGATTTTATTTGCTTCTTCTCCTCTATACATGCATTACTTTACTACACTTCTTAGTGGTTGCTTGTCCTTGAGACAACCTAGATACAAGTTGATTACATTCTCCTTCATCATGTACATGATAATTTGTTCTTAACATAGCTTTATCATCCTTCGTGTCTCCCTAGGTATCATTTCTTGACCTTAGTGATGCTTCCTTTATTACTCTAGTGTAGCACTCCTCTTTCCATCATCCATTCATGATACCTTTGGTTGACATAGTCCACTAATGACACCACCTTATCCCCATCTTCCCTACCATGCACTCCTAATAATGGCCTCCATGCCTTCTTCCTTAAGATAAATTCCTTATAATCAATCTCTTTGTTGGTTCCTCCTCTCCACAAGGTGCTCCCTTGTTTGCTTCATCCATGGGACTCTACACCACCATTTTATTATTCTTTCTTCTTTGCGCAGTAATATCCTATTTTGTGCATCCATTACTGGTGCTATCCTACGTAGCACTTCTCGCAAGGTGTGACGTTGAGTCATCCTCCCTTGCTAGATCTATATGTGTTATCGTTCATGTACCTTATTCTCTAATCATTTCCATGTGAGGAAGAACAACACCCTAACTACCTCATGTTCAATGTCCATTAGCTTTTTCCTTTTTTTTCCTTTCTTATTTTGTTTCCCTCTACCCTCTTTTCTCATAGTGGAGGACAACTCTCATGTACATCTTGTACCAAAAACTCCTATTAGAATATGCATCCTATTTTCTCCTTTACACACTTTGGGATGCCTCACATTCAATGATTTGTCAACACTCTTCTCTTCTTCTTTCCTTTGTGATGACTACCTTCCTTTGACATTTTGTCAATGCTTCCTTTTACAATGACTATTTATGCAATTTCTCATGGATTGCTTCTTGTTTGGTGATTTTTCTGTGATTTTTATGCATTCAAATCTTTCCCTCTCGGTATTTTGTCGATGTCACTCCTTTGTGTGTTGAAATTTCCTCACATTTGGCATTCTTGCCATTTCTCTTTTCTTGATGAGGGGCTTAGATTTCCTCCTTTCAGTGTTTTCTCCCCTTTCCATATTGATTTCCTCTATTGGGCATTATGTCATAACTTCTATCTAGGGACAACCTCTCCACTTTCATGTTGACCACCTCTCCTTTTGTGATCTTTTAGTTTTTCCTCCTTTAGTATGGTTGCCTCCCCGATTTTTATATACACACTCTCTCTTCCTACAACTTCTCCTTTCTATAGGTTTTCCACAAATCCCAACCCTTACTTATTTGGTGATCTTAGATCTACCACCCTTGACACTTCTAGGTGTTCTCTTATGCATATTTTTCCTTCAAACACATTTCCTCATGCTTCTTTCCTTAGATCTCGTAATCATTCTGAATGTTTTTGTATTTTCTTACTAGATCTACCTCCTCATCTCCCATTGAGTCTCACCTCACCTCTCCCTCTTCCTTCCATTAGGAATTTATCCTCACAACTCAACTATTTAGGTCTCTCTCTCACCTATTTTTTCTACTACACGCTATTATGACTTTCCACTACAAACCTACATAGGTGATAATCCTCGTGAGTTGTTTTCTTGTAACCTAAACTTAGATACCATTTTGATGTAGTCTTAAATAAGGTCATGATGAATAATTTCCCATCTATATAGCCAAAAGATTCACACAATGTATTTACATGAAATAGTTCCTTATTTATTGATTCCCCAAATATGTTGATATGGTTTCCTCTTCACTAGGGAACCATCATCTTATGGATTACTCACACCTAGGCATCCTAGCTATCAAAATGGATCACTAATGTACTCTCACTCTCTATCCAATCCTATGATGTGGATTTCTCTTTTGGATCTCACAAGATTGTTATCTCTTCTCTCATGTTGGCCATCTCTTATCTAGATGTTAGAGTTTTCTCTCGCTTCACTATTCCATGGAGATACTATCTCCTATGAATCTCCTATTCTTCTTCCCCAAGTTGATCTTCTCGACTCTCTCTTCCTCTACCATTTTTTATCCCTTCCCTTTTTCTCTCTTTTATCTTCTTCTTCCAATGGATTTCTTCATTTGAATTATTAGTTAATTATATTTATCAATGGTGTTTCACTCATTTCCATACTATCCTACCATCTACCACCTTGAATAGAGATTACGATCTCTGTGATCATATATTTTATTTCCTTGTATACTACTCTCGGTTAGATTGGTGATACGCACATCCAATATCCATGTGTGAAATGTCTATGGAAACTTATCGTCTTCGTGTTGGTCAACTCTTAGCTCCAATTCTTAACATTTAACTCAATTTTTGATCACTTATCATATTTTACGTGATTCTTTGATCCTTACACGCTTTTCACCCTAGTCCATCTGTGAACTCAATCCTTCTCCTCCTTGTGCTTCTATTTTTCACCTTAGCCTCTTATGCACAACTTCCATTTCCTTAGCCATTGGATTCTCATGTTCCTTATCTTTTGCATGACCTAACGTGGGGATTATTCCGTCCTTTGTTTCTTCCTCCATGCTTTCTTTATACTCTTCTTCTTATGGCTTTGTGTTTCCTCCAATTAGCCTTGGGAAAACGTCCATGTGCACTTCTTGTCTTAGCTTCTTGGAAATTCCTTACCTCATTGTGTCCCTACGCAAACATTCTCCTTCATTCCCCTCCTCCTTGTTCCTTACACATATTCCTCTTTTACAATCTCTTCTCCATCCGTGTAAATTTCCTACACCACTCCTTAGGTATTCTCCCCATGCCTTAGTCAAACTCCCTCCTTCCTTCAACTCATCCTAGAGCTATTAATAAACTTGCGCCATGTTATTATCAGTATACTCATAAGTTGGTTGATTTTATTGTAATGTTTCTACATTACTTTAACATAGCATTCTTGACATGTAACATCTTTTGCTAAGTATCGTGGTACCTTGAACCTTTCTCAATGTATTCCCATGTATTCTCGCACATTTTCTTTGCCACCTTCATAGTTTTTGTAGTATTGCACAAGTGTAATGCAACATTTGCAGCTCCTACATTCTTGTACAAACCCAAATCTACATTCCTAAGTTCTACGACAATGCACACTTTCTTCACAACACTCATAGCTTGTATAATTTTGTGCAAGCACACAAGTCTTGGTTGAATTGCACTTGCTTGTAATATCACGCAAGACTTGCATATATAAATGTCTTGTCTCCCATCTCATGCTTTATTGCATAACCACACACACATTGCATCCCACATAGATCCCGTAGGGCCTCACAACATCTTTAAACTTTTGTTCCCTTACACCAAGATTTCATCACTCACACGTGGGATTTTATAACACTAAGATGTACCATTACACAAATGTGCGACACTCAACACCTTTGCAATACTACATTTTAAGAACACAAATTTATAGTATTCTTACTTGCTTTTGCAAGACCTTGTGACATTCTACGCCTTTATTCTAGCTCAATACATGACTCAACATCTTGTTGGAGACTCCTTGCTTCGACATGGATTTCCAAGTGATACTTTCCCAATTTTATGACACGTTAGAAATCTCACTACATAGTTATTGGTACTAGATATTCAATTTCCATGCACATCTAGAGGAATTTCAATCATCACTTGGTTTTGAAAATGAAAGGAACTTGTAACTACCCTCTTTGTAACCATCATATGTTGTAATGGAATTACTTTAACTCCATTGATATTCAAAGGAATCTAATTGAAAAATGAGAAAGATCATTGCCCCCTTGGTAATTGGTTATGACCTCAATAACTTGAAAAATTTCTTGCTTTATGTACTTATATCATTCATCCATCTCTCCCACATGTTAGCATGCTATGTATATCTAACATATGAATGGTAATCTCCTAGTCTATAAAAATCAGTTAGGATGTGTAACTTTGTTCTTGATCACATGATTTTTCTCTCCTCGTCTACATATTCTAGGTAAATAAACAAGAATTCATTCCCCTTTTTCTCAAAGGATCCTGCTCTCCTAGCCTTACTACATATTTACACATATGTACTCTATCCTATTATTTCATTTGAATATAAGTGGCACTATTCTTCCAATTTTATATATTGAATGTGTTAATTGTTTATGAATCTATTTACTAATTTTTATTGCATGTTCTACAATCTATGACCTTAATTAAGTAGGTCTTCCTAGCCTAACTAGTTGTAGTATTATCCTTTGTATAACCTCTTGGGCTTAGTTTTGATCATTGCAAGTGATGACCATAAAGACAAGGAGAGAAAGATCCTATGATCATGAGTGCAATGACATTTCCTAACTTATTTCTCTATATTGAGATATGGCCATTCAAATGCTAGATACTTAAGATATGTTAACATGTTGAAAAGATGACCAATTGACAAAAGATACTTGAGATATATAAGTATTAAGGATGTTGTTGACATAAACGATTAGGAAAGGGGATATTGGATACCCTTTTCTATTAGATGCCTTCCCATATATCATTACTATAAATCAATTACAAAAGATGATGGCTACAAGAGTCTTTGATCTTCTTCTCAAGTGATGATTGGATTTCTTATAGGTGCGGTGAGAGAACTTTAGGTGTGCATCATAATCACATGTGATCTTACATGGAAAATATGAGGGAAGTGCTCGTTTTCATACTTGCAATGTAGCAAGAAGATAGAAAGTGGTCACAAAATTGCAAATGATCTATAGAATTATGAATACATGTGGTATGTTGAGAAGTAAGATGTAAACGTGCAAGAGTTCTATGAGGTTGGGATGTGTAACACATGATTAGAGAATCCACAAGTGTTAAGAAAATTGAAGACATTGTAGAAGCTATAAATGTCGAGAGATGGTGTGTGAATTTTTGGTACTATGAGAACATGCGAGTACATGAGATACTACAACAAGGGTTACAAATTATCCTTGGGGAAGCTCGAATGCTGCGCAGATGATCTCTATAGATGCACCCAGTGTTGACCATATTTCAAAGATACGTACAAAGATGAAGTATGTTGCAAGGCATTGTAAAACATGCAAAGTTGTTTCAAGTTTTTATATGCAAGGGTGTGATGCCACATATGACATGCGATGTTGTAGTGATGCACAAGTTGTGGTATAACACATGAGTTTCTACAACTGTGTGAAAGGCATAGTGGGTCCTTAATACTTTTACTCAACTCATAGTGATCCAATCAAGCTTAGTAGTACCTAGAAAATGTCTAATATGTTAGGGTGATGACACATGGTCTAGTTAAGATCAACATCTATCTTAATCCTTGGTGTTCTGCGGTACCTCAAAGTATGCCAACCGAGTTAAGGGTCAAACAAGGAAAGATGATTACAATGCTACCAATCCGAGGTGAGTAAATTAGATATAATGAGCCAACATGAAGTTAGTATAACTTTTCTAGGCATGTTTGTAATAGTGGAATATAATACTATTTTAGAAATTTCAACTAGTACTATAATATAATAGTATAATATGATGCACCCTAATTCGTAATGAAGTGTACATGGAATATATCTTGGTGGTTAGTGCCAAGCTACATTCAATGTTTCCATGGTTTGGTATTAGCCTCAAATTCACATTCTCTTGGATTAGGGTTCTATATTTTTCCATATGCTCGATCCACCAATTTAAAATACACTCTTCACATAGGAAAATAATTGTACAAAGCCCTTAACTTCTCACAATCTTTCAAAACATCTCGTGTATCTTCCTTTTTATGGGTTTCATCTAAAATAACATCACTATAATATTGTACGATAATTTCCCTAGAGATAAAATAAAATTGGTGATAATATTTTACTAAGGAAATGATTCTACAAGACATCTTCACTAAGGAAAACATTGTAGTTTGGGGAGAGTTTACAAAGACAATTCAGCTAAATAAAATTAAAATTCAAGAGTCCCAACTTAGAGAATATCAAAATACTTCCATTGTCAAGTATTTTCATTTGCTATCTTTTCAAATGCATAGATATGGTCCCTCAACTTTGTTGTATGTTGTAGGCTATTCGGAAAAGAACATCTTTTAAACAATTAGTACTTTGTTTCACCTACTCTAGATAATACACTATTTATGTTTGATTTAATTTTACTTTGTGTTGTAGGAAGATGAGAGCCTTCAAAGGTGGAAGAGGAAATTGCTTGGATTTTCTAACTTAGATTTGAATGAAGGTGTGTATATTTCCCTTTTGTTCATGCCTAATTTTTTTTTGTAATGTTGATATATTTTTCTTTTAAATATAATTTTAAGTTTGATTCCATTACAATCCATAATTTTTTTCGATTACGAGATAAAATAGAACCTGAAGTTACGGTGTTGTATCTAGGAATAGTGTCTAAAGGCCATTCTGAAATAACTTTGCAACTACCTCTTGATAAAAATTCAAATGATGCATGCTTTACCCTCGAGGAAGGATCGCTACCATCTCAAGTTTACATTCACGGTTCATCACAATATAGTTTGTGGTTTATCATATACAAATACTATGTGGAAAGGAGGAATTCAAGGTAGGATATTCATGTGGATTATGATACATAATTAGTATATAATGATTAATAATTTAATTCCTAATATTATGCATTTCTACGAGGTTTATAAATTCATCCTTCCTTACATCTATTTATATTTGAAATATTCTTGTATCCTAAGCAATAGACCAAACACAAGGCATGTTAGGAACATTTAGTCCACAGAGGGAGCCTTATGTATATGTCACTTTGAGGAAGACACAACTCCTAAAGGAATTCTTGCTCGTGGGACATACAAAGCAAAAACAAAGGTATACATGTTTGGTATAGTTACAATTTTCTTTGGAACTTCTTCTCATCATGGTTAACAAATTTTTTTCTAATGCATATTCTAATGTTTGATTTATTAATGGAGTTCATTGTAAATTACAGTTTATGGACGATGATGGAAGATGCTACCTTGAAGTGCATTACTCATTTGAGATTCAAAAAGACTGGTAGAATCTCTTTACACATTTCATTCATTACATTCAAGATATTTATAAAATTTAATGTACTTGGTTTAATTCTAAGAATGATTTGTAGATATATTTGATCCATCTTATATGTATAGTGTGTTTAAAAAAATTCTTCTTCTTAGAATGGTATATTTGTGAAAATGAGGATGAAAAAATTCCAAGGATGTGTATCCATGTATAAGTTAAACTCCAATATTTCTATTTGAAATGGTTTCATTTAACAATGGACCATATTTTAGGATTCAAAACTTTAGTTCCTATGATTGATTCAAAACATTATTTTAACAATCGAAAATGTGAAACAATGGCCTTATTATTTAGATGGATATGTAGTAAAAAAATTAGGAATTTGTTCCTAATTTGATATATTATATAATAATTACAATTTAAAATAAGAACAAATAATCTAAATAGTATTAAATTATGTTAGTCTAATATTTTTCAACAAATTTGTTAATGATAATTAATGAAACTATAATTAAGGAATATAGTTAGAGAGGGATCAAACTCCTACGATTAAATGATATGAGATAATTCTTAAAATTTGTACAATAGCATATTAGAATGTCGTTAAGTATTTGTAAAATATAATTTTTTAAAAAGAAATACATGGTGCATTCATGGGTGCCTAGACTTCTTCATGGATGAATGTGTCCTTAGGCCTATGAACATATCTTTTGTACTTGTACACTAAATATGGATTCCAGGATCTTGTTGTCTTTTCTTTAAAGGTATGATATCTAGGTTTATTTCTATGTGATCATTGTGTTGTGTTGAGATATGGATTCTCCTTGCTCAAAACCTTTACTTTCGTGCTTGCGACCTAAAAATGGTTTGCAGACTTTGAGCTAGACTGTCTCACCACATCCCTATTGATGTGACATGTGTTGTTTTACTTTTACATACCACTACTCCAAAGAGGGATCAAACCCATGTAGTTCCCTACCCTATAATGATATTCATGTGATTTAAAATTAAAATAATATAAAATTGAGCATTTGAGCTAACCCTTAAACTTGGCAACACATACTTGATACTTCAGTAATGGCACATGGTTTATCTAGGGAAATACTATAAATGTACTTAGAATTTCAATAGCTTATTGTTGTGGTAGTGATATAAGGAATTAGATGTTTCAACATTTAATCTTGACCTTTTAGAGTGAGTGAGATAGAGGATCCATAGATGCCCCTAATATATTAGGTTAGATGTATTTATATATATGACCATCTTTATGATTTCTAACGCAATTGTCCTAAACGTACCACCTAGGCTGACTATGCTAAGTTATGCATTTGAAAACATAACCATTAGAAGTACAAGGGACATGTTCTCGGAAGGTGGGATAGGTTTATGGATGAACCTATCTTGACGTACAAGCTTGTCTAAGGTGTGAAAGGATTCATTTTTGAGACAATTAGAAGTTTGTTCATTTTTGGAGTGGGATTATGATATGGAATAGAGAAGGAAGGTTCCTTAATTGTTCATTTTTTTATAAATGGAATTAATCTCAATACAAGTGCCAAATATCATATTGCTAAGTTCTTATACCATGTTTTGGGTACTACAATTTTCCCCCATTTAATTAGTATGACAAATGGTTGATTAAAATAAAATGCAAACCTTACATCTCAATCATAGGATGTTGTTATAAAATCTTGATCTATGCTAATGTGCCAACTCATTGAAATATGCAATCACATGGAAAATATGTGATAACCAATGCTTGGTAATGGTGTATATAAATCTATAATTTGAATTTGAAAAAAATTAATATTTGAAATGCTTGAAATAAGGTGAAATGTGCATAAGAATGAATCTATTTGATTGGTCATACTAAACCATGCCATTAGTTTGTTAAATGTGGTGATAAATGTTGTGGGATTTTCCCTCATATAAATTTAGTAGTGTTACTTTGTTGATAATATTTCCTTTCTAGTAGTGTGACTCATTTTCTAACTTAATAGCCTTTCCTTTATCTTAAAATGTTTGTTGACATAATATCCTTTCATTTAGTGTGAAACTCTTGCTAAATTAATATCATTATCGGTGTCTTAACATGTCATCTAATTTTGTGGGATGTTGAGGCCAATTTTAGTATTGGGATATTGATGAAGCTATATATTGGTATTGAGCTACTAAGGGAGCCATGCATCAATCTTAAAATACTAAATGATAGATATATTAGTGTTGAGCTATCGAGGGAGCCAAATGTCAACTCTATGTGTGTAATAACATCATTAAACCTTTGTGAATATAATTATTAATATGTACTTGTGTGTTAAGTGGACGAGTCCGATTCAAACTCGTGTATAATGTGAGTACTTGTGATATGAATTATGAATAAATATGATCTAAACTATGCAAAATATGACCAAATTTGATTTAAATTATGTGCTCTTAGATGAAATTTGTATAAACTTATACATAATCCCACAATATGCTCCACTTTTGAGATAAGGGATTTCATTATGTGCCATTCAATGTAAAAGAGAATGGTGGATACTTATATCATGTGTAAAAGGCATATAAAGATGAACCATATAAATAATGTAATGTGTATTAAACATAGTAGCACGATTCAACATGCATATTATATGATCATTATAAAATAAGAATGATATAAGCCATCTCAATAGTAAAAACATTGTGAACATTGTTAGAAATCCATACAAATTAATAGCTCTAGTGTAACAACAAAAATTATAACTCCATACATAATTTTTGATACCAAAGGATGCCTTAGAACTCATGCCATGACATGACATGCCCATTATAAGATCATTAAAAACTCTACTTACATGACAAATTAATGTAGGAGCATCATCTTTTTAAGATAAAAGAATCTCAATTGGTGTTTCAAGAGTCCTAGGAGGTCAATCAAGTTCAAAATAAGTCATGTTGGGCATTAGATGTGTGCTTGAGTTGATTTGTAGCATTAGAGAGGTTTTCCCTCCAAAATGTAGTTTGAAAATTTGAATATTGATAAATTTGTATATGTATATAAAGTGCTCATTTATGAGCACTTATGATTTGTTTAGGTGTCTTAGATAAGTATTAGAGGTTTTCCAACATAACATGAGGTGTATTCAAGTTTGGTATGTTGTTGAGTGAATGTAGGGAGGTTATAAGTTACTTCTATGTTGGAAAAAATAATCTTTTATGTTTAGATGGTTGGTTGAGAGAAAATCTCAACAAGAATAGTCAAAATCCTAAACTTATAAGGTTATAATAAATTGAATCACCATGGAATCAGCTAAGGTAGGTCAAGGATCAACTCATCAGGAGCATAAGATACGTAAAATCAAAGGTGGAAAAGTCTCATTTGGCATGTGTTTGTATGCTAAACATGTATATAAGTTTTAGTATGATGCGTAAAATAAAAAATCTTATGAGTTTCTCCATATGTTTTCTAATTTTTTTTATATGGATTTAACAATCTTCAATACTTGAATTTATGTTTTTAACAAGATACCAATTCCTTGAGTAATATCTCTTGCATACCCTACTACGTGATTAAGAACTGTGATGGATTATGAAAGAAAGCTTATTATCTAGGATGATTGGGGCATTTTCAACATGTGCTTCCAAAAAGGAAAAGTTGTAATATGATAGTGTGAAGCTACAAATATAAAAGTTAGGATATGAAACATTTTAGAAAGAAATATCTCAATTTTTTTCTTTCCCGGGTTCCTAAAACCCTCCACTAGGGTTTAAAAACTAAATTTTGCATATCTCACGCATATCTTGTTGTTTCAAATCCAAATTTGGACTGAGAGGAATGAAATTGGTTTAGAAGAGATAAAAGTGGTTTGGGTCAATTTAATTAAGTGTACAAAAATTTATGATTGATGTTAATGATCTGCCATGATTATTAGACCTAATAAGGCCTTGTGCAAGAACTCTTTCTTCCAAGTTCGGGCAAAATTTTTAAAAGGAACTGTTGGGGCTGAAATTCGCACCTTGCTAAAACTTGGTTCAACAATTTCAGTGAAATATGGGATGATCTCTCAATGTGGGACTTGATTACATGAGATCATCCTCCGCAGAAGGCCGAATTCCTCGGATGAAAGGCTTGGTTCCTTTCATCCCGGTTCGCTATAACTACTTCAACCAGCTCTTACTTTATCAATAAACTAAGAAACTCCAAGGAGACAAGGTGAGAGAGGGAAAGAAATAAAATAAAGGGAGGTGATGCACCAAACTAGAAAATGGATCAATTCTGGCTCTAAAAGACACAAATGTAAACATGTAAATGAAGATTTAAAAGATTCACACAACTTTGAAGGAAATAAAATGAAAAAGAGTGAAGGCGTGCAAGAAGACAAAAGCATTCACATTAATTGTGTATTATTCAAAGGAACAAGGTCACACTTACATTTATATTAGCATTTAACCATTTACAGACACAAGGATGAGGAAAGAAAACTTCACATGTAGATTACAAAGTCCATGAATAAGATTTTTGCAGGATCATAAGGAGGAGCTTCTAATTTAGCAAAAAAGGACTGCATAATGTGTGTCAAGTTGGTGGAGCTGAAATTTACACCATGCTTTGAAACATGGTTCAACAATTTCAAAGCAACATGGGATGATATCTCAATGTGGGACTTAAATTTATGAGATCATCCTCCGAGAAGGTGGCTTCTTGAGATGAAAGGGTTGGTTCCTTTCATCCCATTTCATCGCAACTACTTTAACCATATCATACTCTATCACTAAACTAAGAAACTCCACTGGGGACAAATTGAGAGGGAAAGAACTAACATAAAGGGAGGTGATGCACCAAAATGGAAAATGGATCAAATTTGGCTCTAAAATATTGTAGTGCCCACCATGAGGGACCAAAACACAAGACCAAACATAACATGCTATTTTTTTTGAATTTCATATTACTTGATACAACCGTATTTACGACACCAAAATACTCACAAGAGTTTACACAACATCACATGTAATATTTACACTAATATGAAGAGAACACAAATAACAAGATGACCCAAGGTGCATCCATCATCACACTTATATAAATGAACAATTATGAAACCATGACCCAACCACAACATGAACTTCACAAATAGATATATGCCATACTATCACATTTTCAGGTTAAACTCTTAATTGTAATTGTTATCCAAAATAAGTCCCTTGCTTATTTTTGACTAACTTTCTTTCATTCCTTCCTTCCTTGTGCCTCAGTCAGCTTTTTTTCACTTTTCAGGCACTCAAAATTATCTAGAAATGGCTTCGTCAGATAGAGAATTTTCTCACCTTTCCAGAAAGGTAAAATTTTCCTTCTAACTCCTTTTATTTTGCAAGTTATGGCTCATGGAGTTTTGAGGGCTTATGTCAACTTCACCGGTAGAGCCCACTTGCTCTCAATGCACAAAACCCGGCCCAATTGCAGCATTGAAGAATATCCCATACTTTATTGTGGAAAATTAGACCACTCCTGTGATCATGTCAAAGATACATTGCTAATGTTTGTCAATCCATGAGATTGTTGAGATGCAAATTATCACAAATTGTTGGCATCTTCATTCAAAGGGAAAGCCTTGCAATGGTTCAGGAGCCTTGGGGCAGGCTCTATCCAAAATTGGAACTAGTTGTGCATAGCTCTCCATGAGTAATTTGGAGAAAGGGAGATAATTTGTCTCTATGAACAATCAAAACTATCAAGAGAGCTCCCAATGAGCAAATAACAAACTTCAATTTCAGATTTCAAAGGACTCGGGATAGAATCTCAAAGGAGAAGGCCAACAACTGAAGGTGATTTCTTATACTATCTCAAAGCTTTAAATTCTGATATTTCTATGTTAATCCAATCCATGGGAGGTGCAAATATACCTGCAGCTTATAACATTGCCATTAGGGCTGAGAATTGTTTGATCTAAGCTGGTAAACTGGTGCCTAGGCCTCCTATGCCCTTATATCCAAACTTGGAAAGCCCAAGCACTAGTCAAGCACCTACTTTAGCTCCTATTCCCATTCCTAGAAATCAGAGTTCAAATGAAACTTCTACTTCATCCTCTAGTGCCTCAAATGAACTTTAAGAAGTCATGAAACAATTACACAATTTAGGCAATGAGCTGGTTACACTCAAGAGGCAAAGAAGCCCAAATTTTTAGACCTTCTTATCGGTCTCAAACTCAGCCTAATAGGCAACCATATCAACCTAATAAGCCACCCAATCCAACTCAAATCAAAATCAAGTAAGGCCTCCCGCCAATAGACCATTTCGGGCCTATAACCCCAATGCCGCATCTACCTCTAAAGCCTTAGTGCCAATGTAAAATAATAGAGCTCAAAGTATGATTGGTGTTTTCCATGCAATGAACCTCACAACCAGTCTATGTGCTTCAATGGTGCTTTCAACCAAGCTTTGATGGTGACAAAAACTAGTGTAGAGAGTGAGGTGAGTCAAGAAACAAACCAACAACAAGGAATATCTCAGCAAAATACAACTCCAAATGAGACTACACTTGTGAATTGCGGTCAAGATTTTTGTGGTATGAATCAAACAATTTCTCAGAATGTAGTAGTTAACACATGGTCAAAGAAGAGGAATATTGGTGAAGGGTAGTCATTAGTTCCATGTGATCCACAACCTTCCATCACTCCACAAAGTGTTGGCAAGTAAAATTCAGTTCCAAATGTGCAAGGATAGCCCAAGACACCTTCTAGACTAGCTCAAATGACAGCTTGTTGCAGCCCATGTATAAGAAAAGAGTGTGCATGCTAAGGGGCAGAAAAGAGATATTTCATCCTAATTTAACATCATTGAACAAATGAAGAAGACAAATTTGAATATATCTATGTGGGAATCACTATCCATCCCAGGCCAAAGAGATCTACTACAAGCTGCCATGAAGAATTGGTCAACTTCAAATCAGCAAGATCATATGCAAGAGAAGGTACTCAAAAATGCTGCTTAGCCTGAGGGGAAGCTTGGAGGATAGCAAGGTAAAGTTTTGAAGCCTCCTCCATTCTATGTTTCATTGATCATTGGGGATAAATTAGTACACAATTGTATGATTGATTCTGGGGCAAGTAGTTCTGTGATGCCCAAGCAAATAGCTGATCAGTTGGGCCTCCAATATGAAGTCATATCCAAAGGAGTGGTGCAATTAGATGGGACAATAGTAACAAAAATAGGGGTAATTAAATATTTAAGCCTCACTTTGCATGCATGCCCCAATGTCACTGTTTTCTAAGATGTGTCAGTGATAGATTTACCACCACTTTTTACCCTATGTTTGTTAAGGGATTTCACAGCTAGAATTGGAGGCTATTTGTTTGTTGATTGGTCACACATGTTTGTTTCAGACCAGATATGGAGCTAAGGCCACAATTAGGTTCGAACCTATTGCAAACTTTCACATTGAGCCTCATACTCCAAGCCTAATCAATGCCAAATGTTCAACATTTGATCAAGAGGATTATCTAGGCACGTGCATGATGAGTGACACCAAAGTTGGAAGCATCCTCGATTTAAATATTGATGAATGGGCAAGCAAGGTACATGATTTTGATCCCTACAAGGAAATAGAGGAATCTGAACTAGGAGTTTATTACATGCATGAAGAAAATCAGCCTATTCCTAGCATCACCAAGCCAGACCATAAAGATGACAATGAGGTATGGTAGCAAATGATATTTGATGGATCAAGTAGACAAGGTATAGGGGGAGCTATGCTTGTTTCACCTCAAGGCATTAAGTATTATTCAGCTTTTAGATTTCAGTTTGCATGTTCTAACAACATTGCTAAATATGAAGCTTTGATACAAGGATTGCATTGGTCAAGAAAGAGAGGTATCAAAAACTTACAAGTCTTTGGTGACAATGAGCTGATTGTTAATCAAGTTAAAGGAAAACATGCTGCCAAAAATGACCTGCTCAAGTGTTATAAGAATAGGGTGTGGGACCTCATTGAGGATTTTGAAGGCTTTGGCATCAACTCCATCCCTAGGAAAGAAAACCAAGTTGTTGATAGGCTTGCAGCAGTTGGGGAAGCCTTTGATGTTGTGGAGAGTATCAAGGAAGATAAAGTGCAGCCAAACATTCATGTGATCAGTAAGGCCATCAGTGGCGGCACAATAATGTAAGTTGTCAAGTATTTGAAAGTGACCAACAAATCATCAATTTCTTGCAAGAAGAAGCTGAGTTCTCAGCCAAAAATCAGGAAAAGTTAGAACAACAATATGGTGATCAAGTGGTACAACTGAGAACCAACAAACTACCAAAAGGACTTGTCACTTTGGAGTCCATATTTAATCCTAATGATCAATTTAGGAAGGAGAAAGCAAACATCCAAGTCAAGGGAGAAGATTTAGTGCCCATCTTGGTGGGAGAAGGAAAATCACTTCAAATTGGTAAAGTGGCAACCAAGCAAGAAAGGTATGAGTTCATGCAACTTTGCCAAGAGTTCCCGGATATATTTTCTTGGAGCTATGAAGACTTGAGAGGTTTCAATCCCAAGCTAGCTCAACACACAATTGAATTAGATCCAAGTGCTAAACCCATCAGGCAAAAACAAAGACCGGTCAATCCACACATGGAGCCTCTCATGAAGAAGGAATTGAATAAGTTAATAGAGGCAAGTATCATATTTCCCATCAAGCATTCAAGTGGGTTGCAAACTTGGTTCCAGTTAGAAAGAAGAGTGGAGAAATCAGATTGTGTGTAGACTTTAGAGATTTGAATAGAGCATCCCTCAAGGATCATTACCCACTTCCTTCTATGGAGCAGATTTTGCAAGTTGTTGTTGGCTCTGAGAGGTTTTCATTGCTAGATGGTTATTCAGGGTATAATCAGATCATGGTAAAGGAGGATGATCAGTTCAAAACAACCTTCACCACCAAATGGGGAACCTATGCATATAGGAAAATTCCATTTGGGTTGTCTAACACCGGAGCTACCTTCCAAAGGGAAATGGATATGGCGTTCAAGGGATTGATAAAAAAATAGTGCTGATATACCTAGATGATATTACTATATTTTCTAAAGTACAACAGATCATCTCTTTCATTTGAGACAAGTGTTCCAAAGATGTAGAAGATTTGGGGTATCCTTGAATCCCAAAAAATGTATTTTTCTAGCTCATGAAGGAAAGCTCCTAGGCCACATTGTTTCCAAAGAGGGATTAGCAATTGATCCAGAGAGGGTTGAAGCAATAAAATCACTGCCATTACCAAGTCACAAGAAGGCCCTTCAAATTTTCTTGGGAAGAATCAATTTTGTTCGAAGGTTTGTTCCAGACTTTGCAGCCCTTGTCAAGCCAATAACTATGATGTTGAAGAAAAGTATGGCTTTCAAATGGACAGCTGAAGGTAAGGCAAGTTTTGAGGCAATCAAAGAGGCTATCTCACAAGCTCTAACTCTCATTAACCTAGATTTCTCTAAGGATTTTATCCTTTATGCATTTGGCGGTGATGATACAATTTCTGCAATTTTAGTACAACAAAACAAAGAAAATGCAGAGCAGCCAATTGCCTTCTTTAGCCAAATCTTGGAGGACTATGAGGTGAGGTATTCCTTCATTGAGAAGCATGTTCTTGTAGTGATTAGGAGCTTGAAGAAATTTAAGTATCTAGTTTCAAACAACAAGGTTCAACTGTTGGTTTCTCATATGGGAGTTAAGGACTTCCTCCTCAAAAAAGACCTAAATGAAAAATGTGCAGGGTGGATTACTCATGTCATGGAGTATGACATTGAGATCAAAGTCACCAAGCTGGTCCAAGGAAAGGGATTGTGTGAACAGCTGGTCTTGAGAAAATCAATGGAAGCAAGCAATGGGAAGGATGTTGTTTTGGCGTTGCAAGACAACCAAGAACAAAGAGGTGTTCAAGAAGAGAATGGTGGTATGCTCACTCCTTGCTGGACCCAAGACATAGTGCACTTCTTACAAATAGGCCTATGCCCTCCAGAGATGAACAAAACCAAGAGAAGACACTTCAGATTGTAGGCTATCCCATATGCACTTGTTGATGGTGTCTTGTTCAAAAGGGATATAAATGGAGTGTTGTTGAGATGCATTGGGACAAATCAAATTAAGAGAATGTTAGAAGAGTTCCATGGTGGATCAGCTAGGGGTCATTTTTCTCCAAGAGTGACAGCCCTCAAGATTATGAAGGTTGGATATTATTGGCCCAAGGTGTTTAGTGATTGTTATGCGTGGATCAAGAGGTGCAAAAATTGTGCATTCTTCACAAGCAAGGAAAGATTAGCAGCCCTTCCATTGCACCCAATTTTAGTTGACCAGCCATTCATGTAATGGGGTTTGGACTTCATTAGAGTCATTAACCCAAACTCAAGCCAAGGACACAAGTGGATTCTAACAAAGAATGCATTACTTCACCAAATGGACTGAGGTGGTGGCACTCAAAGAGGCAAATGAATCTAGCATTCTAGACTTCTATGAGGGGATAATAACTAGATTTGGTATACTTTCCACTATAATATCAGATAATGCATTGGCATTCATAGGATCAAAGGTAACTGAATGGGTTGTTAAGAATGGGATCTATTTGAGCACTTCATCAAATTATTACCCTCAAGGTAATGGCCAAGCTGAGTTTACCAACAAAAACCTATTAAAGATCATCAAGAGGACTTGATGAAAATAAGAGGACTTGGCATACTTAACTCAAATCAGCCTTATGGGTTGATAGGATAACTTCTAAGAGATCTACCGGTAACTCTCCATTCAGACTTGTTTATGGAAGAGAGGCAATCTTGCCTATGTCACTTGAGTTGCCAACGTTGGAACTCATGAAGCAATTGGAATTGTTAGAGTTTGAACCCATGGAGGTTAGATATGCATAATTGATGGAACTCCAAGAAATTAGAGAGCATGTAGCCCAAACAATGGAGAAGGACCAAGCCTTGATCAAGAGAACCTTTGATAGGAAAGCTAAGGCTAGAACCTTCCAAGTTGGAGATTTAGTGTTGAAATGGGATGCAGACCGAGAAAAGCTAGGAAGGCATTCAAAGTTTGATGCCATTTGGAGTGGCCCCTACATGGTCACAAAATGTAAGAACAACAATGCCTTCCAATTGTCTACATTGGATGGTGAAGAACTACAGATTCTAGTTAATGGAATCCATCTAAAGCATTGCTACTAGAAGGGAAACTCCTCACCTTGTACATATTAGCTTAGATTTTCATTCCTCCAAGTGCTTGTGCACATTGTTTTGTTGTAGCTTAGTTTTACATTTCCCTAAGTGCTTTGGCACAAGCTTTTTTGTCCCAAGGATGCATCTTTGCAGGCCATGTTCCAGATCAAGTGATGTTCTACTCTCACAATATTCTTTCTAGAAATTTTCTAATGAGTTGAGAGTACCAAGTAGTTAAGTTGATGACTCCATTGCCCAATGGATTGCTTCAGGCAATTGGTCAATTCATCTAAGCGGGCGGATGACCCTCTGAGTCGCCAAAATTATTATCCAAAATAAGCCCCTTGCTTATTTTTGACTAAATTTCTTTCATTCCTTCCTTCCTTGTGCCTCAGTCGATTTTTTTCACTTTTCAGGCACTCAAAATTATTTGGAAATGGCTTCATCAGATAGAGAATTTTCTCACCTTTCTAGAAAGGTAAAATTTTCCTTCTAACTCCTTGTATTTTGCAAGTTATGGCTTGGTGGAGTTTTTGAGGGAAATTTTCCTTGGGAAGGTCCGCAACCAATAGGAATGTGCCATGTGGTGGCGGAATGGCGGGTTAGTGGAGGTAAGTTGAAAAAATTGCCAAGGAGTGGGTGGGGTGCAAAAGAAAAAGTTTTCTTGTGGGCCGCATGAGAGGAAAGAAATGGTTTGAAGCCCATGTCGAATGAGGATGTGCCACGTGGCAGCGGAGCGGCGGGGCATGGAACTTTTGGGGAATTTTTTCCAAATTCAAAAAGGGGAAAATTTTTAGGTTTTGGCCCGCCGACTGATTTTTGCCCTAGTTTTGCCCTAAATCTTCATAGGGGCATATATTTCGATCCAGAGCTCATTTTTTCTTGATTTTGGTGTCATTGGAAAGATATTGAAGTCCTCTACATGATGAAATCTTCAATTTTGTTTTTGGTGGATTTTAGTGAGAGAAAAATGAGAAAATGCCTCTGGCATGGGGAAAAGAGCAGAACCAACATTCAACCACCATTTTTAATGCAGTATGGCTTCCATTCTTCTCCAACATGGTAAAAATCTTGGGGAATGAAATTTTAAGGGTAACCATGCTATTTTTATGGATTTGGTCAGTGGTTAAATCATTAACTTCATTTTTCCCACGTTTCTCCTTCCCGAACTTGGGTTTTCATTATTAAAGGCTAGATTTGGCTCATTTGTAAAGGGTTGGACATTTTTTTTTATGTTCTGTAGGTCCCTCATTCACCATGGCAAGTGAATTTGTGGAATATTAGATGTCTGTTAGGACTACAACACATTTTTTACCTTCTTGCTGTTGTAATACACCGTATTTAAAAATGGAAATGACAATGCAAGTTCTATGAATGAGTTTTCAATCCTTTCTTGTGTTTTTGCTTCATTCTGATCCTTCATTACATTTTAGCAATTTGTGCATGATTTGTGTTGCATTTTTATAATCTGTGTCATTTTGCAGAAATAGATGTTCATCACTCCTTTGGTGTATCACCCTTGTTAGTTTGGTTTTACCTTTTTTCTCTCTTCTATCCTTGTCTCCTTGGTAGAATTAGAGTAGAATTTTGAGTTAAACCTCTGCAAATTTCATGCATACATCTGATCATAGGAGTAGAGGAACCAGCCTTCAACTGAGAGTTTTTTCCCATTTTTACAAGTCCCACACTTGGGGAAAAGATTCCATGTTGTGCAATCACACTAAATGACCCAATTCTAAGGTGTAGATCTGAAGGTCATTTAGGGGTGTTGCTGATTTGCACTAATAGTAATCATATTTCATCATTAGCCTTTAAGATTTGAAGGACACTAGACATGAACATATTTTTGTCCTTTTTCTCTAGATTGCATTTCCTTTTATTTTTTTAATGAACAACTTAAGATGGTCCCATCTTAACTACCATTCAAGTCCCTTATTTAACCTGATAGGTCTTAAGATCATTTTTCACGTAAGCAAATACTCTTATTCACAATATTTCACATTATTAATTTCGTTCAGATTTAACTTATACAAGTACACTTCATCACACGAGAAGAGTGGACGTTGGTTTAAGGGGAATGGATTCCATATTTAGTTTACTCAAATTCAACATCTTAGGGACACCTTTAAGATAGGAAAGGTTAACTATAGGTTTCGAACACCATTAACATATAAGGAGGTCCTAGGCTTGAATTTACTTCTTGTTTGCACTCAAAGACTCTATGACCAACTAAAGTCAATTTTGAAGTGGATCAAACACCTTTATCTCACATACCTCCAATTTTTACTTCATTCCAAAACAAACGGCAACACATGAATATAAATTAAATTCTAAATATTATCAACAAATTTTTTCACAATTGACTCTAATTGTTGTTATGATTCAAAATAGGCTAGAGTCATTTCTAATGGTTATATGCCATAAGTTTTATTTTCTAAACAAGAGATTATGTTGCTTGAATGCTTGAACTCATGTGGAGAAATTTATAAGTACTTTCAACAACAAAAGCATGACTAAGTATAAGGTAGCTCCAAGATTCACTTGTGTGTCAGTCTTATATCACTCACATTTTAAAAGAGTCAGGATTCTATCGAGATAATTAGAAACATGAGGGAATCACCACACTATGTGGTTTACCCAAGTTTGATTGATCACAATACAAGGAATGGTAATTACCTTCTTTACTTGCCCTTATGATCCCATACACATACCTTGATTAGCCCTTCCAGAGAGGCTTAGGATAAGATGACCATTAAAACAAACGTTGTTAAACATGACATCATTCATGTCACAAGGTGACACTATACTCTTAGCTACCACAACATTCACACTTCCACATGCACAAGAAACCCTTTTTTGGTAAATGACACACAAACAATTCAATGCTCAAGGGTAACCTTCTCAAGGGATGTTAGGTTAGGGTCAAACAAATAACTTTTAAAATAACCTCCTAATAGAGGTCAAACAATAACCATTCATATATATGACAATTTATTTTCTTCTGAGTTTTCCAAACATTTAAAAAAAACACAAGGATACATGATCATCACTTTCACATAGGAGAACATTATAAATGGTCATTTCATTTTCAGTTAAAAATGTACATCTACATTATTAGCAAGATATATGCCTACAATCAAAATTACTCCTAGAATAGAATGCCCCCTTTTTAAGATACCAATATAATACAATCTCTTACTCATCACAAAATAATCAATAGATAACATACATGTTCATTACAATAGTGTTGATACATCTATTTAATATTACATGTACATTTCAACGATATCCAAATTGCAAAAGCATAAGAAAAACTACCATTTTCTTCCAGTCTCGCGTACTTGTAACCACCACATGGTCAACACAATTGCTGGCATGAAATCAAAATACAATCAAGAATGATCTACATTGTCACAAAGTTTTTAACATTAATAAAACTATACTTATTACACTTCAAAGGAGAGTAAGAAAATACAATTTCCATTTCATTTTGTTTTCGAAGCTAAGGAGAGAGATAGAGAGAAGAGAGAAAAAAACCTTTTCCACAATCAGTTTCTTAACAAGAAAATGTCAAAATAAAGTTTCCTATAGTCATGTATTCATGTTTACAAGGTTTTTCTATTGTTATTTTTCTTGGATAAGTTCATATGACAATTTTCACCAATTAGTCGCAAGTTTCCAAAAACATCAAATTTAGACAAGTTGCTCAAAAATTAGTGTTCAAAACCATCTTCGAGACTCAAACAACCATGGAAACAAATTCCTACATATTCCCCTATATACAGGGAAACACTCGAGTTGACAAAACCCCAAACTGGCAAACATGATTAAAATGACGCTCGTCTTTCCGGAGCTACCAATCATAAATGCACTCAAGCGGCCTTGTTGCCCAGTGGTCGAAGGCCTACAAAACCTATCAAGAAAACTAGCTTGCATGAATTTTTCTCCAAATTAAGGGTTTGTAGCAATTGTCTCATAGAAATATTATAGGTATGTAGAATCCAAAATCTATTTCGACACCCAAGGCCAAAATGAAGGGTCAAAACCAAACTACATTTTTCACTTTCAGCAGTTGTTTAAAGTTGTGAACTAGCCCACTGGGCTCCTAAACACATTACAAAATAAGGTCAAACAGACTTAGTGGAATAACCTGAGGCTTGGTCAAACACTCCACATGAAAAGGTACATGGCTAAAGTTTGTTTTCACAAATCGAGGTTTATAGGGATATTTTACACCTCTTAGAAAACATGTTTTATTTAGATTTTACAAGGTCACCAAGGAGTAGATTTGAGCTAACATTCAAGTTTGAAAATGCCAAGTTCGTGGCTTCCATAACTATATCGAAATCAAAGTGTTTTTTCCAACCATCCACGAGGTAAAAAGGGAGTAGTGTTTACATTCATGGTTACAAGTCTGGTTTTGTACAAAACAGAGGCATAATTTTCTATAAAATAATACATCCTGTTTAATCCACCCAAAATTTATTTCTCTTTATATTGATTCACAACTCCATTTATATTAAGAAACAAACGATGTTAAAATCATACAAGAGAGAATAAAATAACCATATCTCGTGTTGATTTGGTAGTGTGAGAATAAGAGTTGACAAAACACCATGCTCTCTCCATCGAAATGGCGAGTTGAGCTAGGAACTTGAGAATGGATCGAGATGGGTGAGTCCCATGGAAAGCTCAATATTTCATTGGTTGATATGAAGATGAGGTGCATGAACATGAATGTGAGAATTTCCATGGTCAAATCCACAAGAGTCCAAGCTTGAAGGATTTCAACAATCACACCAATTACCAACCTCAATTCCCAACCTATCACATGGTCATCAAGCTCAATATTCTATGCCATCACCGAACTTATAATTTAATGAGACATTAATTATTTAGTACTTCCAACCAATATTCCAATCGATGCCACTCCATGTAACTTGTCACACACTTACCAAACAAGCACCAAGGCCCACATATATATCCATGCCTACACATATGCCAAACTAAACACATAACATGCCACCACATATTCAAGTATTGGAGGTCCCTTGACAACAGTTCCATAAGGAATTTTGTCAAGTAGGTCATAGACCATGCGCATGCTTCCATATATACATATATATTACATCTTTTTCCTTTCCACGCTGCAACAATCGGGAGGCTACTAGAAAAGGTTCTAATTGCAGGATTTTTCAATGCATCCATTTTTTTCAGCACATCCTGAGATATATTGTTGTGCATGAATACACACACAGACACACACACCCACACACATGCACATGCACACACAAACACACACACACACACACCCACACACATCCACACACACACACACACACACACACACATGCCCACACCCACACCCACACACACACACACGCACACATGCACACACGCACACTCACACATATTGCATGAATTTTATCAAGCATATCATATGCCCTCTGTAAGCTCTTATTGCGCTTGAGGATGTCCGAAACTATTTCAAAACTTCAATTTAGGTGTAAGATGGGAGAGTATTGGAAAAGGAAAAGGTTTCTAGCTTTGCATTTGAAGAGACGACACTCACTTTCCCATATCTTACGTAGCCCCATTTTTGATCCATTTGCCAAACTGTTTCTAGAGCCTTGCACATAGGCATGCTACTCTTGCATATGGCACCAATTTTCCACTCACACAAAGAGCCACAACAATTCTAGTCTAAGTTCCTTGTGGATACTACCATGTTGTAAACAAACACACCTACAAAATAATGCCATCCCGAGCCAAACTTAAACCTACAACAAATGATAAAAATTAACTTCCTATGCGCTTGATGTGTTACCAAAAACTATTTAAAAAGGAACTCCAAATTAGGAACAAGTCAGTGTGGTGATGCTAAGGGTGAGGTGTCTAGATTTACACTGTATATTGCATTTGCTTGAAAATTTCCAAGCCATTTCAAGAGATCCGTTTTGTTCCTATCTAGTAATCATTGCATTACATGAAACCACATTTTTGAGGTACTTTGTTGAGAAAATTGTGCCCTATGTATGCTTCCAAATTTTGCATACGTTCCTAACAAGGCATTCACGCTATGACAAGATAAAAATCCATTGTCGCTATGCTTTGATTGATGTCATACCTTGTTGAAAAGATCCTGTGTTGACACATGCCGGGAGGATGTTGGCAAAGTTGTGGAGTTTGGCTTGGCCCTGAATAAACATTTTAACAAATACTCTATGACTTGTAAGGCATGCTTCCACCACAAAGAAAAAATCAAAAAAATAACACATACCATAATTCCACCATCTTGCTGATTCATGGAGGTATTCCCAACCACCGTATGCATGCCCATAATTACATTCTCTGACCATAATTTTCCAAAAATCATCTCATGGTAGGCAACTTACAAAACCAAGAAGAATTTCATTAATTCTCTCACGGAAAACCAAAAATACAATACCCAAGGATTTACATTAATTCTTCTTGAAATGAGGTTTGGCTCAAGCTCCAAAATAAATTTGGAGAGATTTTAGGATAATAATGAATTATTTATTTTTAAATGAAAACTCTTTCATTGTGCTAATTTCATGATTTATTTAATTGTTTTAACATTTTCTTTAATCGAAACCTTCATCGCTCCTCGATACGCCCTTAATTAACACGTAAATATCTTCATTGAGAATTATGTGGAATCCTTTTATTGATAACGAAATACGCTTTAGTTAGATCGACGTTTAACATTATAAATAAATTTATAAATATTTCAAACTCAAGGTTCGAGAATGATCTCGAGTTGGATGAATTACAAGAAGAATGAATTCACCTCACAAATCGAAGACACGGGGATGATCCTAGGGTTCCAAAAGGTTAGTTCGTGAAAGGACACTTCAAAATTACCCTTATTATTTTATTATTGCAAAAGCTTAATTTAAATGCTACCATTATTTTACGAATTATTCATAACGTAAGCACGATGCTAGAACAACAAACTCACTCAAACCAAGGACCGACTCAAGCTCACACAACTACAATCGAGAGGGTGGTAATGGGGGCATTACAAAGACATAGATGTAAACATGCAAATGAAGATTTAAAAGATGCACACAACTTGGAAAGAAATAAAATGTTAAAGAGAGTGAAGTCATGCAAGGAGACATAAACATTCACATTAACAAAGCATTCAAAGTAATGAGGTCACACTTGCATTAATACTAACATATAACCGTTTACGACACAAGGATAAGGTAAGAAAACTTCACATGCAAATTACAGAGGCCACGAGCAAGAGTTTCGCAAGCTCATAAGGAGGAGCTTCTAATTCAATAGAAAAGAACCCATATAATGTGCCAAAGCACTTATATTTATAACATTTGAGAGAAAGGGAGGGAGAAGAGGTCGATCACATCCAGTGATCAATGAACTCAACCATATGCCACCAACATGACCACTTGCAGGCCTAGTATGGGTGCCTGACATTGCCCCAAGAATACACCATCATATTTATAGGATGAGGACAACTATACCCATACTTCATTAATTTATGGTTGTTGAGGAGGTTGGGCATTTGGTTTAGAAATAGGCACATATTTCATGTGCCTCATGGAATCTCTTCGATCTATGGTTTCTTGTGGCCTTCTACACTCCCTGAGTGATGAGTGGAGTTATTTTCGGCATCCGTGATGCATTAAACTACTCGTGTCCTATCTTTTATTGTCCGCATAGTTTATATCTCTTGTGACATTTTGAACATTTCATGAATTTCCTAGTATTCTCATGCTAGCCGTTTAATTCTTCAATTATATCATGGGGATCTCCTCCTTATATTGCTTTTAAACCCACTTTCTTTTGTCGTGCGATGCCCCATGACTTTTGTTGAGTGGGATATATGCTTTTGGTGTGGAATTAACCAAATCTGCAGAACATCAAATTTTACAAATCAGCATAACACTGTTTCCAAGTCATGTGAAGCACTAACATTTCACATATGTCCATGTTCTACGGATCCTATCATAGTTTACTGATTCTCGCGGTGTGTAAATTCCATGGTATGGTGACCTTTCCTCGCTCCACAAAGGACTAATCTCATTAAAATATACCATAGTCATGAGCTCGAGCTCCCTATTTGGTAGGTTAGGAGAACAAATAGAACACTACATTTACACTCTCCATGAAAGACTAACTTAGTGTTCTACGGATTTTTTGAGAAAATGTGTCTAAGTCCCATCTTAGATGAGTTGTTCAAAATTACATGGGGTGCAATTTTGGATAACATAAATCTTCTACAATTTTTTTACATTAATTAATCTCCCAAATAGGTATCTAAAACCTCTTTTACTTCCTCATGAAACGTCATGTAATGAAGATTATTCAACATTTTATATTTGGACAGAGCTACAAGTCATGAAGGAATTAGGTCAAGTTTATTGAATATTCATACATAATTATTGAAACCATTGAGAGATCCTCTTGATTAATTGATATTGAGAATAGTTAAAGGTTAAGAGAAGACTATTTGAACTAAAATCAAAAGGTTTAAATATTGGATATTTTATATCATATGAAGAGCTTCTCAAAAAATCAAAGAACCTACTAAAAAAAGTAGTTCTATATTGTCTTCTGAATTGAATGAGTGTTAACTAATTCTTGGCATCAATTTGTGGTATCAAGAAGGTTAGAATGAGATCCCAATGTACGGATTCAAGACAGCTTAAGTAGTCAAAAGAGTCATAAAAGAGTGAAAAAGGAGATTTAGGATTCAAAATGGGTATGAGAGTAAGAGGTGGAGGAAGAAGACAACCTACTTAGGCTATGTTAATGGAGGAGATAAGAGAGTTTAGGGAAATACTACAAGAGGTTGAATTAACTCAAAGGAGAGGAGATGATATTGGAGACATTAGTGATAGAGAAGAAGAACCTAGAACTAGACCCGAATAATTGGTAGCAGAGGAAGAAAATATAGAAGATATATTTTCCCAAGCTATTGTGAAAGCTACTTCTAAGCCAAATTGGAAGTTCCTATGTATGAAGGGAGCTTAAATGTTGAAGAGATGATAGACTGGATCAATTCCATGGACAAATACTTTGAATATGAAAATGTGGATGATGATAAGAAAGTAAAATTTGTTGTTACTAGGTTAAAAGGTCATGTGTCCCTTTGGTGGGATGGATTACAAGAGGAGAGAGTAAAGAAAGGAAAGACCAAGATCAAGAAATGGGATAGGATGGTGGCTAAATTGAAAGGAAAATTCATGCCTAAATATTATCGACAAATCTTTTCAAAATATTACAGAATCTCAGGCAAAAGGAGATGTTAGTAAAGGAGTCTATAGAGGATTTCTATAGATTGAAAATTAGAGCTAGTCATATTGAGAATGATGCTAGATATCTCAATAGGTTAAGGCTTATGATTCAAGATGAAATCAATATTTTGATGCCTAAATTAGTTGAAGAGGTACACCACTATGTCTTAAGAGAAAAGAAAAGTTGTCAAGAACATAAAAAGATATTTAGGGACAGAGTTAAAATCTTCACGGGTAGAGGAGAGCATGTAGATAGAGGACAATTACAAGAACAAAAATGAGGATAAAGTAGTTTGCAAAATCAGAATCAAACTACAAGAGGAAGCTACCCATTCAGAGGTAAGAGACTATTTGTTAGAAGTAGAAACAGTGGATTTATTGGTAGATGTTTCAAATGTGGAAAGTTTGGGCATAGATCTTATGAAATCCTCGATAATTCATCTTCAAGCCAATGAAATGATCATAAAGCTTAGGAAGATGAGGAAGAAAGTGCTATTTATGATTATGCCCCTGAAACTAGTGAATCATTGCTCATGAGGAAGATGTTGATTAAATCCATCAAGGAGATCCAGGAACCTGCACAAAGAAAGACATTGTTTAGAACAACTTGCAAATCTAAAGGTAAATGCTACAAGGTAATTATAGATAGTGGTAGTACTGATAATCTTGTAGCTTCTGAGATGGTTGATAAGCTTAATTTGCAAAGGTTAGTGCATCCTACTCCTTATAAAGTATCTTGGTTACACAAAAGCCATATAATTTTAGTAAATGAACAATGTAAAGTGGAATTTCAGATTGGTAATTATAGAGATGAAGTATTGTGTGATATTATGCCAATGGATGTTTTTCATGTGCTTTTAGGAAGGCCTTGTAGTATGATAAGAAGAAAATTCATGATGGCATGAGGAACACTTATACTTTTGAGATAGAAGGGGAGAAACACACTCTTTTTCATTAAATGAGGAGAATTCAGTTATTGAAAACAATCCTAAGGTACTAGTGGAAGGAAGCAAAGAGTTATTACATCAGGTGAGTAAAAAAGTAGATCGTTGTAGAGAAAATAAGATGAATTCAGTTAAGAAGATATGGCAGGTCATGAAGCAAGGAAAGGAACAAAGAGGCAAAGAATATGTTTGTGAAGGTAGTCATCAAGTGTTAGATCATGAAGTGAAACAAGTTGATGAAAGGAAGCAAGTAGAATTGAGTATACCTTTAAAGAATGGTCTAATACATGTGTGGAAATGGATAAATGGAGAAGAAGAGTTTCAGAGATATCGGTAAAGAAGAGTAATAATGTTGAGTTAGGGATGGATGAAAACCTCTTAGAAGGAAAAAAAGAGGTGATCATAGAAGCTCAAGAAACTAGTGGGCTTGAGACAAAAAAGTAGTTTATAATGACAATTGGAGAAAAATACCTGCTATGATGTTTTAAAGTAATGAGAAAGGGTATATTGAAGTCATGAAAGATGAAAAATAATTCACCAAAATAATCAAGAAAGAAATTGTACAACTGTGCTAGAAGAAGAGAAGAACAAAAGAGAAAATGAAGAAAATATGATTCTCATAATTGATTAGAATTGATTTATTTTGATTTATTTGATATGGTTTCTCCATGTGTAGGTATGACAAGTCAAGATAAGAAGGAAAATGAAGGAATAAAGACAAATGAGAATGAATCCTTTAGGATTCATCATGAAGACAACAAGCATAAGCAAAATCCATAAGAGTGAAGAACACCTTGAAGGTAGAGTGAAGAACACCTAGAAGGCATAGTGAAATGATTCCTTTCTTTAATGCATTTATTTCATGTGCAGGTATGGTTAAGAAAGATGAAGAGAAACTAGAGATCATAAATATAAATATGAAGAAAGAGGAATTTGATATAAATGAATCCAACTCTCAATGGAATAAGTGCACATTAGAAAGTAATACATGCTTGTATCACCATTATCTCTGTTATAAACAAACCTTGGGTTCTAGGAGGAGAAATGTATAAGAAATGCATATATATCTAAAGTATAAACAAGAATAAGAAAAATGATAAATGGATCATGATCAGAGTCCATGATGAACTTTATGTACTTTAGTGGTTTGATGTAGAAGCATAATCTTTATCAAGATAAGAAGATCTCAATTGGTGTTTCAAGAGTCCTAGGAGGTCAATCAAGTTAAAAATAAGTCATGTTGGGGATTAGATGTGTGATTGAATTGATCGAATAATTAGAGAGGTTTTCCTCCAAAATGTATTACTTAAACTTTTAATATTGATAAATTTGTATATGTATATAAAATTATCATTTATGAGCACTTATGAGCTATTTAGGTGTCTTAGATAAGTCTTAGAGGTTTTCCTACGTAGCATGAGGTGTATTCAAGTTTGGTTTGTTGTTGAGTGAATGTAGGGAGGTTGTAAGTTACTTCTATGTTGGAAATAACAATATTTTATGTTTAGATGGTTGGTTGAGAGAAAATGTCAACACCAATAGTCAAAATCCTAAACTTAGAAGTTGGGCATTAGCTGTGCTTGAGTTGATTTATAACATGGGAGAGGTTTTCTCTCAAACATTGATAAATTTGTATATGTATATAAAGTGCTTATTTATGAGTACTTATGAGTTGTTTAGGTGTCTTAGATAAGTCTTAGTGGTTTTTCAACGTAGAATGAGGTGTATTCAAGTTTGGTATGTTGTTGAGTGAACGTAGGGAGGTTTTAAATTACTTTTATGTTGGTAAAAACAATATTTTATGTTTAGATGGTTGGTTGAGAGAAAATATCAACAAGAATAGTCAAAAGCCTAAACTTACGAGATTCTAATAACTGAATCTCCATGGAATCAACTAAGGGAGTTCTAGGATCAGCTCATTAGGGGCATAAGATACATACAATCAAAGGTGGAAGAGTCTATTGGTGTGTGCATGTATGCTAAATATGTATATAAGTTTTAGTATGAATGAGTAAAAAGAAAAGAGCTCATGAGTTTCTCCATATGTTTTCTAAACAATTTTTATATGCATTCAATAATCTTCAATGCTTGAATTTATGGTTTCAACAAGATAGCAATTCCTTGAGTAATATCTCTTGCATACCGTATTGTGCGATTAAGAACTGTGATGGATTATAATAAAAAGATTATTATCTAAGATGATTGGGGTATTTTCAACACATGCTTCCAAAAAGGAAAAGTTGTAAGAGGATAGTGTGAAGCTACAGAGTTAAATTTTAGGATTTGGAACCATTTATAAAGAAAGATATTGAATTTTCTCTTTCTTGGGTTTTAAAACCCTCCACTAGGTTTAAAAACTAATATTTCCACATCTTGCGTACGTGTTGTTGTTTGAAGTCAAAATTTTGATTTAGAGGACTGATAATGGTTTAGAATGAGAGAACATTGGTTTGGGTCAATTTAATTTAGTTTACAAAAATTTATGAGTGATAATAGTGACTGTCTTGATTAGGAGACCTAATAAGGTTTTGATTAAGAACACTATCTTCCAAACTCGGGATTTTTTTCAAAAGGAACCTTTTCCAAAATTTTGTATATTGGTTAATCTCCAAAATGGGTATTTGAAACCTATTTTACTTCCTCACGAAACATCCTATAATTAAAATTATTTTTCATTTTCTATTTGGACATGTCTACAAGTGGTCAAGGAATTATGTTGAGTTTCTTGCATATTCATACAAAATTATTATAACCATTGAGATATCCTTTTGATTCATCGATAAAGAGAATAGTTAAAGGTTAAGAGAATACTATTTGAACTAAAATCAATAGTTTTACATATTGGATATCTTATGTCATATGAAGAGCTCAAAAAATCAAGGAACCTACTAAAATGAGGTAGTTCTACACTGTCTTATGAATTGAATGAGTTTTAACTAATTCTTGGCATCAATTTGTGGTATCCGAGAAGGTTAGAATGAGATCTAAGTCAAGGGAGTCAAGAAAATCAAGAAGTCAAGAGACTCATAAAAGAGTGAAAAAGGAGATTTATGAATCAAACCATGTATGCGAGTAAGAAGTGAAGGAAGAAGACAACCTAATCAGGCTATGTCACGAGTGGAGAAGATTATTTGCAGGAAAATGTTAAATGGTCCCCACCCCTCGGGGTTTGCAAACTGAACTTCGATGGATCCTCTAAAGGTAATCTTGGTTTATTAGGGGTGAGGTGTATTATTAGAGATGAGTTTGGGAAAGTTTTGGTGGTAGGATCTTTCCCCTTGGTGGATGGAACCTGCAACTTGGCTGAAGCTCAAGCTTTGCTGGAAGGAGTGAAATTGGCGGCGGCTAAGGGCCGCATTCTTCTTTGTATTGAAGGGGATTCTCAAGTTGTTCTCCAATCTATCCGCAAGGGGAGAGAGAAGGATTGGCCCTTAAATTTCTTCATTTCTAATATCTTATATTGGTTGGATAAAATTAATGTTTGGCAAGCTACTCATGTTTATCGGAGGCCAATAAGGTGGCTGATTTTTGGCTAATGAAGGTACAGTTTCGCGGGAAGGGGAAATTATTTCTTCACAAGTGAAAGATTGGTATAGATTAAGGGCCATCATAGTTGGGGATGGATGGCAGGGGAAAATATTGATAGCTTTTTTCCTTTGACACATGTGCTAGGGATTTAAGTGGTAGCCTATGTTTCACTTTTCTATAGGTGTGCTTTGGTCTTTTTGAGCCCCGCTTCTCTGGCGCTTTCTACTCTGCTGCAAGTGTTTCGAGAGGGGAGAAATGAGATATGGATTTTTTCTCCGTGATTACTTGCTCCCGTTTACAAAAAGTGTTTATGGTGGGTTCCTCCCCTATCTCGTGATGCAATCAAAAGGGTTTCGGGAGTTGAGTATATTCTTTGTTTGAAGTGAGTCGGGGTTAATTCAAGTAGCTTTGGTTTTTGTGATGAACCCGCTTCTCATTAATTAAAATAAGGCCAAAGCACCGGAGATTGTTCACTTATTCATTTTTCTATCTCATAGAGTGGGTTAGAAGAGGAGGTGGCTAATTGTAAGTTGTCTTCTCTATTCCTTTTCAAAGGTCTTGTGAGGCGGGTTGGGTGGAGTAGTTGTGAGAGGTGAAAAACTCCCTTATTCATTTTTCGTAGGTGGTTCATGATTTATGTAAGTCAAAAAGTTTGGTGCCATGTCGTCTTCCCCGTTGGATTTGTTTACTATCAAAGCTCCAATCGGTCATGAGCCTTTTTGGGTTCACACTCTATGGGCTAAGATTGGATTGGCATATAATATTTTGCTTTGAAGATGGCTAAGGAGGATGGCGGTCATTGAAGGTAGGTTACTTGACGGAGGAGATTGATGGGTCCAGAGCCCCATCTTTCGTTGTTAAGAAGGAAGTGATTATTATTTCTGACGATGTTTGAGTTGGGTCGGTTATGGTTAGAATTCAAAGTGGTTTTTGGCTTCGTGTTTGGATGTTCGTGTCCCTTTTTTGTAGTTTGTATATTTTTTGGTGTTGCTCTAATCATATCATATCTCATTTGTAAGGGTGGGGTCCCATCAACCCCCTGAGCCATAGCTCTGGTTCAAAAGCGTTTAAACATCTAAAAATAACAATATTATAAACATTATTTTATCACCTTATAATTTATTGAATGCAATTATTTATAGCTTTCAATCAAAATGTAATGGAATAAACACTTTATAATTAAACATATTCTTGTGTGTGTGTGTGTGTGTGTGTGTGTGTGTGTGTGTGTGTGTGTGTGTGTATATATATTACATGTGTATATATGTATATGTATATATATCATACATATACTACATGCGTACATATGTATGTATATATATATATATATATATATATATATATTTGTACACATATACAACATGTGTATATATATGTATCTATGTATGTATATATAATACACACACGTAGTATATATATACTACATACATACATATACTACATATGTGGGTGTATATATATACGTATGTGTGTGTGTGTGTGTGTGTGTGTACACACACATGTTGTATATGTACATACATACATACATAAATGCATGCATAAATACATATGTACACATGTAGTATATGTATATATATACACTATATGTGTATGTAGTGTATTCATGTGTATAGTGTAGTATACACGAAATACACATATAATCGTAGTATACACTACATATATGTGTGTATATAATGTAGTATATATATGTATATACGTAGTGTATATATATACACACTACATGTGTGTATGTAAATATATACACACATGTCGTATATGTATGTGTGTGTGTATACACACACACATACATATATACACATGTAGTGTATGTGTATATATATATATATATATACATTTACATACATACATATACATATACATATACATATACATATACATATACATATACACACACACACACACACACACACACACACACACACACACACACACACACACACACACACACACACCAATGCAATGTATAAATATACATATGCACACATATAGTGTATATATGCACACTGTGTACATATGTATACACTACACACACACAAATATATATATAGAGGTGGTTTCTAACACTATTTGGAAAAAATTTCAACAACAAATTAATCACTTTAACTTTACACAAACACTAATTTTTGAGGTTACTTTTAATCTAATCTACTTTAGCATGTATATGAAAATGTAGTTTATATTGCTACATGTGAGAGTAGTCAAATAAAAAGGAAAAAATAAGAATAAAGAAATAAATGCACATTATTATTAAACATTATATTGTCGATATGTGCTCTATAAATATGTGTTTCATTTGATTAATTTGGGCATAATTTAGTATATTTTATTTTTAAATCTTGTTTCTAACAACTAGTCAAGTGAATCATATAGGATTTGACAATATTTTGATGTACATTTTTCATCATCTTCACCACAAGATCACACACTAATCCTTGTACTTGAAACCTAGGGCATGTTTATCCAAGATACATATTTATAAATTCAACCAAATATAATAGAATAAGCATTTGATAATGTATACCAGTGCTAATCTTACATATAAAATGGCTATAAATAAGGTGGTTAATCACACCAATAGAAAAATATTGACAACCAACCTTTTAACACATCAAATATTAACATATTAATATGCCATATTTATAAATCCATGGATAACTACATTTGGGATTCAAATTATTTATACTCTACCGATGAATAAATAAGTGTTATAGTGTTTTGCTTATCTATTATCTCTAGATTAGGATTATAAATAGGATATATATTTAGATTATTAATTAATTATCAATGTATAGATCATAATATACCTATTTTAACAATATGTAAGATACAAAAATTGAAACAACTGATACAAGGTGCAAGAAGGGATGTGTACTTAGCTAATTGGATCTTCAAAAGGCTAATTTGGTAGTGAAATAGGTTAAGAATGTTGGAACTAATATGTAAGTGCTTTGTATGTGGATATGGGAGAACAAAATGAACTGGAATGAAATCGTTGGGTGCATATGAAACTATTTGGTGGTTCTATAAATTTTCGGTGGTTCAATATGGTGAGTTGCTAGCATTTTGTAACTTTTTGTGTTCATGTGAGAATCATGATATGATTCACTAATAAACCTAGGTGTTTCACGTATGCAAAACCCAATGTATGACCCAAAATAGCTTTAAACCTTAACCATGGGTAGGAGACTCTATAAAAATGTTAGTGGTTGGGTTGAATTCAATCCGTATACCACCTACATTCACAATACTATGAAGAGGCATCAAACCATACATAGCTCTCCACCTAACAAGATATGTCTATTTAGATGCAACTAGCTTTGATAATTTGATCACTTGATAATGTAGGTAATGGATGGGTGTGTTTTGCTTGATTTGACTTGGAAATGTGGCTCTAAAACATGGATGAGTGTGATTTAGACTATTTTGGCGGCTTCCCTTAGATTGTGTTGATGTTTTAGGGTAATTTAAGAGAGTTTGGAGTGCTTCTAAATTGATATTTTCTTGTAGTCATCTCAAAAGTGTCGAGTTGAGTAAATGAGTGCATTTGACTTGCTTATGTAAGCGTTTATAGGTATGATTTATCATTAAGGATGATCCATGAGGAAATTACCAACTCATATAGTTATTGAATTACAAAAAGAGCGGTGGGTGGTTAGGGATGAAATCGCCGAGTTTCAGACCAAACTATTTGGTGATTTGGTCCTTATTTGGTGGTCTTGTACAAGCAAGGAGTGAGGTGGTGGAAAATTTTGGGAATGATGATTGGAAATGATAAACTACCATGGACTAATGTAAGTAATTATGTGAGTGGATGATTAGTACAATTACGGAGAACAAGTCATGCATATGAAAGGATGGGCTATTGAGCTCATAATGTGTGCAAAAGTCACGATTTAGGGGTTAAACCAATACTAACATTATCAAGTGATAAATTACCAAATTTAAGTGTCTACATTTGCACCCTTTAAAGTAGGAAATGAAATTTTATTTATTAAAGGAAAAGATACCCGAGTGAGAAAACAAACTTAGTCTTTGCTCGAGGTGTTTGATTCACTTTACTATTAATACAATCTCTATAATGAATCATACAATATGGAGTATAGTCAATGTATTTAAAAATATTTAAACTTTAACTTAGATTTGAAAATGCAATTGTAACTTGTTAATTTGAAAAATAAACAAAGCAAGGAGGCAATAAAACTATTTTTCTTATCAAAAGAGAATCTCCTTGATGAGTTCTTGGAGAGATGGATTGGAACTAAGCCAATGAAGGATTGGGGTGATTAGTCCCCAATTTACTAATGGAGATGCCAGATCCAAAAGGGAATTAGATGTCACTTGACCCAACACCAAAGAAGGGTGTCACAGGGATTTCTAGTCACCCTAAAGAACCTTCTTCTACAATAAGAGGGGTGTCATGAAATTTATAGCCATCCAAATAACCTTCCAAAATCATGTGAAGGATATTGTTACAAGTATTTCTAGTCACCCCAAATATATTCTACTCATAGACGACACCTTTGCGAAGGATCTAGGGTTAAATGTGTCAAATAACTCAAAGTTGAAAGGGAATGAAGTGTACTTGTGCCACCAATATGTGATTTCAATGTGTATCAAGTATATAATGATGAATATAGAAGAATGTGGAGGCCCCATCCCCATACCATGTGTTATGAAGGTGGTAGAAATGTGAAAAGTTGAAATATGAATGAAGTAATCATGCATCCACATTCTATACTTAAATGTAATAAAATCTACCCTAGATGTTAAATTGTCCCTAAACCTATATCACATACCGATAAAAGTTTGTGTATTCTCGAAAAATTCTAAATGTTCTCATTTGAGATCTTACCATAGATGAAATTGTCTATACTTAAGAGTAACATCTTAGGGTTTCGCCCCTTATTAGATACTTTTCCATATGAATTGTAATTTTGATATGTATTTATTCATATTCCATGTATATATTTGTTATGTTCCATTTATCTGTTCTAAGTTTCGTATTCTATTTGTTTTCTTGAATTGTGTAATAACCCAATTTAATTCCCCTCTTTTGAGGTGAGTGAGGTGTGCAAGAGATCGTCTGAATCAAAATAAATGATGTGTGTCCATGTTGGATAAGTGGATAATCATTATTAGATCACATCGAGGGTTGTTGTAGGTGTCAACCATAGATATCATATTCTTACAAAAGATTGAATGGTAGAAACCATGACATAAAGAAATAGAAACCAAGCATATAAATGCAAAGGAAAACACACACACACACACACACACACACAAGTATTATAGTATAAAATCATAGAAGTACCAAAATCAATGTCATATATGTTAGTCTTAATAAAGGAAAAAGACACAAACAAGAGACAAAAAAGTGTCACACATATAAACAAGCATAAGAAAAGGAAATAAAGGATGTAAACAAGGGACACCAAAGTGTCGTGAACATAAATAAAAAGGCCATATGAGGTATACATGAAAATAAACATACATAAAATAAGTGAATATAATACTACACAATAGCTTAAATACACATAGATCAATAGATACTAACTCAACACAAAGCACATGTGTTACCCGAATTAGTACATATAAAGGGTCGTCTAGTGTAAGGTCCACAACATACACATAACTACATCACAAACACAATGGTAATTCACACACAACAACCATAACGTCTTGCGCATGGTATATATATATATATATATATATATATATATATATATAGGGTATAATGCAATCATTACTTTCACGGGTTACGATACATCACATTACCACATCTTGCACCCAAAGTGAAATCACTATACACTAGGGATCATATGCTCACCATATGCCCCTAAATCATGACATAAACCATCACATATTACACAAATCATACGCATGACGAACGCATTGTCTAACATTACAACATATAATCCCTTTGCGATACAACACAGTGATACACACGACTCATAACAACACGGTGACGACATCACAATATGATTCAATTCACTCTACACCAATTTTTTTATGCAATACATCAATACATCTTCACATCACATAAGGTCAAAATGTTCCAACACTCTGCAATTCACAATATCATTCCATTCACACAAAACAAGGCGGTACATCACACACAGATTCCTCATTGGATCCATGAAAAGGAGAGTCAATACTCTCATCACAAGCAGTAATTCACACGTGAATTCTTCATAGAATCCACACGAAGGAGAGAGAATACTCCCATCCCCAACACATCAACATGATAACAAATGCGCACTAAGTGACATACACATCATGTGCATTCACATTATCACAATTACGACATAGATCACATCACTCTTAAAACACATTACTCTTCCAATATTTATCACCATCATGAAACACCATCACCATCATGCAACCCATCATGTAACACCATCCCCATCATGCAAAATCATCACAACTCCAATCTATCCCAGAGGTTTGAGAGCATGAACCTCCGCTCTGATACCATATGTAGTGCCCACATTTTACACCCACAATTACAACAGTAAAATACCAAGATAATTTTTTTTTGACTTACATTGGTCATTACAAAATGCCACAAGGACTCCCAGTCAGGAAAACTCGACAACGTATACGACACTTACAAAAGTCATCAAATCACATAGACACATGACAACACCATATACATGTTTATACCACACTTTTCCAAATGAATGAGTACTATCAATGACCCAACCACAAGACAAATGACTCCAGGATTGACAACCCACAACACATCATTTCTTTAATTACATCTTAAGTTCATTCCACGTTTAATTTACAGTTCGACCATTTTAAGTTGGCTTCCTTTATGCATCACAAAAATTTCCATAACTTACTTGCTTATTTGGCACATTTCAAATCACATATAAAGTACTCAATTATCTTGTTCTTATGTTAAGAATATACTTCTCAAACGTTTATTTAATGTTTAAAATTTACCCTTGCTACACAAGTGAATCTAACATGATGTCAAGGTGAAATCTTGGGATTAAGGAAGACATAGATTCGAGATAGCTTTTCCCCAAGAACATCCATTGATCACGGAATAGTTATTTCGCTACCATAGTTGTTAAAGTTCAATAACTTATGGACTTCCATTTATATTTATATATCTTTTGTTTTCTCGAAGTTTGGTCACACCAAGGCAATTTATATTCTTTGCAACACATGAAAATGTTTAATTAAGTTATAAGGACTCCAAGAGTGACCTTAATCCTAATCTCCAATCTCGTTTTCATCTTATATGACATGCTCTTACATCGCACTATGGTCTCGTTCTTAGCATCGTCTCAAAACAAAAGAGTTACGAAAGCACTTGTCTGACATCTTAAGGAAGTACATGGCTAGGAGCATTATAAACTACACATGAACACAAGTGATCTATGTTCATGAAGATCCCATAACTTTGCATTACATGATTCCGCATAAGAAATATTCTTTATTCCTTAATGCCATAAAATGACATAACAAGGGATTAAGGGACAAGATTACAATTTCTAAGGTTCTCTAAAATAAACATATTTCAAATCAATTTTGTATGCAAGGAGTTGAATTATAGTTTTCTACCCGCAAGTTAACATCCTAATCCACTAGGGTTTAGTTTAATTCCAGTTTTCACTTAGGGCTTTACGCTCTATTATAGGTTAGATTAAGGTTCAAAACATATTCACCCTATAAACCCTCCGTAAGAGATCAAAGCACTATATTGTCACTAGCCAAAGATAATACATATAGCTAAGAGGATCTATTCATTAGCAAAATTTTAAGTGATAGAATCACTATTTCACTAGCTCCATGATGTCATCTGGATCCCACAAGAAATTCATTCGATGCAGAAGATTTATTTGACTGTGTTGCTCCTATATGTCTAGTTTATGTCGATGTCACCTAAGTGTACCTACTAGGACGATAAACCCCTTTCTTGGGATTGTATTTGCCTAAAACTAGGATGTTCCATCGAGTGTAAAGGTTCGTTTGAAGGTCACAGCTTTTCTACGCTAAAGGATTAACATCAAGAGTTAGTTATATACAAATTTTTGAACTAGGGTTGATTTATTGTGGCTAGGTTCCTTTATTACATTTTCAAGGTAAGAAGAACAACACCAATTATTAAGCCAATAATTGCACAATGAAAGTTCACTACAAGGTAATAATTTCAATTCCTTTTGACATTTGTATTCCACTTTTACCATAACAAATTTTGGGATTAAGAATAACGTCCATGAAAGAAATACCAATTTCTCGAGCACTTAATAATCTAACAACTTTTACATACTACCAATTTCCACAATAAGTCTTTCAATATATTACCAAAAATAAACAAAGAATTACTTAACGCCTTTACGTCATTATTCTTTCATCCTGCAAAAACCACGTGAGCAAGATATCAACGATAAATTCTGGCATGGCATTCACCCTAATCTAACACAAGTATCATTTTTCAGTTTTCCCATTTACATATGATAATAATTACAATTTGCAATCAAAATAAAATGGTCTAGAGACATGTATTTATTACATTTCATTTTACTTCATTTTGTAACACAGGAGATAGAAAGAGAAGGGAAGAGAGAGAAAACATCGTTTTGACAAAAGTTCTACTGCACACAACAAGTTACACTATAGTGTTTAAAATAGTTGTTTACACGTGTTTAAAGTTTCTAGGGTGGTTTGGCAACCCTACGAGGGTCCTGCAGCTTTCTATTTTTATATTTTCTTACTAGCTACAAAGGATTCAAAACGGGCTCGGAGGCTAAGAATCAGCTTCCAAAAGTTATCTTCCAATGAGAACGCACACCACGATTAACTTTCTACGTGTCCCCAAATATACCAAGAGTTCATAGCAACTGACGAAATTGGGAAAAAGTGAACGGTTTGCGTTTGGCGGCTAGTTTTTCGGGGCTACTGATCGTAGTTGACCCAGTTGTAAAAGGACAAAAGTTAGCTCGAGGGCTCAGAAAACCATGTCCAAAACTAACATTCGATGGATAAACACGCAACGAGACACTTCCTACTAGTTCCCCTATATAAGGAGAATTCATCAGAGTCGATGGGATTGAGAACTAGAAAACCATTTTCAAACGGCGACAAGTTTTCTGGAGTGACAAGTTGAACTTGGTCCAGTTTGGCCTCGTCAAACTGCAACTAGAGGCCTTCAAAATGGCTTTGCCAAACTATCCTGAAAAGTGCTTTTTCCTAAACTGAATGTTCTATACAATTGTCTAGTATAAACACTAGAGGTTTGCGAAGACGGAAGTAATTTCTCCATCCAGGTTTCAAATGGCGGTTCAAAACGAAAGCCAACTTTCTAGATTTAACGGCTTCTTACTACTGTAACCCGGTGTAACAGGGCTCATATAAGAGTGCCAAAAAGGTCACATATGTTCATTCGGGTCAAACCAGAGGTCGAGGTGACTCCCACATAACAAGGTACACGAATAAAGCTTAACATCTCATTTTCAGAGTTATAAAGGGTACTAAAAGAGTCTCCGAAAAATGTAAAAATTAACTATTTAAACCGGATAAGATCAATGTTATTACAGAAAGTCGGGCCAAATCCCGCTTGATAAGGCGATGTTGTAGCAATCCGGGGGTAGGAAGTTTTCCGCATCACCTCGAAATGAGGGTAGAAGTTCATGTTTTAATGTAACCAGGTTATTTTGACTTTGTGAGTTTTCAACACGACACTACATTGTTTTTGTAACGAGTTTTAAAAAAACATTTAATGGCATTAAAAAATCCTAATATTTTAAAATTCTATTAAGTGGCAAACGAAAAACTAAAATACGAGAGTTATGAAAGATGAGGGAAGGTGAACCATGCCTGGAGAATGAAGTTGGTCGAAACTACGGGATTCGGTTCAACATCTTGCCGACACTTCACAACCGGCCACACGAGCCTGGATCAAATCTCCACCACGTCACACCAACTTCTCGATCACTTGAAGTTTTCCAACAAAATAAGTAGTTTCTTGAAAGTTTCCGAGCTTTTTAACATACCCACTTCGTACAAATCCTGTTAATCGATGATGTAGTGTATGAGGTGTCCCAAGCTAGTTAGAATGCATACAAACAACAAGTCCACCACATGACAATCTTGCTCCAAAACTCGCATTTCGGCACAAGGAGTTAGGATGCTTACAAAGGTTATGAAATTTGGCTTTCACCCACCATAGTAGGTTATGAGCACACATATCTCCATGAATGAATCCAAGATAAACCGATCTTTATAAGCACTAACTTGTTTGTACATCCAAAACATGCATACAAATCTAACAAACCATTCTTCGCAAAACCGCATGTATTCGGCCTATAATACCATGTTCCTTTCTAACAGGCCACATTTTTATCAGACATTTTAGTTAAACAACTCTCATGCCTTGTGTTTATTTCCACATTTTGTATGCACTTTTACCAGTCCATATACTGATTTAAAGCTCACATTTAGGCGCACACACAGGGAGAATACGGATAAGGTTGCGGAATATGGTTTTGAATCTGCTTGAAAGTTTATAAAGCCTTTTCCAAAAAAAAAAAAAAAACATTTCTTATCCGCTAGCTTGAGAATAGATTGGGTGAGATCTCTCGCAAGTTCAACACCATTATCTAATGTAGCAACCTTATTTTCTTCTAGATGCCCTCATCTAACCAATGCTCCATAAGCAAAAATTCAACCTAACAGAATTCTCGTTCTTCCCGACCTTCGTTGAGGAAGTAAGCTCTAATAACTCTTCAATGAGTTTACCAAACAGCATCCAGATTCAATGCACAGAATCGCAGCAACCACAACAGAAATGTAAATGTCGGCAAAACCTTGCCTAATACGTATTCCCATGAGAAGTTGTCTCGTTCCTTCAATTGGTCAAACACTGCAATATCAAGTGACTGCTAGATTTACAATGTTTCCTTGGGTTCAACATGCGCAGAGGTTCTAAATCTCAATAAAGTGCTCATAAAACTACAGAGAAAAGATAGGTTTGCAGGGTCCCTTTTGAATGCATTACACTCCAACCTCTGCTTTAACATCATTCTGACAAGTCTTGACTGGAAAAAGACAGGAAGTGTTGAAAGAGGTCGTGGAGTTGGAACAATACTAGCCAATTGCGTGAGATCGAAGTTTCCAAAGCCTTTATGCTTTTCCAGGTATGTCATTTCCTCCACCAAAGACATTCAACAACGCCAAACCGAATCTCTATAATTATTATTATCAATTTTATATAATATCATTCCTTGTTAAGTTTTAAGTGGGACACCACATTTTATATATTTATTTATTATTTTATTTATATATATATATATATATTTAAAATTTGGGCACTACATCTCCCTCCCCTTATAAGAGCATCGTCCTCGATGCGACACAACACTAAGGGTAGAAAAAGGGATAAGCAATGAAGAAAGCTAATGACGACCAGTTCCATCTAACGAAAAGATCTATTTCAATAGAACGCGACCAAAGGAAGGTCAAGAAATTTTAACAATTTCTTAAACTCTTAATGTTCTGTGAAGATTGGTAGTTCCATTTTACCTTATTACTTAGTTAGCATTTTCTTTTACGTATTTCTTATCTCAAGATTATAATATTCATTGTTTAAAATTTTTTAGTTTTCTTAAGTTTCGTGGGTGCCAACAATAACTAATATTAAGTTTTGTGGGTGCCAACAATAACTAATATCAAGATATCACACAATACTTAACACAACACAAACACACCATGAGACATCTTGCTACCTACTTTCATGATCAGTATCATAACACAAGGTTTTTTTAATTCCTCCATGGAATGATATCCAAAGAGACCACTTAGTAAGGAATTTTCAACAATTACGTCCTAGACATAGATCTAGTACACACATATGACTAACAAACCGGGTCAACACGCTAATACATATACAACGGGTATCACATGACCCAAAATAATCCATGACTGTAACAACATAGTTCTAATCCAATATCCAATAGTCCATACCAACCAAGGGGAGAGTCAAGCCATCAATCATAACAAAGTCTAACTAGACTCACAAGAGTACACATAACTCACTATACTAACTCCACACATCACAAGGCATCACGAAACAACTCTAGATATCTCCAAAAGCAACAAAATACAACTCCATATATCTCCCCAAAGCATCACCAGATAATCTCCATATACCTCCCAAGGGGAAGAAACATAGTGCTAGAACCAAGTTGGGTCACTCAACCATAGAGCCCCATCAAGAATATCAAGTCACTCAACCATAGGGTGCCATAAAGAATAACAGGTCACTCAACCATAGAGTGCCATAAAGAATAATAGGTCACTCAACCATAGAGGCCCATCTCCTTTCTCCTTTTAATGAGGCCGGGTCACCCTATGGCCCTGGGCACATAGAGCCCCATCACCCCCAAACCCAAGTGACATAATAACTCATGGTTCAACAACCCACTAGTTATCTATAAATCCTTGGGGCATACCCCCATACAACGAAGCGGGTCCATAGGTTCAACCACTCCATGGTGAATCCCATGACCCTATTCCAACACATTACGACATTAGAACCAGCATAACAATCCATTCAAATGCCAAGTGGCAAAATCAAAAGGCTTGGGCTAGGTCAAGCAAAACCTTTAAATATGAAAAGAAAGTTTTAAAACTAGGAAAAACAAATGGCTAATTAGCCATGGTGAGTGTAAAATTCAAATGTTAATGCAACAATCAAATAAATTCCCAAAATATAAGAACATATCAATCAAGAAAACAACTGGTTCTAGCTAAAAGAGATAAATATTAATTTACGAATAAAATACGTAATGAGGAAATAGCACATTACAATCACTATGTGGCCTCATACCGCCACCAAAGGGGTACTCATCGAGTTGCTGGCACTCAGACATTGAGCCTCAGCTTGTAAAAATATACATGTAACTAGAAATGAGTATATCAAATAATGTAACTGTCATCATCTCTGCCTGAATCATCCCTCCATACTCCCACAAGGATCAACATAGTCAAATTACATAGGATTATTCAATGAACAATCCAATAGGAAAGAGCAAGGAACTCTAGTTGCATAAGTTGAGCCTAAGGTGGTGTGCACCCACAATATACTGAGCAAGCTCAAAGTATACTAAACAAATAAAAGTTGCTTTTTCAGTCTATATAAGACTCCACTTTCTCACTTGTACTCAGCTCAAGATTATGACAACCTGGTCCACGCCTCCTCTCTCCACACATACACTCTTGAAAATTTATCCCCTTAGGGTCGTCTAGTGTAAGGTCCACAACATACACATAACTACATCACAAACACAATGGTAATTCACACACAACAACCATAACGTCTTGTGCATGGTATATATATACAGGGTATAATGCAATCATTACTTTCACGGGTTACGATACATCACATTACCACATCCTGCACCCAAAGTGAAATCATTGTACACTAGGGATCATATGCTCACCATATGCCCCTAAATCATGACATAAACTATCACATATTACACAAATCATACACATGACAAACACATTATCTAACATTACAACATATAATCCCTTTGCGATACAACATAGTGATACACACGACTCATAACAACACGGTGAAGACATCACAATATGATTCAATTCACTCTACACCAATTTTTTTATGCAATACATCAATACATCTTCACATCACATAAGGTCAAAATGTTCCAACACTCTGTAATTCACAATATCATTCCATTCACACAAAACAAGGTGGTACATCACACATAGATTCCTCATTGGATCCACAAAAAGGAGAGTCAATAATCTCATCACAAGTAGTAATTCACACGTGAATTCTTCATAGAATCCACATGAAGGAGAGAGAATACTCCCATCCCCAACACATCAACATGATAACAAATGCACACTAAGTGACATACACATCATGTGCGTTCACATTATCACAATTACGACATAGATCACATCACTCTTAAAACACATTACTCTTCCAATATTTATCACCATCATGAAACACCATCACCATCATGCAACCCATCATGTAACACCATCCCCATCATGCAGAATCATCACAACTCCAATCTATCCTAGAGGTTTGAGAGCATGAACCTCCACTCTGATACCATATGTAGTGCCCACATTTTACACCCACAATTATAACAAGAAAATACCGTGATATATATATATTTTTGACTTACATTGGTCATTACAAATGCCACAAGGACTCCCACTGGGAAAACTCGATAATGTATACGACACTTACAAAAGTCATCAAATCACATAGACACATGACAACACCATATACATGTTTATACCACACTTTTCCAAATGAATGACTACTATCAATGACCCAACCACAAGACAAATGACTCCCAGATTGACAACCCGTAACACATCATTTCTTTAATTACATCTTAAGTTCATTCCACGTTTAATTTACAGCTTCGACCATTTTAAGTTGGCTTCCTTTATGCATCACGGAAATTTCCATAACTTACTTGCTTATTTGGCACAATTCAAATCACATATAAAGTACTCAATTATCTTGTTCTTATGTTAAGAATATACTTCTCAAACGTTTATTTAATGTTTAAAATTTACCCTTGCTACACAAGTGAATCTAATGTGATGTCAAGGTGAAATCTTGGGATTAAGGAAGACATAGATTCGAGATAGTTTTTTCCCAAGAACATCCATCGATCACGAAATAGTTATTTCGCTACCATAGTTGTTAAAGTTCAATAACTTATGGACTTCCATTTATATTTATATATCTTTTGTTTTCTCGAAGTTTGGTCACACCAAGGCAATTTATATTCTTTGCAACACATGAAAATGTTTAATTAAGTTATAAGGACTCCAAGAGTGACCTTAATCCTAATCTCCAATCTCATTTTCATCTTATATGACATGCTCTTACATCGCACTATGGTCTCGTTCTTAGCATCGTCTCAAAACCAAAGAGTTATGAAAGCACTTGTCTGACATTTTAAGGAAGTACATGGCTAAGAGCATTATAAACTACACATGAACACAAGTGATCTATGTTCACGAAGATCCCATAACATTGCATTACATGATTCCGTATAAGAAATATTTTTATTCCTTAATGCCATAAAATGACATAATAAGGGATTAAGGGACAAGATTACAAGAAATTCAGTTTCGTCTACTCGATAAGGCGATGTTGTAGTGATCCAATTGGGTAGGAAGTTTTCGCATCACCTTGAAATGAGGGTAGAAGTTCATGTTTTAATGTAACCGGGTTATTTTGACTTCCCGAGTTTTCAACACGGCACTACATTGTTTTTGTAACGAGTTAAAAAAACATTTAACGGCATTAAAAATCCTAATATTTTAAAATTCTATTAAGTGGAAAATGAAAAACTAAAATATGAGAGTTATGAAAGATGAGGGAAGGTGAACCATGCCCGGAGAATGAAGTCGGTCTAAACTGCAGGATTGATTCAAGATCTCGCCCGACACTTTGTCAAACCAGCCACGAGCCTAGATCAAATCTCCACCACGTCACACCAAATTCCTGATCACTTGAAGTTTTCCAACAAAATAAGTAGTTTCTTGAAAGTTTCCGAGCTTTTTAACATACCCACTTCGTACAAATCCTGTTAATCGATGATGTAGTGTATGAGGTGCCCCAAGCTAGTTAGAATGCATACAAACAACAAGTCCACCACATGACAATCTTGCTCCAAAACTCGCATTTCGAATAAGGAGTTAGGATGCTTGCAAAGGTTATGAAATTTGGCTTTCACCCACCATAGTAGGTTATGAGCACACATATCTCCATGAATGAATCCAAGCTCAACCGATCTTTATGAGCACTAACTTGTTTGTACATCCACAACTTGCATACAAATCTAACAAACCATTCTTCGCAAAATGCATGTATTCAGTCTATAATACCATGTTCCTTTCTAGCAGGCCACATTTTTATCAGACGTTTTAGTCAAACAACTCTCATGCCTAGTGTTTATTTCCACATTTTGTATGCAATTTTACCCCATATATCGATTTAAATCTCCCATTTAGGTGCACACGAGAGGGAGAATACGGCTAAGGTTGCGAAATATGGTTTTGCATATCTGATTGAAAGTTTATAAAGCCTTTTCCAAAAAAAAAAAAAAAAAAACATTTCTTATCCGCTAGCATGAGAATAGATTGGGTGAGATCTCTCACAAGTTCAGCACCCTTATTTGATGCAGCAACTGTATTTACTTCTAGACGCCCTCATCTAACCAATGCTCCATAAGCAAAAATTTGACCTAACAGGCCTTCTCAGTGTTCCTGACCCTTCGTTGAGGAAGTAAGCTCCAATAACTCTTCAATGAGTTTCACCAGGGCATCCAGTTCAATGCACAGAATCGCAGCAACCACAGTTGTAAATGTCAGTGAAAAACCTTGCCTAATACGTATTCCCATGAGAAGTTGTCTCGTTCCTTCAATTGGTCAAACACTGCAATATCAAGTGACTGCTAGATTTACAATGTTTCCTTGGGATTCAACATGCGCAGAGGTTCTGAATCTCAATAAAGTGCTCATAAAACTGCAGAGAAAAGACAAGTCTCAGGGTCCCTTTTGAACGCATTACACTTCAACCTCTGCTTTAACATCATTCTGACAAGTCCTGATTGGAAAAAGACAAGAAGTGTTGAAAGAGGTCATGGAGTTAGAACAATACTAGCCAATTGTGTGAGATCAAAGTTTCCAAAGCCTTTATGCTTTTCTAGGTATGTCATTTCCTCCACCAAAGACATTCAACAACGCCAAACCAGAATGTCTATAATTATTATTATCAATTTTATATAATATCATTCCTTGTTAAGTTTTAAGCGGACATTTTATATATTTATTTATTATATATATATATATATATATATATATATATATATATATTTTAAAAGTTGGGCACTAAATCTCCCTCCTTATAAGAGCATCGTCCTCGATGCGACACAACACTAAGGGTAGTAACAAGGGATAAGAAATGAAGAAAGCTAATGACGGCGGGCTCAGTTTAACGAAAAGATCTATTTCAATAGAACGCGACCAAAGGAAGGTCAAGAAATTTTAACATTTTCTTAAAATCTTAATGTTCAGCTTAAGATTGGTAGTTTCATTTTACCTTATTACTTAGTTAGCATTTTCTTTTACAAAGATTTCTTATCTCAAGATTATAATATTCATTGTTTTAAATTTTTAGTTTTCTTAAGTTTCGTGGTGCCAACAATAACTAATATCAAGATATCACACAATACTTAACACAACACAAACACACCATGAGACATATTGCTACCTACTTTCATGATCGTATCATAACACAAGGTCTTTTTAATTCCTCCATGGAATGACAAAATTAGAGACCACTTAGCAAGGAATTTTCAACAATTACGTCCTAGACATAGATCTAGTACACACATATGATCGACAAATCGGGTAGACATATGACATAGATCTAGTACACACATAGATCTAATACATATACAACAGTATCACATGACCCAAAATAATCCATGACTGTAACAACATAGTTCCAATCCAATATCCAATAGTCCATACCAACCAAGGGGAGAGTCAAGCCATCAATCATAACAAAGTCTAACTAGACTCACAAGAGTACACATAACTCACTATACCAACTCCACACATCACAAGGCATCACGAAACAACTCCAGATATCTCCAAAAGCAACAAAATACAACTCCATATACCTCCCCAAAGCATCACTAGATAATCTCCATATACCTCCCAAGGGGAAGAAACATAGTGCCAGAACCAAGTCGGGTCACTCAACCATAGAGCCCTATCAAGAATATCAAGTCACTCAACCATAGGGTGCCATAAAGAATAACAGTCACTCAACCATAGAGTGGCATAAAGAATAACAGGTCACTCAACCATAGAGGCCCATCTCCTTTCTCTTTTTAATGAGGCTAGGTCACCCTATGGCCCTGGGCACATAGAGCCCTGTCACCCCCAAACCCAAGTGACTGGAAAAGAGAAGAAGTGTTGAAAGAGGTCGTGGAGTTGGAACAATACTAGACAATTGCGTGAGATTGAAGTTTCCAAAGCCTTTATACTTTTCCAGTATGTCATTTCCTCCACCAAAGACATTCAACAATGCTAATGCAGAATGTCTATAATTATTATTATCACAATTTTATATAATATCATTCCTTGTTAAGTTTTAAGCGGGACATTTAATATATTTATTTATTATTATTTATATATAATTTGTAAAAAAGTTAGGCACTACAATGTCTATTTCCATAAGATTTGGATGAGAATCATGGGACTACAAATGTGTCAAAATTTATTGGGTCTCGTAACCTTGACCCGCCTACCGTATTTCAAACCTTTTTCCCCTCTACTATCTACTTTTATGATAGGCATTAATTCATATTTTGTGGCCGTTAATTTTTTGGCCGTTATGTTTTGAATTCCCCACCAAATCGACATGCCACGTGTCTATTTTCTAGCTCCATTTTATTCTAAGTCTTCAGGCGGACATAGGTTTGTGGAATCTATTCTATTTTGATATAGTCTTTGGGTAAGGAGAGGAGGTCTACGCAACGCGACATGATTCTGCCTAACCTTTCTTTGTTTTTCCCTTGGCAGATCTAAAACCTTCAAAATAAGCCACAACTTATATTTTATTGGGCCCATTTAAGTTAAGCGGTTAGCGGTCATTAATTGACCAAGGTAGTACACGTATTCATCTTTATGGAGCCAGGAGTTTAAGTTAAGAAAATGTAAAAGTTGCTATTCAAGCGGAAACCAATCATAGACAAGCACGATGCTAAGATTTTAACAATCGTGAAGTATGCGGAACATCCTCATTAGTTTGGGATTTGCATACCGATAGGGTCTATAAGAAAAAGTGACAACTACAAACATCGTGGAGATCTTCTATTGGTTGGGGCAGCTTCATAATACCGACAAGTCTATGGATGAAGAGTGACCAATTGCAAGGACCATGAAGTTATGTTATTGGCTAGTGTTTCATGTGTGTCACTCGTGATCAAAAGGGTATGACATCAACGAAGGGTGTGGAACGTATATGTCGGTTCACATTCTCGATAGGATTGATAGAAAAAGGTAAAATGCAAAGGGTACATGTAGCTTAATTATTGGGCTTAGCTTCGTTGCAAATTGAGAATATATAAAGCCCGACATCGTAACCAATGCAAGGCAAACACGAGGAGACATTTAAGTAAAATTTTATAGCAATGGATTTGAGCGGATTCAAAATCTGGTAGAGTTGGAGTTAATATGTGTTCGATTCTATTTCGAAGGTCAACATTTTTTGAAAGACATGTGAAGCTATATATGGGGCTTTGACAAATATAGAAAAGAAGGAAGAAGGAAGAAATATATGCGCAACATACAAAGAAAGAGCAAATGCTCAAGGTTTTATATAAAATAAGAACGACACATGTAGTAACACAAAGCCGAAGACTTCCTTGAGCAGCATGTCCACAACGTCTCTGCTCTCAGTGAAATCCCAGCAACTCTATGGGGCACGGAAAAAGAAAGAAAACAGACCATTGAAAAGCTGGATGCTTCAGACCCTACTCACATGACGACATTGGCTTTGTTTACCTCTTGGCAAACTATCAAATCTAGAATTTCCAAAGCCACCAAGAAGTAAATGTGGAGCTTCACTGCTGATGCTGCCTTCCTTCGTGTTTTTTTTGTTTTTTAGCTATTTTTGGGCTAGCTTTCTGCAGTGTTCAAACTGGTTAGCTGTTTTGTGGTAACTTCTCTTTGGTTACCTTTGGTTCTTATGACTTATCTAGATCTTGATCCTTTTTGTGGTGCTTTTTAATTCCTATTCTGGCTTTTAGGCCCTCTTTGTATACAAGGGTATAGTCCCTTTCAAAAAACTATTTACCAATAATAAAAAAACACAAAAACAAAAGAAGAAAGAACAAGAAGAATATTCAGAGAAGAATACATAGTAGTATCTTGAGGAAAATATTATAAAAGAAGCACAAGAATGTATAGAGCTATAGCTTTGAGTTTGTAAAAGAAGTTTTTAAATCGAATATATAATATATTTTTGTATTTTTGTGTTTTTGTGTTTTGGCTATCTTTCCATGTGTTGGTTGCAGTTGGCACCAAATTTTTCTAATAGACCGGTATAAGAGAAAAGAGGTTGTTGGAGAAAATATAAAATCTCAATAGCTCATGGGTTTGAGCTTTTATTTTCTGGGTTGAGTTATAATGGCTTCTACAAGTAGTAACTCGTGGCAACAACCCCCAATATTTGATGGGAATAACTATGACATATGGTGTATTAAGATGAAGACATTGTTCTCTTCTCAAGAGCTATGGGAACTTGTTGAAGCAGGCTATACAGACATATAAGACTAAATTGCATTTAATGCACTCACACAAGCACAAAAGAATGCTTTGAAGGAAAATAGAAAGAAGGATGCAAAGACTTTGAGTTATATTCAAAATTTTGTCACTAATTCAATTTTCCTAAGGATAACATCAATTGTAAAATCCAAACAAGCTTGGGATACCTTGCAGAATGTTTATCAAGGAAGTGACAAGGTGAAGATAGTTAGATTGTAGATGTTGAGGAGAGATTTTGAGACCCTTCTCATGAAAGAGTCAGAATCAGTAAATGATTTTTTCACAAGAACAATGACCATATTCAATTAAATGAGGACTAATGGTGATATTGTTGAAGATCATAGGACCATAGAGAAGGTATTGAGGATCCTTCTAACCATATTTGATCCAGTTTTTGTCACACTAGAGGAGCCTAGGGACTTGAGGCAAATGACAGTTGATGAGCTAATGGGTTCTTTGTAAACCCATGAACAAAGGATGAGTAGATAAACTAACTCCTCCCATGAACAAGCCTTCAAAACAAACACAAATTTTAGAGGCAAGGGGAGAGGAGCATACAATAGAGGAAGAGGAAGATTTAGCAACCAAAAAGAAGGTGGAAGACAAAGTCATCAAGAGCCAAAAACTAGAGGAAGAGGAAGAGGAAGGAGCAACAACACTTCCAGAGGTGGTTCTTCACAAAGGTATAAAAATCAAGTGTGCAATGTTATTACTGCAAAAAGTTTGGACATTATGCAAGTGAATGTAGAAAGAAAGAATATGATTTGAGAAATCATAATCATAATGCAAGCTTCTCTAATGCAAAATAAGCTAAACCAGAGAAGAAGGAAAAGAGTGGAACCTTCCTTCTAACTTACAATGTAGCTGAACAAGGAAACAAACAAGTATGGTACTTGTATAGTACATGCAACAACCATATGTGTGGAAATAAAGAAATGTTCAATAATATAGATGAAGCAATCAGATTTGAAGTGAATATGGAAACAAATGACAAAGTTCCTGTGAAGGGTACAGGCATTGTATCCATTCTCAACAAGCAAGGAGACAAGAAACATATTCATAATGTTTTCTATGTCCTAGGGTTGAAGTATAATATTCTAAGCATTGGACAACTTGTCCAAAATGGATATAAGGTGAAGTTTGAAAATGGAGAATGCATTTTATATGATAAAGGTGGAAGCAACAAGTTGATTGTAGTTGTGCGATGACACAAAATAGAATGTTTCCCTTGAAAATGTAAAGTGTAGCAACAAAGCAAATAACATTCAAAATAATAGCCATTGATCAATCTACTCTTTGGCATCTCAGGTATGGAAATTTGAGTTATGGTGGATTGCATGTTCTTTATAATAAGAAAATGGTTAAAGGACTGCCTCCTATTGAGAAACTAGATAAGGTTTGTGAGGCATGCATATTGGGGAAGCAACATAGAAATGATTTTCCCTTAGGAAAATCTTGGAGAGAAAGCTCACCACTTGAGCTAATACATTCAGATTTGTGTGGTCCCTTCAAGACTCCCTCCTTATCCAAGAAAGAGTATTTTATGACCTTTATAGATGACTTCAACAGAAGGACATGGGTCTATTTCTTAAAAAATAAATCAGAGGCATTTGAAATATTCAAACAATTTAAGGCCATGGTTGAGAAGCATAGTGGCCATTATATAAAGACATTGAGAATTGATAGAGGGGGAGAGTATATATCAAATGAGTTTTTAAACTTCTGTAAGGAACACGAGATCAAGAAATAATTCACAACAAGGTATACACCTCAACAAAATGGTGTAGCAGAGAGAAAGAATAGAACCATTCAAGAAATAGCAAGAAACATGATGAAAGCAAGAGGATTGCTTGAAGAATATTGGGTGAAGCAGTTGGGACAACAATTTATTTGCTAAATAGATGTCCAACAAAGAGTGTGAGGAACAAGATACCTCAAGAAGCATGGAGTGGAAGAAAGCCAAGTGTTGAACACTTGAGAGTTTTTGGATGTGTGGCATATGCACATGTGCCAAAGAAAAGAAGAACAAAGTGGGATAATAGAGGAGAGAAGTGCATTTTCATTGGATATAGTGAGCAATCTAAAGCTTACAGATTATATAATCCAATTACAAAGGAGTTGATAATCAGCCGAGATGTTCAATTCATTGAGGAAGCATCTTGGGGAGATGCACAAGAAGTGGATCAACTATAAGCAAAGAAAAATGCACCTATTATGATTTGTGAAGTAGAAGATGACAAAGCAAATAATGTACCAAGTTGGACACCCATTTCAAAAGGGTTGAATCTTCAAATGATAATAGTCAACAAAGCATGCAAGGACCAACAAATGAAGCATCTTCATCATCATATGACTCAAATCAACACCAAGGAAGAATGAAGAATGTTCAAGAGATCTATGATCAGTTAAGGTATGAAGAAAATGAAGATGAAATGATTAATTTTGCTTTATTTTCTACGATGATCCTATTTATTATGAAGAAGCAATTAAGGATCATAAATGGTGTGAAGCAATGGATGAAGAAATGCATGCAATAGAGAAGAATGGAACATGGGAGTTAGTAGATATTCCTGAAGGAAATGAAGTCATTGGAGTCAAGTGGGTTTATAAAACCAAGACTACTCCCGAAGGAAAGATTGAAAGACACAAGGCAAGGTTAGCTTGTCAAAGGCTATAAAAAAATCTTGGATGTGATTATAATGAGACATTTTCTCCAGTAGCAAGGCTAGAAACTGTGAGAAAAATTATTGCCATAGCTTCTCATCACAAATGGAAGGTCCATCAAATGGATGTCAAATCAACATTTCTTGATGGAGTATTGGAAGAAGAAGTGTATGTGGGACAACCACCTGGTTATGAAATTCCAGGGCATGAAATAAAAGTTTACAAGCTCAAGAAAGCATTGTATGGACTCAAACAAGCACCAAGGGCTTGGTATAGTAGGATAGATTCATATTTGATTAGTAATGGCTTTAGCAAAAGCAACAGTGAGCCCACACTCTACATCAAAACAAACAATGGTGAGATTTTAATTGTTGTTTTGTATGTAGATGATTTAATTTTTACTGGAAATGCAAGCAAAACTATAGATGAATTCAAATTATCCATGAAGAAAGAATTTGAGATGAATGATTTGGGATTGTTGAAGTATTTTCTTAGCATTGAGGTCAAGCAAATAGAGTAGGGAATATTTGTTTCTCAAGAAAAGTATGCAAAATAAATATTGCAAAGATTCATAATGTTGGATAGTAAACCAACATCTACACCAGCAGAGATAATTATAAAATTGACAAAATATGATTGTAGAAGCAATGTGGATCCTATAAGATACAAGATCCTCGTAGGAGGCTTAATGTATTTAACTGTAAAAAGACTAGATATAATGTATGCAATTAGTTTGATTTCCAAATTCATGGAGACACCAAAAGAGACACACTTGAAAAGTAGGAAAACATATTTTAAGGTATGTGAATGACACAAAGAATCATGGAATTCTATATGCTGCTAATAATGATTTTCAATTAGTTGGCTACACAAATAGTGATTGGGTAGGTATCTTGGATGATAGAAAGAGAACATATGGATATGTGTTTAATGTTGGATTAGGAGCCATTTCATGGGCTTTAAAGAAACAATCAATTGTTTCATTATCCACTGCTGAAGCAGAGTATATTGTAGAAAATTTAGCCACTTGTCAGATGATATGGCTAAGACGAATCCTCTCAAATTTTCATGAAGAACAACAAGGAGGTTCTAATTTGTCCTTGATTGCATTGTCCAAGAATCCAATTTTTCATGGAAGAAAAAGAATATAGTAATCGAGATATCACTTCATTTGTGAACTGGTTGAGAAAGGTGAAATTAAACTTAAGTTTTGTAAGTCTAAGTTGAAGCTAGTTGATGTTTTCATAAAACCTCTATCAAAAGAAATGTTTGGGCATTTAAGAGCAAGTTTGAGTGTCATAGATGTCCAAGATTAAGGGGGAGTGTTAGAATTTATTGGTTATGTAATTTTTAGTTGCATGTAGGTATTTCAAACATGTTTTCCCTGTCTTCTATCTACTTTGATGACATGCATTAATTCATATTTGTGGCCATTTTATTTTTGGCCTTGTGTTTTGAATTCTCTGCCAAATCGGCATGCCACATGGCTACTTTCCAGCTCCATTTTATCCTAAATCTTCGAAGGCGAGACATAATTTTGTAGAATCTATTCTATTTTGATATAGTCTTCGGGTTCGAAGTGAGGGTCTATGCCACGTGACACAATTTCACCAACCATGATTTTCTTTCCCCCGACGGATCTCAAACCTTTGGAATAAGCCACAACTTATATATTGTCATGTCCATTTAAGTTAAATAGGTCAACGATCGAAATCAACCAAGGTAGTATATGTGTCTTCATCTTTATGGAGCCATCAATTTAATTTAAGAAAAGCTCGGAGTTATGATGCGAAGCCGCAACCAATCATAGAAAAAATGATGCTAAGGATTATGACAACCGTGAAGTACGTGGAGCCTCCTCATTAGTTTGGGCTTCGTGTAATCGATAAGGTCTATAAGAAAAGATCGATAGTTGTGAAGAGCGTGAAGCTCTTCTATTGGTTTGGGCTTCATAATACTAACAAGTATATAGATGAATATTGACAATTTCAAGAACCATGGAGTTATCTTATTGGCTAGTGTTTCACGTGTGTCGATCGGGATCAAAAGGGTATGGCAACACCGAAGGGTGTGGAACATATCTATTGGTTTGTACTATATAATAGGATCGATAACAAAAGGTAAAATGTGAAGGGTATGTGAAGCTTAATTATTGGGATTAACTTCGTGGTGTGTTATCCCGTAAAATTGGCAAGGGAAATTTTATAGATAACCCTACCAAAATTTTGTTCCGGTCCCTCGTCAGGGACTCCTTGCGTTCGGAACGTTGCAAAATCCCTTCCCAGGAAATCTAGTTTTCCGAACTTAGCCGTTTTTGGTCTTTTTTGGTCGGGCGCACCTAATGTTTATGCAACATAAAGTGTTCATGTGCCCCCTTTAAATCCTTTGGCGCATGGTTTGAAGTGTCGACATGCGTTTTGGTGTGCCTCACTATGTTGCACCTTTCTTGCATGCGCCAAGGCGCATGCGCCTTCATGTCAACAATACTTTTGTTGCACCACGTTTTGGTGCGCCAAGGGCGCACATATTTCTGTGTTGACAACGCCTTTGGTGCGCCAAAGGCCCACATAACTTCGTGTCAATAGGTGTTTTGATGCGCCAAAGGGCGCAAGCTTCTCATTGTCGACATAAATGACTTTGGAATCTTTTGTAAGATATTTTGTAATTAGGTGGTTGTTTCCTTTTTTCCTTCTTTTCTTCTCCTTCTTCTATAAATACTTGAATACTTGTTGTATTCAGGGGTGGATATTTTTAGATGAAAAATAGAAGTGAAAAGAAAAGGCTTTGTACTTTTTGTAACAGAAGAAAATAGTAATACAAATATTGAGACTTTGTGCTGAATATGTGTGTTATGGGCATCTGATCTTTCTTATGTCAGATCTATGCATTTATTCTGTTGGATCTATCTCTACTTTTTTGTCATTTATTCATCAGTATTGCTTTATTCGTTTATGCAAGTAGGTTTGGCTCATTTACTACCAATCCCAAAACATAAACCCTCTGACCTTTTTGCTTTGGAATTCATTTCTTTTCTCCCTTCGGACCTGATCTTTCTTCATCCTCTCTTTCATTCCTTTCTTTTCGCAGTTGGAAACACCCCTACTGGGATGAGATCCCAAACCCCCGAAGGTAGAATATTATGAGACTTGCACAGATTCCTGCTGGTGGAATAGAAATAAACCAGTTTCGCTTTGCTGACTCAAAGAGGGGCTATGCCCTGCACACTGTTGGTTCATTTATCCATAGATCTGCCCAAGTGATAGATTTTCAAACCAACAGTTTTTGGCGACTCTACTGGGGATCAAACAGATCTACGATCTATGATAGTGGTATGATAGAAAATCAGTAAAAATCAGAAAAATCACTACCTGTTTGTAAATTTTAACTTTTGTTCAAAATCCAATTTTTTTGCAAAAGTAACCCAAATTGAAAATTTTCTTCTGAGATCCATAGATCGGGCCTAGTTGGAGATCTTTAGTTCGCTGAGTTTTTACAAAAATCTGTATTTTTCGTAGATCTGAGTTTTTGACAGTTTACCAAAAATTCCAAACTCTTTAAAAAGTCAACTCTAGATCTGAAAATCAGCTTACTAAGTTTTACCATCATTTATCCTCGTTGTTCTTTGTCATTAAACCGCAATCGGTTTTCGGAAGAGGATAAAATTAAATATTCAGAAAAGTACATGCTGCTGATTTTTGTCAGAAAAATAAAAAAATCAGCAAGTACAACCAAAAAGAGTTTTTAAATCTGCTCCATAATTTTGCAGATCTGGAAGGTACACTGGGTGAACCATTTACTCGTAGCAGGAGAGCTCGTGGAGAAGTTGATCTCACTTTCGATCTGCTTCAAAGGCACAACTTCAGTGTTACACCAGCACGCTTCTCATCACTGAGCTCGGCTGATCGGTCATCCAAGAGTGTCTCACCTCCACGAAGGAAGCATTTTTCACAAGGAGCCTCCACATCCCTTTGTAGTGCCTTGTTGCTCAGTGGGACCATCCTGCCAGCCGCACGTTCTTTTTCCACCCGTCCAGATGGTGGTACCATGGGGAAATGCTATGGGTCCCCTGGCCTTGCCGCATCCTGTTCACGCGCTCCCACATGGAAACTGAAAGAATTTTCCCAAATTTGATGGGAGCGGAAACCAAAGCACGATTCACACATATCTGCATTCATCATGTCATGCAGTATCCTAGATGTGACCCATGAAGATGTGTCGGTTCACCTTTTTCTGGAAACTTTACAAGGGCCCGCAGCAGAATGGTTTCAGCATTTGCCGGCCGGATCTATTACCAGTTGGGCCACCTTGCGGGATGCTTTTGAAGACAGGTATAAGCCTTGAAGATGATGCATTTGCATTGTTATCACAGATCACTCACCTAAAGAAGGAGGCCAATGAGACCATGCGCGATTTTATCGCCAGGTTCAATGCATTAATCAACCGTGTGCCTGTTGCCATGCTTCCAACACCGGAAAATCAGAAGTGTTTCTTTGTGAACACTATGAGCTCGAAAGTAAGTTTCTTACTCTTGCAAGAACAAGTAGCTACCTTGATTCTCGCCCAGGCCACTTGCCATCCGAATCGAAGATAACTTGCTAATATCTGGCGAATTAAAAAGGGAATCATCTAAGCTTAAATCTTCGGGCCCTTCTCCCACTACTTCATCTGATCTGGCATTTCAAAAGATGGCGAATGACTTACTTGCATTAAAGAAGCAGTTAGCCCAAGCTTCCCCCAGTTCCTCATACCGGGATATCCCACGGAGGAATTTCATTTCCAACAATGTCCCACAAAGGTCGCGCTTGCCTGCAATTGCTCCGTGGTTGGCACTTGAGGCTCCTCCGGTCAACGCTTTAGTCGAAATCGAAGAAGAGGAACAAAATTACGAAGAACCTTCGTCTCAAGGCGAAGATGATCAAGATGTCGGTGAACCGACTGGCGACTCTACTATCGGGTATATGGAATTTGAAGATGAAGAATCCGACGAAGAAGAGGGTACACAAGGGTATGCAAGTGGACAATCATATGCTGTTTTTACCCGCTCACAAGGAAAAGAAGCAGAGGTCACTGCCAATGCGCAGAAAGAGAAGGCCATGTCAAACCCGCCTCCAACCATTGCTAAAAGAGGTAATCCTCTTCCTACTCAACCCCTTGTTAAGTCTTTTACAAAGAAATATTTTCCCCCCATCTCTCCTCCAAATCAGTCTTCTTCTATTTCCATGAAGACCAGTAATCCTATTCTACCATCGCGAAGTGAAGGACTCATTCCTTCACCAGTGCAACCCTTGGCCATGTTTGACATCATAGATCATGCTAAAAAGACTAAGATCCAAATGTCTGAAGTGAGTATCTTGATCAAACCACTGAGCAGACTTATAAGGTTGACCAAGTATATTCAAAGTCAAGCTGTCATATCTCCCCAGATCTCCCTAAAAGGAATCCTTTCCACTCCTCCTGCATCCCACATAAATGTTGCTTCGACTTCTGCATCAGGAAAGATAGAACCTTTCTACCTCTCCCTCCTAATCAATGGCCACAAACTAAGTAACTGCATAATTGATTCTGGAGCTTCTGATAACATCATGCCAGCAAAAATTCACCCATGCTTTGGGCCTTACCCTTACCAAGCCTTTTGGCAGATGTTATTCCTTGGAAACCAAACAGGTTCCGCTGATTGGTTAGATCAAAGACGCTCCGATTCGCATTTGCGGCATTCCCAGAGAAAAGAGTAAAGATGACCATCCTCATTGCCGACATTCCAGCAGCCTATGGAATTTTGCTGGGAAGAAGTTTTTGCAGTGAAGTTGGTGGGGAGATTCATATGGACTGGTCTAAGGCTAGAATCCCTGTTAAAGGTGTAATGCAAACATTGGAGCCAGAATCACAAAAGAAGTACTTGGTTACTAACTCTGAGGATCCCAAAGCCCAAATTATTTTCAAATCATCAGGAATGGGGAACTATTTCTTGTCTACCGAGTTTGAAAAAATGGTTGTTCTCGTCCAAGAAGAAGATCTTAACAAGATCTGGACTTTGCAGTTTGATGGCAGCTGCGCAACTAGTGGATGTGGCGCCGGAGCCGTGCTAATATCTCCCGAAGGGGAGGTTATTCCTCTCTCTTTCAAGTTGCAGTTTTTCAATACAAATAATACTGCTGAGTATGAATCTCTACTACTTGGCATGCAAGCCGCAAAGGAAAGAGGGATCAAAAATCTGAAAGTACAAGGTGATGCAGAGCTAGTCGTGAATCAAGTTAAAAGGATATATCAAGTGAAGAATGAGAGGCTCAGGCATTACCGCAATGCGGTGTGGGACAACATCGAAGAATTTGACGCTTTTTCAATAGAATCTATTCCAAGAGCTCAGAATGACATGGCCGATTCATTGGCCATTTCAGCATCCCTCATGCTCCCTCACCTAGGTTTGAAAACAGACAAATACACCATTGAAGTGGTTTTCCGCCCAAGCGTGCGGATAATTCTCAACATTGGCAAGTATTCAATGATGACAATCAACTCATTGCCTTTCTAGAAAAGGTGGAAAATTTTAAGGAACTTCATTTTGAAGGATCCACTTCTACGTGCCGTGAATCAGTTACCGGTCAAAACGGGAATCCGAAGGGAATGACGGCATATGTCAGCTCAAAGGAAATAAAATTTGAAAGGCCTGGTTTCTTTAGAGCGGTTGTTCGACAGGCATGATCATTTTGTAAAAAAGAAAAGGTGAGATGATACTGGCTCCTCCCCAGAAACCGAACCGGTTAATTTAGGTTCGGTAGAACGTCCACAGTTTGTAAACATTGGAAAATGTTGCACACCTGAAGAGAAGCGGAAGTTTGTCAAACTGCTAAAGAAATACATGGATGTATTGGCATGGTCCTACACCGATCTAAAGTCTTTTAAGCCAAAGGACGTCCAACATGACATCCGTTGAAAGAGGACGTCAAACCCTTTCACCAAAAGCAGAGACATTATAACCCTAAGATCTCAGGTACTATCCAAGCTGAAATTCAGAAAATGCTGGATGCGAGAATCATTTTTCCTATCCATCACAGTACTTGGGTAGCAAACATTGTGCCAGTGCGCAAGAAAAATGGTGAAATACGCATATGCGTAGATTTTCGAAACCTGAATCAGGCATCCTTAAAGGACAACTACCCACTTCCTATAATGGATCAAGTTCTACAAGCGGTAACTAGATCAAATGCTGTCCATGCTTGATGGTTTTTTAGGCTACAATCAGATTGAAGTCTCACCTGAAGACCAATTTAAAATAGCATTCACTACCCCCTGGGGCATGTTTGCCTACAGCAGGATGCCTTTTGGCCTGACCAATGCTGGCGCCACTTTTCAGCGGGCCATGGACCTTGCATTCAAAGGTATGATGGGGAAGGTCATTGTGGTTTATCTAGATGACTTAACTATGTTCTCTAAATGGCAAAATGATCATTGTGATCATTTGGAGCAAGTATTGGCTAGATGCCGAGAGCATGGGATTTCCCTGAACCCGAAAAAGTCTATTTTTGGAGTCACAGAAGGAAAGTTGCTAGGACATGTTGTTAGCAAAGAAGGAACAAAGATAGATACCGAAAGAGTTAAGGCTATTCAGAGCCTTACTTTTCCTACAAGCAAGACCGGCGTCCACTCTTTCTTCGGAAAGGTGAATTTTCTCAGGTGCTTTGTTCCCGACTTTGCTGAAAAGACTCGTCATATATTGGACATGATGAAAGGGTCACCAAATTTCCGATGGAGCGAAGAAGGGAAGAGGTCGTTTGAAGAAATAAAAGCTTCTCGTCACTCACGCACCAGTCCTGGTATGTCCCAATTTCTCCAAGGATTTTATCATGTATAGCTATGCATCTGAGCATACTGTATCTGCCATCTTGATGCAAAAGAATTCTGAGAATGTTGAATCCCCAATTGCGTTCATGAGCTCTCCCCTCAAGCCTCACGAATTAAAAATGTCTCAGTTGGAAAAGCATGCCTTCGCCATTGTCAAAGCAGTCAAAAACTTCAGGTATTACATTTTAAACTCTCATACAGTGGTGTTGGTCCCTGACACGGCAGTCAAGTCCATCTTAACTCAACAGGAGTTAGGAAGCTTGCGAGGAAATTGGATTGCAAAGGTCTAGGAGTACGATCTGGATATAAAACCAACCAAGTTAGTAAGAGGTAAAGGCCTGTGTCAACTTATGGCTGAAAACCAAGATTCAGAAGTTCCTGGAGGAAAAGATGATTGCACCAATGGAGCACAAAGCCAGTTGGAGAAACCCGATTCACTGCCTATGGTCCTATTTGTCGCAACCAGCGACGAATGGTATTCTCGATATTGCTTTCTTCCTCACCTACGGCGAATGCCCAGCTCACCTAACTACAAAGGAGAAGCACGCTATAAAGCTCAGAGCAGCCAAATATGTCATCTGGGATGACAGTTTATACAAACGCAGGATAGATGGCATCTTCTTGCGATGTGTTGACAAGCCACAGTAGGTGAAGTTACTTGAAAGTTTTCATAATTCGGCCTGTGGGGGCCATTTCTCCTCTTCCATGATGGCGCACAAGATCATTCGGGCCAGGTACTATTGGCCGACACTTTTCTAAGATACAGCTACCTGGGTAACAAAGTGTGAACCTTGCCAGCAGTTTGTTAGCAAGCCCAAGTTGGTTGCTTTTCCCCTCAGGCCGGTCGTTATCGACGAACCATTCAAGCAGTGGGGAATTGATTTTATTGGTGCACTCAATCCCCAATCGAGTGCCGACATAGTTATGTCCTGATGGCAACAGATTATTTCACAAAATGGGTAGAAGCCATGCACAAACATGCCACTTAAGGTTGTTTGCAGTTTCATCAAAGAGAATATTATTGTCGGGTTTGACGTTCCCAACAAGATTGTTCTTTGATAACGCTTCTAAATTCTCCTCACAAGAAGTTGTTGGTTTTTGCTATGAATACGGGATAACTTTGGCTCACGCCTTAGATTATTACCCTTAAGGAAATGGTCAGGCAGAATCCAATAATAAAAACTTAGTAACCATCATACGAAAGCTAGTAGATGAGAATCAACGAATGTGGCACAAATCATTATACGATGCTTTGTGGGTAGACCGCATCACTCCTAAGAGGTCTCTCGGCATGTCACCTTTTCAAGTGTTATATGGCACCGATGTCGAGCTTCCCATTTCTGCTGAACTCCCTACTTTGCGCTTGGCACGAGCAATCGAAGATGAGACTTTCCAAAATTCTCTTGAGAAGAGGATCATAAGGGTGGTCGACAAGATCTCTGAACATCAGAATCAGGTCAAAAGATTGTTCGATAAAAAGGCTAAGCAAAGAAATTTCCAGGTGGGAGACCTCATCCTTTTGTGGGACAAATGAAGAGAGCCAAAGGGCATGCACGGAAGTTTGATTCCCTGTGGAGAGGGCCTTTCAAGATCAAGCAGCTCAATGGAGAGAATAGTTTCTATCTCTCGTATCTGGACGGAACTGAGCTCCCACTTCCCTATAGTGGGCAACATCTGAAAATCTTCAGGAAGTAGAGCTTGCTCTCTTCTTTGTATAGTTTGCTTTTGTTGTGTGTTTTTTTTTCGTGTGTTTGCTTTTGTTGGTTGTGTGTTTCCCTTTCCGGTCTCCCTTGTTTTTGACTCTGTTACCCAATGGATAGGCACGTGAAGATCTGGGATTCTCTACCCCTGAGGTTCACTTAGAGATAGTCCCCAGAAAGAGCCAGTTGTTATCCGTAAAATTGGCAAGGGAAATTTTACAGATAACCCTACCAAAATTTTGTTCCGGTCCCTCGTCAGGGACTCCTTGCATTCGAATGTTGCAAAATCCCTTCACGGGAAATCTAGTTTTCCGAACTTAGCCATTTTTGGTCTTTTTTGGTCGGGTGCACCTAATGTTTATGCAACATAAAGTGTTCATGCGCCCCCTTTAAATCCTTTGGCGCATGGTTTGAAGTGTCGACACGCATTTTGGTGTGCCTCACTATGTTGTGCCTTTCTTGCATGCGCCAAGGCGCATGCACCTTCATGTCAACAATACTTTTGTTGTGCCACATTTTGGTGCACCAAGGGTGCACATATTTCTGTGTTGACAACGCCTTTGGTGTGCCAAAGGCACACATAACTTCGTGTCAACAGGTGTTTTGATGCGCCAAAGGGTGCAAGCTTCTCGTTGTCGACACGCGTTTTGGTGCGCCACTTCAAAAAGTGGTTGGCACATTTATTACAGCCTTGCCTATATATAGGCACATCCACCCTGTCATTTTCATCAGACAAGAATCACGTGATTATTCTTTTCCCTCTGCACCTGTCAGCGTGCCTGTCGTTCTCGTATCACGTCGTGGACCCAGTTTCACCTCTGACATTATATATATTCTTGGTAAGTGGTCCTTTGCTCTTGTGTTTTTGTGTTTTGGTTATTGGCTGCTTGTTTGTGGGGTTGGATTAAATAGAGCTGTGAAACCATGGACCCTCCCCTTTGCTATTTTTTACTATCCTTCCCCATGCACTTCCCCCTCTTTCCAGATCTGCTGGTGAAGAGGACTCTGTCTTGGAAAAAATTGCTTAAATCTCTGAGTTTTAGCTTCTTCATCACCCAAAGAACCCTGCAAGAGAAGCTTCAACACATGTAAACCCCTCAGGGAAAAGAATCAAGGCTTAAAAGTAAGACTGTATTTATCCCTCTTTTGGCACATCCACCACCCCTGCAACATGATATACAGTCGCGCCAATGGCGCATCCACCACGCTTGCTGCATAAAAATAGTTGCGCCCTCAAGGCGCACTTTCCTCGCTTGCAACACCCACTTTCCCTGCGCCCTCTTGGCGCACCAAACTCGTATGCAACATTGCAAAACCTTGCGCCATTGGCACCCTACATCCATGCAACATCAACTTTAGATGCGCCAAGTATAAATTGTTAACAGAGACAGCGCATCTCTTATTACAGCAACATAATGTTATGCAATCCCTCTCTGCGCCGTGCCGAGTTTCCTTTGCGCACATAATGCATATGTCACACAAGCCATATATGCACCCTTTGGCGCACCAAAGTTACATGTAACATAAAGATTATATGCGCCACTGGCACATCCTGTTCCCGTGTAACATGAAGAATATCGAGCCCGTTATAAAATGCATGTATATGGCGCAGGCGCACTTCCGCTTGCAACAACAAAAAATGTCATCTGCAGTTTCCATGTGCCCTGCGCCCTTTGGCACTGATTTATCCCTTAGACACCCCTTCTCTGTGCGCCATACTATTTAACCTTGTAGCCTGTAGTGTTCATGTGCCCTGCGCCCTGAGGCCTTAAAATTGCTAACTCTTCCTTCTGTCAACGCTTTAATGGAAGATCAAACAGCTAATATGACTTTCTGCATTGGGTTTCACTTCTTCTTCTTGCAGATCAGCAACTGAGTTCAGAATTACATATGTCAACATCAAGCAAGAGACCTACCAAATCTAAAGGCAAAGCCAAGCTCACAGAGGAAGAAATGAAGTACAAATATCAGAGGGTCAGGATGCCCAAATCCCAGGCAGAGTGTGACCTGGATATCAGAGACTCAGAACTTGGTCACATTGATATGGAGGATTTCTGGGCCAGAACCCGGAGGGTCACAGGAAGTCCCTGGATGGACAAACTGGTAGGCAGTGGCCTGCATTTTGCTGGAGGAATCCCAGTCAGTGCAGTAAATAATGAATTCATGATGGTAGTGGCCCGCTGCTACAACAAAGACACCAGGTGTGTCCTGAATGAGAAGGGCGAGGTCGTGATCAACCTCACTACCTGACACTTTGAAATTATGCTTGGCATTCCTCACCACCGTCACTTTGTGGCCGTAAGCCAAGAAGACTACACCAAGGCTTGGGAAGATAATGAGGATCAGTGTATGCAGTTGATGAATGAGGTATACCTGAAGAACAAGAAGGTGGTGACCAGATGGCCACAAGTCATTCATCGCAGCGATTTCTCGGAGGAACTCAGTGATACAATCACGTTCCTGAGCAGAGTATTTGGGCTTCCTAATGCCCACTACTTTCACAAATGGATGTTGAGATATTTAGAGACAATGAACAAAAATGTGCCAGATCAACGCTTTGAGTGGGCGGAGATCATAAGCAGCACCATATCTGAGTAGCTCCAACAACTTACCACAATGGGGAGGTTCTATATGAACTCCTACGTAGTTTATGCCGCCCTCAGAAAGAGATTATCCAGCACTAATGCGGTGTGGGGTTTGGCCCCAAGTAAAGATATATGAATACTATCCAGAACTAAAGCTGGAAAATAGTATCCCCCAGTTTACAAAGATCAACGATGCCTTCTTCTACGACATTGTCTGCCTTTTGAGGCCAAACATGACTCACGGTCGTACGACCAAGAGCATTGTTGCAGCTACAGAGAAATGGGGGCCTTGTTCACTCAATTCCCCACCTTCACTTATCTGAGGGCAGCCAACTTCTTGGGGGAACCAACCAAATTGCCAAGATATGCCAGCCCCAAGTTGATCCTGTTGGAGCTATCAAGACAACTTATAACCTACCACGAAAAGTGCCTCAAGAGAAAGAAGGGTGGAACTCCTTTCCCCCTCACAGTGGGTAGGTATACTTGTCTCTCTCACCACAAAGCAAAGGATATGTTTGCAGAACTGGAGCTGCTAAATCTAAAACATAACTTCCCGGCAAGGCCCAATTTCGACCCAAGGAATTGTCTACCTAGGGCCAAACTCGATCCGATCCACATCCCACAGATCGAGGATATTTATATCGACCTATATCATGAGGTCGAGCTTAGGAGGAAAGACCATTCCCACTTGGCCTTGGCTGAAATCATCCAGTACGGCGTGGCCATCGTCCCAAAAGGTTATCAAACTACTGATCAAGAAGTTGATCAAGTATATCTTGACACGGGTGGGGATGATTGGCCTTTCACTGTAATTGACAGAACCAAGGCGCCTCAGACAATAGAGGAAAGGGTCAAAGAAACTCTGCGAAGAACAGAGCACTGGTGTAGAATGAATGGCCTCATTTACCTCGGAGTTGATTTCACTACATCTCCATTGGGCAACGCACCTTCCCGGGAAAAACAACTGCCAAAGGGCAAAGGGAAAGACAAAGAGGGTGAGTCAAGCTCCACCCAAGAGGAAGCTCCTAAAAGTCCTCCTTCCGCTTCACAAGAACGGGTTGTAATCCCAGAAAGCTTAGAAGAAGAAGCAGCAGAAGACATTTCGATAGGCACATCCACTCAAGATGTTACCACTACTGTAACCATTGAGGTCCCTTCTATCCCTTCTCCCTCTCCTCCTTCCCCTCCTTAGGTGACCCAAGTGACCATTCCTTTGGTCGTGTCCTCTCCTCCGTCTTCTGTTGTTCCCCCTTCCTCATCATCCATCTTCTCTTCTCTCGTGGAGCTGTCCCCCACCATTTCTTCCCTCATCTCTCAGCTCCCTTCCATTCCCATGTCTACCTCCCCTGCAGTATCCCTTCCTCCCGTGAGCACTTTCTCGGCTTCCCTCTCAATGCCGCCTCCAAGTGTCTCCACGCATTTTCCTTCTACTACTGCAGCTGCTCCCTTTTCTATTTCTGGTCCTTCTCCCATAAGTCCAGCATGGATCTCCCAGCACCTGAGTCAACAAAAGAGGAAAGTTCCCATCGCACCGATGGACTTCTCCGTCATCCCATCAAAGGGGACCAAGAAGCAAAAGCCTTTAACCCGCTTCTCTCAGAGTGCGTCAGGGGAGAGAGTAATGGAGATAGCATACCCCAATCCTTTAAAGGATAAAAAGGATCTGTCTTTGACAGATTACATAGTGACCCAGTCACATGGCGACATCTTGAAAGCCTTCAGGGAGAGGACCTATTTGCAGTTGACACCCTTTGCAAGAAGCTCCAGGAAGCAAAGGAAGAGAAAAGGCTGTTAAAGGAGCAAAATAAACATCTTCTCCACGCCTTGCAGAAAATGGGCAGTGCACCTCCTACAACTACCGCCGAAACTCCTGAGCCTCTGAGCCAGGATAAGATTAATGAGTATGCTAAAATCGGTGAGTAGGGTATGGTAGTTTCCACCTGGAGGAGCCAAATCCTCAAGGAAAGCGAGGGAGTAATCGCCAAGTTCACCAGTTTGTATCAGAATATCAATCGGGTGAACAAAGAGCTCCAGGCGATAGCAGGACCCATCTCCGAAGAGCTGGACCACGCCAAGATGCAGCATGAGACCTTTCAGAAAATGTTCGACTATTCAGTCAAAGATCTGGTCAAGTTTGGCGTCCTTGGTCACCCCAGAGCCCTCAACAAAATCCTCTCTACTTTGGATTATCGGGTTGATCAGCTGGAGTTTGTCCTGGAGAAGATTGATAAGATAAAGGAGGAAGCCCGGATGCAATGCATCAAATGGAGTAGATTATCTTGAGAATGTCACCAGGCTTACTCACTCCTTCTTTCGCCTTAAGAAAGGTTGATGAAACTATTCGGATCTTCAAGGAGATCGTTTCACAGGGGCTGGGACCAGAGGTCACTTTCGACGCTGAATCCATCAACAATCTGCTGGCTTGTCATGACTTCATCGGGTACCTGATAGAGGCAGAAAATGATTATTCCAAACTCCTAGAAAAGCTCACAGACGAGCGGGAGACTTGCGAAGCTATCAGTGATCGACACAAGGATCCTTCCCAGGATCAACTTCAACCCATGATCAACAAGTTCATGGAGTACCGTGCCCAGTTCCACATCTCGTCTCCCGAGCAGCAGCAAAAGCAGGATACCCCCTTCCAGCCACGGGACGATGACGAATAGTTTCTTTCTTCCTGACTTTCTCCTTGTAATTATCCAAAGTATGTTGACACAAATGATGACATCATCCATGTTGCATCATGAGATGATGTCATCCACCAAAGTTGTCAAAAGTCAACAAATGACTTTGGAATCTTTTGTAAGATATTTTGTAATTAGGTGGTTGTTTCCTTTTTGCCTTCTTTTCTTCTCCTTCTTCTATAAATACTTGAATACTTGTTGTATTCGGGGTGGATATTTTTCAGATGAAAAATAGAAGTGAGAAGAAAAGGCTTTGTACTTTTTGTAACAGAAGAAAATATTAATACAAATATTGAGACTTTGTGCTGAATATGTGTGTTATGGGCATCTGATCTTTCTTATGTCAGATCTATGCATTTATTCTGATTGGATCTATCTCTACTTTTTTCATTTATTCATCAGTATTGCTTTATTCGTTTATGCAAGTAGGTTTGGCTCTGTTTACTACCAATCCCAAAACATAAACCCTCTGACCTTTCTGCTTTGGAATTCATTTCTTTTCTCCCTTCGGACCTAATCTTTCTTCATCCTCTCTTTCATTCCTTTCTTTTCACAGTTGGAAACACCCCTACTGGGATGAGATCCCAAACCCCCAAAGGTAGAATATTGTGAGACTTGCACAGATTCCTGATGGTAGAATAGCAATAAACCAGTTTCGCTTTGCTGACTCAAAGAGGGGCTATGCCTTGCACACTGTTGGCTCGTTTATCCATAGATCTGCCCAAGTGACAAATTTTCAAACCTACATGGTGCGAGAATTGAGGATATATAAATCCCAACACCACAACCAATGCAAGGCAAACACGTGGAGGAATTTAAGTAAAATTTGATAGCAATGGATTTGAGCAGATTTAAAGCAATGAAGAGCTAAAGTTAATATGTGTTTGGGTACGTGTCGAAGGTCAATGTTTTTGAAAGACACGTGGAGTTATATATATATATATATATATATATATATATAGGCTTCAAAAAATATAGCAAAGAAGGACGATGGAAGAAATATATGCAGCAACATACATAGAAGGATAATAAAAAGAAAGAGCAAAAGCTCAAGGTTTTATATAAAATAAGAAAGACATGTGCTATAATAGAAGGTCGAGGTTTTATATAATATATTTTGTGTGTTTTTATGTTTTAGTTGTGTCTTTCCTATGTTGATTGTTGTTGGCACCAAATTTTTCTAACAAAATGCACATAGAGAGTGTGATCGTTCAAGTGCCTTAGATATATGCATATATTAATGAATAGAATATTGTTGGTTATTTTAATAGTGTTTGCCACTTTTCCCTACACATCCACGCTAAAAATTTTCTGCAAAGAGACATGAAATGTAGAGAAAACATGTCAGATTTTAGATGCTAGATACGAGGAGGTAAATTTAAAGGAGAGTTGTGCAAAGATGGCATTGGCTTTATCAAATTGTATGTAATATAAAACCATGGATAGAAGACACATATGGATCGAGTGTTAATGCAATTTCAAAACCAAAACATGACACGTCTAAGAGAATCAAATATTATTAGATACATGGTGATCCACCATCCATAGTGAGAAATTAAACACTACAACTGATCCACACTCCTTACATTGCTTTTGAACATCCAAAGGTTCTTTCTTCTATTTTCTTTCACTCAACAAAGAAAATCAATGAGGATTGAGTTTCCCCTAAACTCTTAAGGATTCATCACGGAAAACAGATTCCTACAACTCGATACCAAATGGAGAATTTGGAAGAGATTTTGTACAAATAATCATACTTTGTTATTATTATTCACCAAACAAATATACTGATTATATAGGAGAACTCGCTCCTATATTCCAAGAGAGTGAATCTCAATAAACAAATCTACACTATTCTACATAATATTATTATAACCATAACAATATAACAAGTAACAAAAATAACAATATAATTGAAACTACAATTTTATTATACGATAATTTACCAATTACCATGGAGCACTAATTATTTCCTAACACTTAAAATGCTAAATTGGTTTCCTTTTATCCTTTAAGACCTTTGACAATGCTTAGTGTGACTTTCTTTTATTACAACATGAATTTAAGACCTTTAAAGGATTGTTAATGAAGGAAACTAGACTCTTGAACCTGATTTGAGTGCTTCAAACATGTGTGGTGACTACACTAAAAGATGTGCTAACTTAGGAAGATATAAGAGATCCTTAAGTTCTTTTGTAAAGTATTACACTTGAGTAGTTCTTGTAAGTGCTAGGTAACATCTTAAGAAAATTAAACTTGCTTAAATAATCTTTCATACCTATTATGTACCACGTTAAGGCTGACCTAGGGGGATAAGAAATGACCTAAAGAAATATATAAATTGATAAAAGAGACATTGGAGAGTGGGAGACGAGATCATAAAGGTCAGCCAAGGCCATAGTGGGACTGGACCCACACGGTATAGTTTCCGATGGGTAATGCCTGACGATAGAGAAAATTCCAAAAAGATGCTTATGAGTAAAATGCTACTTTAAATATAGATAAAACTGAGTGAGTGAATGATAGATTAATGTGTAGAGTAAACAAAGTCATATGGGAGAGAGAATGATATGCCAAGTATGCTTAGATTTCGAGCGTAAGTCATAGTACTGAAACAAATCCAAACTTATCCTTTCCAAATTTATGTGTCTACATTTCCCCCTTTAAGTGTGAAGTTAAACATTACATACTTTAGTGTACACACACACTTTATTGTGTCTCAATTATTATTGTTCTTGTGTTGGTGTTGGCATGCTCCATGATGAAACCTATGACATAGGGTGTAAACAATGTCTATAAACAATTTTGAACTTTAATTCAAAAATGTGAACCATGTATGTAAATTTGAAAATTGAATTTCACATAGTAAAATAAGGAGAAAAAGCTTGGAAGCAATAATGTTATTATCTTTATCGAGGGAGGAGATCCCAATCTTATTGTGCTTGAAGATTGTGATTTACATTGAGTTCTTTGAAGGATTGAGGGTGACCGATCTTCAATTTTTTCAAATGAGAAGCCAAAGTAAGAGAGTATTTGAGTACGTTTGATCCAACACTAAGAGGAGAAGTACCATTGGATGTTTTTCCTAAAGAACCCCCAAAAGAGGGAAAAATAGGCTTCAAATATAATCCAATCTAATATCTTCCCACAAAAAGAGTGAGAAAGTATTAACAATCTACAAATTTTCTAGCCACTCAAATATATTCCACCCCATGAACCACTACGTTGCGAGATAGATCTAGGCCCATGTGTGTAATTGAACAAATTTGAAAGGAAATGAAGTGTTTCTCATCCTCCTATTCGTGTTATAAATACTATATTTGATATATGAAAATAATGAATAATGCAAAAAGAGAAGAAGGCCCATGCTCCCGTACATTTTATCTAAATGTTGTAGTGAAAAATGAATGACACACTCACATCTCCTATATTTTGTAGTGAAATATGACATAAGTTGTGTCATATTCCCTTGAATTTGTACTAGAAATCTTTAATTGTTTGTAATAATATGCCATGAATTGTGTCACATGTTCATAAATTTGTACTAGAAATCTCTAATTATTTGTAAGAGTATGCAAATTTTGAAAATTTATATAAATATTCCCCCAATATGGAACCATTCATCTTGGACCATAACAAAATATGGTTTCATCCACAGTTAACGAGCTTGTACCAGTGTGAATTATGTTCTTGTTTTGTATTTGTAATTGTTTATGATGATCTATGTGTTTTAAAATTCCATATCTAAGTTTTTAATTTTGTTTGTGTCATCAAAATGTGTGTAATGTACTCGACCAAATCACCTCTCTTTTGGGGTGCATAATACATGTCAATAGACAATGTGACTTAAAATAAATGACGTGTACCCATGTCGAGATAAGGTTGATAGTTTATATTGGATTACATGGAAGGCTATCTTAGGTGGCCATTTTTGGATCATGTTCCTTCATATAGTGCATATGGTGGAAACCATGACATACAAAAATAAAAATAAAGAAACAAATAACAAACAATAATGAAAAAAGTAATTGTCATAGTAGTAAACAAACATAAACGAAAACAAATATAAAAATATTCCGAGAAAACAAGTACACAAGTAATGTTGCTGATGTTAGTCACGTAGATGGCCTAAGAGGCCACAAACATGGGACACAAGAGTGTCACACACATAAGCATAAGAAATAGGCTATAAAAGCTACAAACAAGGCCATCTACAAACAAGGGCAACTAATCAACTAATCAACAAGTGAATGCATAGGGAACAAAAGCCATGAGGCACAAAGAGTGAGATAAATTAACACTTCATAAGACATGTGTTAGTCTTGTTAGTCCAAAATATAACATATACACAATATAAGTAATTGACCATAATGCGAAGTAAAAGTAATGACATTGAAACAAAAACACCCAATATTATGAGAGATTCCATGAGAAGATCGAGTCGATTGGGAAGGGTCTAGGCCAACACCGTTCATTATGTGTCAATTTGTGTATATATTTCATAAAGCTGAACATACCTCATGAATGCATGTGTGGAAATAGTACATAGAAAATATATTATTTATCCAACCGATATGACAAAAGATTATGTAAAATACACATCTATCAAATCAAGTCATTTGTAGGTCTGAATTTTTAATATTGCAAATATTTGAATGTTTATGGGATTATGTGAATGTTTTTGTAGTTTATGGATTATATTTATAGAAGGGGAAGGGAAATGTAAGAGCTACCATATGAGGAACTCATTAGGAGGTGGGGAAGACCCATTAGGAAAAGCGAGGCTCATGCCTTAAATGAATCGTACGTGTAATAGAAGTAGTAGTGGGGACCGAAAGGAATGACTAGGACCATAAACAAAGGAGTCACGAGGCCTTGGATGTGTCGCATGTGTAGTAGGATAAGGATCAAACTTAGGAAGTTAGGGTTGTGTAAATAGTGTATGATCCATAGTATGTGAAATAGGAGACCCGGGTAGAATCTTGTGAGGGATAAACCCACTAGAGGTAACATGTGCAATGGAGACCGAGAAAAAAAGAATCAAAGGGATATACCTGATATAAGAAACACGTGTAAGAGGATAAATAGGAGGAAACATGGGAGGAATTTTGGTACAAGGAATAATATGTGTACCTATAATAGGATCAAGTGTAAAAATCTTGATTTCTGACTAAGGAGTTTTGGTATTGGGGTCTCATATATAATACGCTTGACCACAACAACTTTCTGAATGTAGATAAATTCTATAGCCTTAAGAGAATGCAACCAAGAATTACCTAGAAACGTATCACATAAGCCAAGAAAGTAGTGATGGAAAATGGTATGGACATAGTAGCGAGAGACAAATAGAAGAGGTATAATAATATTCTTAAGAGAGATATTAGTATTAAATGTCAAATTTCTTTTAGTATATAAAAGGGAAAAAAGTAGATTGAAACTACATTTGATGTGTCTATCACTACTGCCAATCAATACATTAGGGATAGGGTGTTGGCCAAAAAAGCACCGATATAATATATATCTAAAACATGATCACAAGCCATATTAATATCATTAAATTAATAATGGGCTTAAGAGGAAACATAGTAGTAATAGTACTAACCAAAGAGTCCAATGGATGCTCAAAGGAGGAAGGAGAATATTGAGCTTTAACACTAAAAGACAAAATGAAAGAACCAAGAAGGGAAGATCCATGCCCTGTAATCAAACTCCCATATATACAAGGCCTCACATATAATATTGCAACAATTATAACAAGAAAAGGTCTTAAAGTAATTTTTACATCGTTGAAAACACTGAGAAGCATCCTTGCCGAAAAAAAATATCCTCAAGACCCCAAATTATACGGTGCAGTATACTTGATCCCATGCTCATGCAGAAAAAAATACATTAGAGAAATAGGAAGAACATTAAAAAATCGTATAAAATAACACATTACAGATATTTACCATGATCAAATTATAAAATCTACTCTTGTAGAACACTCCTCCAAATTCAAACATCACATTTGTGTTGAAGATAAAAAATTGATCGCAAGAATTGACCACTGGAGGGAACTTTGGATCCATGAAGCCTTTGAAATATAGAAATTTCCCAATAATTTAATAAGGATGAGGGATTTATCCTAAGAAATACATGGAAAACCTTATTACACTTAATAAAAATAAGAGCTAGAGAAGAGAAAAGGTCAAGCATCAAGAAGACAAAACTTTCTAAAGAATAGGAAAGGTCAAGCTTCAAATATTACACTATATATTGTAATAATTTCTCTTTGGGAATACAAATATTTCTCTCATGGCGATGGGTCCCGTAGTTGGACTCAAAATGTTGAGATTTAATGTTTCAAATGCAGTGTATCTAGAATCTCCTCTTTCAAACTATTCTCAATCTTTGAAGCCTTGAACAATTTAAGTATGATGTACTTACGAATTGCATTTAGCATTGTTGTGATCATGAAGTGGGTCATTGAAAATATTAAGCTTAGAATTTTCATTGGTATGCTTAGATTGTTCAGTGGGAGTGTCCAACATTACCAAGATTGACACATCGGATAGTAGAATGACCAACACATATGATAACCATAAAAGGTATTAATGTCAATTTTATTACCATGAGGTTTACTTGTATCGACATATATAACTAGATGTAGAGATAAAAGGTTACACTCTAGTAATTATTTAAGCACTAATTGGGTGAGCAAGAAAATCATGTGAATTATTGATGAGGATCTTGTAACTAAATCTTTGTAGATTGAGATATAACATTAGTACTAGCTTTGGAGTCAATTTTATTGTCATTAGATTTTCCTTTAAAACGAGGTTTTCCTTAGAACTTAGGATTATATGTGTTGGAATCATTGAAAACATATTTGAGTTTGGTCATATTAAGGTGTATATCTTCGTGATCTATCAATGTGTGCATGAGTGATCAAATGAGTGGAACTTGTTGAAGATAACCAGTTCTTACATTCTTACAACGGTCCAAGAAGACATGGAGTGTCTAGATCTTGGAGCTCAGCATCGAATATGATATTGTTCATCTTAGTAATCACGAGTCTTTGAATGTAACTTGTAGTCATTATTGGGCCCATTAGAGCCTTGTCACATCTTGGAAATTTGAGCATAAGTGATGCCAATCTATATCACATTCAATGTACTAAACAAGTTTCATAACATGCGATCAACAACTCCTCAAACACTATAATCCACTCAAAGGGCTAATCTTTAATAGCCTTGATAAGAAAAATATGTCTTCTTTACCTAATAATGTACCTTCTGACCAATAGAACTTGTGTATTCACACCATCCAAAGCAATGACAATCATCATCTTGGTTGAAATCAAGAAATTTGATTAAAAACCTTCTTTTAATCAATATGTACTTCATTGGCCTTCACACTACTCTAGCTCAAAACAAACAACTTGTAGGAATTTTAGTCTTATTAACCCAATCTATCACTCTCCAAAGATCCACTAGCCTACTCGGGGTACCAATTAACTCATAAGATGATCAATTCAATAGCAAAGCTCAAATAACTTCTCCTTTGTCAAAACTACTTCATATAGCTCTCAAGAACAAGGTTCATGACACATTCATGGTTGGAAAAAACTAGTAGGTCTCCCAAAAATCAAGAATGGTTTCAAACACCCTTTATGTCCTAAAAGGTGTGTGGTAAATTTTTACTCTAACTCTCTTCCAAAGTTACTTTTCCACTATAGCTTCCTTTTCGTCAAGTCTTGCTCCTACTAGCCTATGACTTTGGTTTTTCTTGAACAATTTTTGTTTTTGGAGGGATAAAAAATCATTCTAAAAATATTTAGATACCCATTTTATTGGGTGAACTGTCCTCAAAGTTTTAAAACCAAAGGATAACCCTAAGCCTCTTTTCATGTAATTTTTGGCCTTTAAAATAGGCCTGTGACTATAACACACTGCCATTTCTGTCTACTGTAAAAAATTTAGGGAGTTTGAACCCACATCAAACCTTAAAATTTTTAAATATGAGTGACTATGCTATCAAGATGATTTCTACCAAATTTTGAGTCACACTCCCAATATAAGGGCTTGAAATTATGTCTCTTCTAAACCCTGAGTAACACCTTGTTTTTCTGTGAGGGTTTAAATAACTTACCAATTGTTATATACTTCTTTTAAAAGCTTGATATTGGCCTTAATGATCTTATTAACTTGTCCCTTTCTCCTACTCTAGCAAAGAAGCTTTATGAATCAAATAAACCTTCAAAATAATGCATAACTAATTGCTACGGGTTTGTAATAGTAGGGTTTTTCTAGCCAACACACAATAATATCCAGGATGGATAAAATCACATTCATCTCTTCATTATTTAACCTCAAATGGTATTTTAAGAACTCTTGAAAACAATGTTCTCCTTCCCTTCTTATCGAATTCAATAATTCACACTAAATTTTCCAAAGAAACCCTAACACTATCAACCTGTCACACAGATTCATTCCTTTAATATTATAAACATACGCAATTAACAAGGATCATAGTAATCACCTCTCAACCCTTGAATTAATACAAACGGCATCTCTACAATGTGAAGATATTAAAAAGAACATGTCTCAACTCAAAATCTCATGATCATGCACTCATGATCCGTACAAATATATGGACATACGATCACAAATCAAGTCATTTAGAGCAACAAATCAAAAAAATAAAGTATCTAAAATCTTCTCAAAACAAGATTATTAATGTAAATCCTTCCTCAATCCCTAGAAAGTGCTTTAATTTTTTTTTCACATGGTCATCAAGAGATAATATTGAGTTCTTCAAATCACGAAATCAAAACTCAACAACTTTAATGAAGAAGACAATACAAATTCACAAAAACAAAATATTATTTCTTCAAAACTATAGTTTCATATGAACTCCTTCTTCTTTCCTTCCTCTCATCCTCCCATTCTCAAGGAATAATTTCATAATTGACTCTTGCTCCAATTCTATCTCATTCTATTTATTAATTAAACCCTAACTAACTAGCTCTCATGTCTCTTCACATGCCCATTACACACAAAAGAGGCATATTACATTATTTTGTAAACATTTTATCAACTCACTTCAATCTAAGATTCCTTTCACATGTTTATACTCACTCACACAAAATAAAATACGTTCAAAACTCTTTCTCTCTCCTTGAAAAACCACATTTATCCCTACACATGCTAAGGCATTTGATTTACAAAAAGGGGGAAAATTACATATTTGAATATTTAAAATTCTTGACTCCACCTAACATTGTGAAATGAATTAATGGCTTCTCTATGATCCCATAACACGATAATACTAAGAATTTAACATTTGTGATGTTCTTTTATGATGCCCCTACATCAATAAGACACCTTGTCCCCAACATTGATGGAGAATTGTGAAAGGAATTAATTAGCCAAAGGGAAAATGCTTGAACTAAATGAATGAGAATATCATAAAACTGTTGTAAAAGTAAACTACTTGAGGCTTATGGAAAACAACTTAGTGAGTAATATATCATTGCAAGTGTAATACAATAAAACAACATGGAAAGCATGAAGGTGCTCTTCAAGATCTCCTTTGCCATCATAAATAGGAATCTTAGGAGAAATAAAACACATGAGAAAAGGATAAGAAGCCACTTCCGGTGCAAGTGGGTTATGAAGTACTTGAGTAGAATCCATGACATTAGAAGTAACAAAGGAACCTTATTGCAATTGTAATATTCGAGCTTAAACTGTTGTGAACATGGATTTCAAGAGATAGAGTATTAGAAGAAGAAGGATGTGAACCAATATGAGTGTATATAATCGATTTGGGAATAATAATAGACACAATAATGGAAATGGTAGAAATGTGAGGGGGTAATCGGTTCCACTTTGAGGATATAGGCACAATGGAAGTAACAATAATAGATGTAGCAATAATCAAAGATGTGGGGCACACATCCTAACAAGATAACTCTCATTAAATGGATGATCATGATAGAACTTGACAGGAAGGAGGATATTGATAATATGCTCAATATGTTGAGGGTTTTCATGGAGTTGTGAGAAAACATTGGACAAAATTTTTACTTGATTAGAGTCTACATAATTATCTTCATCATAAAAAAATCAGTATGGTGCTTAGTGTGTGTTTTAAGTTTTTTTAAAGGAGCATCATGGTCATCATGATCAAACATAAAAGGGATTTCCTACACATGAAGCATGGAGGAAGCCATAGGGACACAATGCTTGTTAGGAGGAGAAATCTTAGTATGCTCTATAAGTTTATGATTAAGCATTACTATTCTGAAGGACATAAAAGGAAAGTGTATGAAAAGATGGAAATGAAACCCTATGACACCTAAGGGTTGGAAAAAGGTAAGAGATTTGATCAAGGGTCAAATTCACCAAATGTTTACATCCTAAATAAAATAAGAATGGTTTTATATGAGTTCTTTCCTTATCTATAACAAGTGCAAGAATGTTAAAGGTATACTTTTTTGAATTAATTAATCCACATCAACCTTACAACTCAGAATATAGCTATTAATACAACATATGTTGATAGAATGATCAACTGATTTTTTAAAACATAAAGAGGGATAAATATGTAGCTGAACCGAGAGGTATATGAGTGATTTGGGTATGTAGACTAGATGTATAGGTTGATGAGAATTTCGAAATAATTCATCTTTGGAATTGTAACTATAAAATGATCATGTATAAGACTCATTAAAATTCTTTTGGGGTGTAGTACGGTTTAGTCTTGTTCTTTATAGTCATGTACAAACATAAGTTAGGGTTCTATAACTTCTAGTTCTCAATGGTTACCTAGAAATATGGTTCCATGTCTATCGCTAGGATCACAACTATGCACCATCTTCATGTAGTGACCTGCAATAGATAAAACCCTAGAATATTCATACTAGCACTTCATGAACATGATTAGAAAACAAAATGATAAATCCGAGAACGAGTGGAGTTAGATTGATCTTGCAATCGACCCTTGCTAAATCAACCAAAGCACTACAATACATCCCCTCAAAAGTGGGAGAAAAATCCATGTATTTCTTCTAATGTATATGTAATAGTGTATGCAAATCTAATTCAACCCTTTTTGGCCCATGTGTCTTTCAAGGAAAATTTCAAGGAAAAAACTTAT